>JAJKFI010000009.1:26444401-26463585 GCA_029204185.1 Lerista edwardsae
GGACAGGCAGCGGGCCTGCATTGGATCCAGCACAGGTTAAGAGGCCGTTGGAGTTTCCCCGTGGTGCTCCTTGGAACTGCGCGTGCTGTATAGCAGGCGCAGCTCCGAGGATTCCATGCAGCCCGAATCAGGGCCACACAGCCTGGGGGCGGAGCCTTGGACGCAGCCTAATGGCTGCATGCCAATCGCACCCCCTCCCCGAGCAGGCATGCCCACTGGCTCACCCTCCCTCGTCCCAGAAACGCCCTTGCGCCAGCCAAGTTCAGCTGGTACAAGGGCTACTCTCCACCAGCACTCTTGGGCCGACGGTACCCCTAGTGTTGGCCTGAGAGCTGTAGCACCAATGCAGGGGTGTCAGATGGCACTCCCACGTTGGCGCTAGTGACGTAGCACCGATGCAACACCAATATGGCATTATTTTGGTCATTTAAGATGACACACACACACACACACACACACACACACACACACACACACACACCCTTTCCGTAACATATTGCTTACTTTTGTGGATTTTTGTAAAGTATTGGAATCCATTGAATGAAATAGATGAAGAATGTTGCCGTCTCCCACAAAATTCATAATTGTAATCCAGTGGTTCCCAAACTTTTGCAACTGGCAGCTCCCTTGACCTATTGAGCCATTGGCCGCAGCTTCCCATTAGGGTTACAATCCTATACATTGTATTAGAGGGGGGAAACGTGAGGATTCCGAGCTCTCCTGGCTGCTTTTTTTGGGGGAAGCCATGGCTCACAGTTTGAGAACCACTGCTGTCATCTAAAGGGGAGGATTAAACGTTACTCTTTTTTATAACAGAAGCAACATCACTTTCAGCAAAAGGTGCAATTGCATTTATACAAGGTTGTTCCACATAGATAAAGAGCAAGTTAATGGATACGCCTTGGATAGCATTTGGACTTACCTGTTTGTTTATTGGCTTGTTGCCAGGTGCACGGATACAGCCCCGAGTTCATTTTCAAAGGAGAGACTTGAAGTTGTCTGAGAATACCAGCTATAGTGACCTCACAGCGTTTCTTACTTCAGCTAGTTCACCTTGGGAGGTGGATAGTTTTCCTTATTTGCAAGGATATGATGGCAATGGAACTGGTAAACTTTTATTCTTGTGATCTTAAAGGTCATTTTTTATTTTTGCATTTTATGAGACTACTGCCCTTGAGTATTATCGGAATATATTGTTTATGGATCCAGCCAGGGGCATAGCTAATGAAATGCAGGGAGGGAACCATTGTACCACACAACATACTTTAGGGAGGCAACAAGTTGAGCTTGACATTAGTGAGCAAAATTGTATCAAAATTGTACCAAGAAAACCTTGGTATGTATGAATTATGCCACCATGTGTATACCATTGGATGTGGAATTTCATGCAGAATGCAATGAAACAAACTGGACTGTAATATCTTCATTCTATCAAACGTTATGGCCAAAAAGCCCAAGAAAATGAAAACACTATTATGCTGTCACTTCCTGCTGTAATGTTACTTCCAGGGCATCATTTTGCGCTCTGCACCGGGCTACACTTTCATTAGCTATGCCAGTGGCTCCAGCAATTACATTAGTAGCTATTTTCCTAGACTGAGTTATGAAATTAATACAGCTTGAGTATCCCTTATCTGGACTGCTCGGAATGAAAGGGTGCCTGGATTTCAAATTTGTTTGGATTTTGGAATAGTTGCATAAATATAATGGGAAATGCTTCTTCTTGCTCTTTTCATTGTTACCCATTCGGGTACCTGCTGGCTTCTTTTTCCAACAACGCCTATATAGGCACACAAAATAGAACTTTCAGCGTGTACGTGTTCACACTACAGCAAGTTTTTTAAAGGTCTTGGGTAGAAATGTCTGAAGTTTAGAATACTCTGGATTTCGAATGTCTGGATAAGGGATAATCTACCTATCGAGACTGTTTCAAGAGCAAAGTACTTTGCAGCATGAAATGTTGTCAGTACGGTAAAGTTCCTAAAAGAGCATCCTTAATTGATTTTTTTGTAAAGAAAACAACAATGAAATGAATACAGTCAGTCCTCATCCACTAGAGTTAGGTTCCTGGAAATCCTTGCAGATAACAAATTCCCAGATAATAAATCATTGATCCTATGGGATCAGTGGGGTTTGGTGCAAGGAATCCTTTACCTGTCATCAGAAGAATCCAGGAGAGACCCTCAGGAAGCCAGCAGAGTGCAGCAGGAAGTGCCAAAAGATCTTGGAATCCTGCAAAGACCTTCCAGAGGCTGCAGGGATCTTCAGAATGGCACCTGTGGCCAGCATGGACCCCTTAAACATGGCCGTTGGCTGCTTCTGCCGGCCAATTAGAAGGGATCGGCGCTGGTCGCAAGTGCCATTCTGAAGGTCCCTTCAGCCTTCGGAAGGTCTTTGCATTGTGGATAACAAGGACAGAGGTGCCCATAATGAGGAAAGTAGCAATTTTGCCCCTTGCAGATAAGCAAATTTGCAGTTAGCAAGGTCGCATATAAAGAGGATTGACTGTACCTGAGTACCTAAAAGCCCAATCCTATCGCCCAGCACTTTATAGCATGCAGCCACACCAAGGAAGCACATGCTGTAGTGGGGTGGGAGATCCCAGTATGACACAGTGTACTTCTGGCTGAATAATGCGTGGATAATCCTTCAGGCAATTGAAACATGGACCTAAAAACTGTATAACAGCCCAATCCTCACCCCCCCCCCCACTGCATCCAAGGCTACCACAGATGGGGCCGAGGCAGCCATTGGAGCTGCTTGTTCTCTTACCCTGTGTAAAGCCCTGGTGGCCCCAATGGGTCTCCTCAGAGCTGCACCCGCTATTGAGAGGGTGCCGAGCCGAGGAGGCCCATGTAGGGCTCTGAGAATGCAATCCTAACTGGAGTTAGGCCGGCACAGTTAGACAAGCAAAGTTTGGCCTGCACAAGGTCCACTGTAAAGCGCGTTTGGACCACTCTCGGAGTCAGGGAGGATGGCGCACGTCGGATTGCTGGCGTCTCTGACTCCGAGAGTGGTCCCAACATACTTTGTCCCAGCCAAGCGTTGCTGGCCTAACTGTGCCGCCTAACTCCAGGTTAGGATTGCGGCCTGAGTCTTGGGAGGAATAATGTGATTAGGCAGTGGAGTCTGCTGCCATCTCTGCCCCCCTCCTGGGCCCAATCCTCCCCTCGGGCTCCACCCAGTTCTGCCTTCTCCCCACCTTCCCCTGCCCCAAAAAGTCACTCCCCTGCTATGTCCTGATCTCATTGCCCTTTGGCAACAGGAAGATGCTCGTTAATCAGGACAATAGGTGTTGGCGTGCAAACGTTCTGTGTTAAGTTTAATTCTGAATGCCTGAATTGTGTGCCTCGTCATAACTGTGTTCATTTGCTTACAGGAAATAATACTAGGTATGATCTTACTCCTGTCACTGCAGTTAGTGTGCACTTACTCAGAAGCGATGGGACTCCAGTTCCTGTGAATGGGCCCATCTACGTCACAGTGCCTCTCCCAACCAACAACAACCTGAAGCACAATGCCCATGTGCCGGCCTGGAGGTTTGACCAAAAATTGGGTAAGCCGTGCTTTGTTATTGACCCGCAAATGTCCGCTTCACCAGCTCTTTCCCAACCTTTAGCATCAACGCAGCTGGGAGGTGATAAGAGGCAATTATCCTTGATGGCTCCAGAATGATTGGTGACGGCTGTTTGGACATGGGGCACGCTCCCTTTCAGTTCTCATTTTGCAATTAAGCGTGTCGACTTTGGAAGGCTCCAGCGCTCGTTGGGAAAGCAAGGTTTCTCATTGGTCGTTTTCCAAAGCCAAAAGCCTTGAGAACAAGGTCAAGGTTTTCTGGTACGACGAAACGTAATTTAGACGTGACAAACGCGTCTCGTTGATTTCAATGGTGCTTCGTCATGACCAGCTTTCCAAGGGTATGAGCTCATGCATTCAGGCTTCCACTCCATTCCCATTTTCAGTGATGATTCAAGGCTGCTTGTACGTCATGCCATTTCCTACGACAAGCAGTCTTGCCCTTCCAGTATTCTGTTTTACAGCTGTGAGATGGCACATACATTTGCGAACGACTGGGGAAGAGCTGAGCTTTTTGAATTTGCTCGTTAAGTCATAATGGTCACACATGAAATCTCCATTCTCTGGTTATCTTCTTTATTTATTGCTCCTTGCTGGATATTAAAAAAAGAATACATAAGCAGCTGTAAATGGCATTCAGTTATTGTTGAATGAAGGGAACTCCCTTGTGTGGCATTTAAGCATCTGTTCCAGCGCATGCAGAATGAATACTCTTTGGCCAATGCAGTCCTATTGGCATGTATTTGGTACCTTCCTTTCCAGAGCGCAATCCTAACCTGGAGTCTGTCAATGTGGAGCAATTATCAAACTTTCAGAGTGCAATCTTAAACTGGAGTTAGGCCGGCATAAACTAAGCCGGCAAAGTTTGGCCGGCACAAGGGCCACTATAAAGCACGTTTGGACCACTCTTGGAGTCAGGGACAATGGCGCACGTCTGTGTGCTGACCTCTGTGACTCAGAGAGTGGTCCAAATGTGCTTTACGGTGGCCCTTGTGCCGGCCAAACTTTGCTGGCCTAACTATGCCAGACTAACATCAGGTTAGGATTACGCCCTCAGTAACACAGGGATACGTCTTAGATCTGTTTGGGTTACGTATTGGATTTCTTGCTTTTTGTTTATCCATTTATCCTCATTGTGCGAGGCTTGTTACTCCACAGTATATTCAGAGGCATTCCTATGGGGGGGGACACACTAAGTTTTGCAAGATCCTCAGCTCCTATGTAAGGTGGCCCCTCCCCCTTGCCTCCAGAGCCATTCGCGGTTTGAAAAGCTGGCTCGGAGGCTTTGTTCTCTGAACTGAAAATGGAGTTGCAGGCAAGGAGGAGGGGGCATGTTATAGAGGAGCTCAGGCTCCTGCAAAACTTTTGCCCCTCCTATTGGAATGCCACTAAGAGCACAATCCTAAACTGGAGGTAGGCCAGCATAAGCTAAACCATAAAGGTGGCCATTCTGCTGGCCAAACTTTGCTGGCTTAGCTTATGCCGGCCTAACTCATTTTAGGATATATACCTACCAATTGCTTAGTTCTCATTAGGCATTTGATGACCTAGGTGCTAGTCAACCCCAATTCATGTTAGAAGAAATGAACTCTTGTTGTTTTTGAATGTCGTTGTTTGAGAATCCTTTTCGGTAAAACAGGTGGGCCCCCGTATCCAAGGATCCCGTTTCTGCGGTTTCAGTTATCCATGGATTGGAGCCCCCTTTACTTTCCTTCATTCTTACTTTGGATTGCTAAAAAACCTTGCTGGAGGAGGCAGGGGAGAACTGTATACTTAACATAGGGTTCCCTTTTATCCGCGGCTTAAGGTCCCCAGCGGACCTATCCCCAGCGGACACCGGGCCACACCTGCAGTGCAGAAAAGAATATTGGCTTCCAGTGCTGTCTTTATGCTATGGAGCTTGCTTTGTCTTGAGCACGGCAAACTTTGCTTTCCCTTTTGCTGTGGCACTTCCCTCCCCCTTCAATACAAGCCTTGATCTGACTGTTTTTTGTAGATAAGCCATGGCTGAAGATCACCATAGTTTTTACTTGAATGAAAGTTAAATGAATGGTATATAGCTGGCTCTTAACATAGCAGCATTAAGACGAGAAACAAAAGAGATCAGGTTTCCTTTGTGAGGGCTACATGCTTGTCAACTACTTTGTGTAGGCTTTAGAATTGAATCTAGAAAGCATGAAAATACGTTTGTTTTAGTCCGAAGTCATGCCAGCGCATGCAGCTGTTTCCAGGCTAGGCACAGCCACAGTCTATGCTTGAGGGTTTTACCTTTGCTCTCGGAAACTGGAATGAAACTTCATGCAGGGTCTAAAAGTTCATCTCAGCTATTTCTCCTTTTTAAGTTGTCCTTAAGAAACAGGCAGCCCCATCCTATCCTGGACCAGCACATAGTGTGCAGTGGCTCTGACTCCTAGGCCTAGTGGTACCCCCGCGCCGGTGCTCTCACGTCGAGACGTGCGCTGCAGGCAGCACCAGCCTCAGAGCGCCGGAAGCATGACAAGCCGGGCCAAGGGAGGGAATGGGCAGGGGGTGGGCGGGGTCTGGGCAGGCTGTTTAGCAATCGCAGATCTGAAGAGTCCATAGGGGAGACTAGCGCCTCCCCTACGGCAGGGGCACGAACATGACCTCACGCCGGGGAGGCTCCAGCCTCCCCAAAGCAGTGCTGGATATGGCGCTGGCCGGCCAGCCTCGCCATTCCAGCACTGCTTGGGATTGCACTGCCCGCCTCTGCTGCATCCTGTGGGCTACCCGGGGACCATGGCTCAATGGAGAAGTGGGAAAAAAATTTCAGTTACCTACGCCACCATGCCAGGGTCCCCAAAGGGCATACACAGATCTGTGCCATAGCATGTTGGTGGTGATGCGACCTCCAATATCTGCCCCATCCATCCTTGGCAAGTCACCAGCCGGCACTGATCCCGGCCCCAAACCTCCCCAGGACACACCCTCACTAACGTGCCAGGTCTGGTGGCAGCTGGGGGCTCCATTGCTATGCGCCCAGGACCAAACATTATTGCTGCAGAGGGTGCACCAGCCGACAGGGCCGTCTGACCCGGGAAGGATTGAGCTGTAATGTCGTTCATCAAGTTTATCTGAACAATAAAGAAAAGCAACAGGTTGATCAAAACTGCAAGCCAACGTGTACCAAAAATTTGAAACGAAGGCCTCCGCTTGTGCAGCAGCCACGCAAAGGGAGGCAGGCTTGTGGTTGCTGGTTCCCCTCCCAATCTTGGCACATCCACTGGCCCTGAGTGCCACGCACTTTGCAAAGACAGGCGCTGCACATTTGGCCGCAGGTGTGGAAGGCCCAGCGTGGTCCAGATTGTGAATTGCAGGGTCAGGCGGTTTACACCTACAGCTGAACGTGCATTGAGCATATTCTCCTCTTTGGCCCAACAAATGGAGATGTGGGGAGGAGCAAGCATGACCCCCCCCTTCACATGTTTGTTCTATGCGTGCAGCGTGGGAAATATGTAAGGAGAGAACTTCAGGGCATGGCATCACATTCCCAAGGCTGGAGCCACTGTACATTAAAATAGTCCTGTGAATTGCCTTAGTGCAGACTGTGGTTTGGGACCCACCAGAGCCCATTTCAGGTGGGTCGCCAAGCACCAAGGGCAGCCATATTGAAAATATGGGAAGATGGCATGCCGGAAAGGGGGAGGGCTGCGTCCAGCGATGGGATCTACAAATGAACAAGGGGAACGCTGGGCGGGACTAATGCGGGGCTTCCGCGTGATTGGCTGCCCGTCCGCAGCGTTCTGCAGCTGTCCTGCCCCCGGTTAGCGCACCCCACCACTGCTTGCCCAGGCACCCGGCGCGACCCTCACCTGTCCCCCGCGGCGAGCGGTAGCCCCCCTGAGGCCAGGACAGCTGCAGAACGCTGCGGACAGGCTGCCACTCAAGCGGAAGTCCCGCCTAAGTCCTGCCCAGCATTCCCCTTGTCAATTTGTGAATCCCATCGCTGGCTGCGTGGCTGTTTTGCTTGTGTCAAGGTTGTAACTAGGCCTTTTTCTTTCTGATTCATTTTGCTATTGGAAAACTGCTGAGAAATAACCCAACTGATTGCTGCATTCTCAGGAAAGCAGCAGGCTCTGGCGTCACAATGACGGCTCTTCCGGCCATGACATCACTTCCAGGGGATCCTGGACGGACTGTCATTCTAAAACGTGGGTCCTGGTGCTGAAACGTTTGAAAACCACTGGCTTAGCGCAATGAAGGACGTTCCATTGAAATCGATTGGTCTTTTCCGCCACATAAATGTCCTTAGATCTGGGGTACTAGAGCACACACCCCAAAAAAATGCTCTGATGGTTTTACTCCTGCCATTGCCTATTCCCATGTCATGTTGCTCCAGGCAGGAATGATGCATTACAAACAAAATATACCGCCTTGGATGCAAAGCGCAGTAAATTAAAGCCATGGCACCTTGTGAATAATTAATAAAATTTAAACAGCCTGATTATGCCCTGGAGACTTTTCAGAGTTTATTCCTGAGATGGAGATACATGCCGTCCTATTCCTTCATAATTGCTTGCGTTCGGATCGGCAGGCGGAGAGACACAGAAACGCTGTGTGTCGTAATGCTTGGATGCCTACATTCAAACGCAAACCTCCTATACCTGAAGGATACATTCATCCATCACCGTGCCACAGCGTTGTACATGTGTGGATTGCGGATGTCCTGCGACTTTTTTTAACTCAGTGAAGTGTTGCTGATCACACATGAGATGTCCTTTCTGATGCTCAAGAGATGATCCTCCCTTTGCTCCTATCCTCTTCCTGCTTGATAGATGCCTTCGCCAGAGTTTGTTCTGTCTTTGATGCAAACAGCCGAAGCAATACGTTGTTCCAAAATGCCCCTTTGCGCCTACCCCTGTATACATGATACAGCGACATAGGATCAAATGAGCACCTTGTGGTCTTCGGGGGGTATTATTTTGGGATTTTTTCATATTATTTCTACTCCACTACAGTACAGCAAATTGTCTCCAACGGGGCTATCTTATGGAGGGTCTATTCCGTGCTTGGTCAGGAAGGGGCTCTGATATGCTCCGATACCTGCTTGCCCTTCCTTAGAGAACCCTTTCTTCCACTTTTAAATGGTTGAGCTGAACTGCAGGGAACTGCCCCTGCTTGCCTGGAATGGAATAAAAATGCAAGTTTTTCAAACTGAGTTCCTGTTGGAGGAGGCTATTGGATTTTTTTTTCCTCCAAGATGTGAAGATTTTGGCTTCACACAGTTGTGGACCTACCATGATGTCCGGGGGGGGGGGCAAGAGCCCCGGGCGGGATGCTCCTGGGGCAGCAGGAGAGCGGTGACAAGGCGCCTTGTCTTGCAGAGAGGCGAGTGGTCGTCCCCCCCCGCCCCGCCATTGTACGGCTCTGAAATGGGCAGCCCATTGGCTGTGTCTGCAGCTGGCTTCACATAGTGTTTTACGTGATAATGGATGCGTGTTTGTTCAAGTGGGATGTTCTTTCACGTCAGGGGCGTCAAACTCATTTCATACAGTGGCCTATGTAGCATTCATAATGCCTGCTGAGGCCTGGAAGTGATGTCATTAAGCAGGAACTCGTTAGCTGCAAATGACGGAAGAGAAAACCTGCAAATCTTGATCCTATTTTCGAGATATGGGAGAGCCCAATTATCATATTGGCTGCACTTTCAGGACTGCCCAGAAGCTGGGGGACCCCCAGGGCTGGATAAAGAGCTTCCACAGGCCACATCTGGACCCCAGGCCTTATGGTTGACACCCCTCCTTAACATATTTTGAAGGAGGTGGCATTCCTTGGTTTCATCAGTGCAAGACAGGCAATGGCGTCTCTACAGGGAGGGCAGAGCTCTAAGTGTTGCAAGAAGCCTTACCCTGTCACATAAATCCCTCCTCTCCCTTGCTGCTGTAGCCAGTAAGCAACGCCAAGATGTTGCTTTTCCCTGTGAGGATTGGCTAAAACGGTCCAGGAAAGGAGTGATTTCCACTGCAAGGTAAGGCTTCTTGCAAAACTTAGAGCTCTGCCCTCCCTTTAGAGACGCCACTGAAGGCAGGACAGGAAACGTCTGCTCTGCTCCTGTCTGTCGCTGGTCTCCTGTGGAAATGAGACACCGTTTTTGTGTGTGTCCCATTTTTAACCTGCATCCGCTTTTCCCTGAGCACTTAGCTTACATCCTGGACGTAACCTTGTCGTCTGTTGAGCCTGCGAGATTCCGTGCAAAGAGACCATTGTGTCCCCTCGGAGCCGAGCCGAGCCAACGGCGCATTAATTCAAAGCGACAGTGATGCGTCAGGGAGCAGTGAACCTCCAGGGATTTCTCTTGAGCTTCACCAAGCTGGGTGCCACTCTTCTTCTGAGTGCAGACGCAGGCTTTTGACGCCGTGCTCAGCACTCAGAGTCCTGGGCGAAATCTGGGTAAGTGCCGAAATGATGCTTGACATTTTTGAGTCAGCGTGCGCAGTGGGTAGCTTGGCGTTAAATGTATGTAACCTACAAATGTCAGACATTACTTTCCTCTTCCCGGGGGTTCTCGCCAGGAAAGATGTGGCGGGGAGGGGGCTTGCATGCTTCTCCTCCCTCTAGCAAGGAGAGCAGTGGAAGGGAGCAAGCCACCTCTCTGGGGAGGAAGCATCCAAACCCACTTAACTTGCCATTTCAGTTCTCTGAAGGTTGCCTTGCAGTACAATAGCACAAACTATGAATCACGAAAAGGCTTAGATACATCTCTCCACCCCTGCCCTGGGAGCAGATGGGAGATTTCAATTTCTTGTTGTCCTCCACAAAGCTGAAAACTGGGATTGCTGGTGGTCGTGTGTACTGCCGCTTTTGCCTTTCGAAAGACTGGGTTTGAAAGGTTTCGTACTGATTCCCAAACCTGCAAAATCTGTTTTACCTGTGTTACCGTGAAATGCATGCACGTGACACAGAGAAATGGTGCCCAAGCTATTTTGAGTGGACTGGCTGCAACCTAACAGTTCTCATGTGCACGCTGTACATCTCTCTCTGTCTCTCTCTCTGTCTCTCTCTCTCTCTCTCTCTCTCTCTCACCCCACTCCCCTACCCTCCTCTCTCTGTTTAAAATGCACAAACATGCAGATGTGGAATGACACAAATGAGCAGCAAAGCAGTGACGACAGACCACAGTGAAATAGGGGATCTGCAGCAGGTGAAATAAACCCAATTAAGTTTATTTTTCATTCCTGATCCCCAACATAGCCACTTCCCAGACCCAATCCTGCGACACGGGTCCACACAGAACTGCACCAGCAAGTTCACTGTGCAGGTCCAAGTAGACTACTGTGCGCTGTGGCGGCTTATTTCCTCAGTAAGAGACCTCTGCAGCTCCCTCCCACATGATACAGCAGTAGCCACTTTGCCCTTGCAGCATCAGCAGGGAGTAAAGAATAGGTTTGGGCTGTTAGACATCCTTTCCTGTGTTAAAAGAATCCCAAGGTTAAGCGCTTCTCTATAAGTAAAATGACATCCTCTTCTGCCCTAGAAATACATGGTTTAAGGGCTTCCAAAGAGTTAGCTGTTCCCTGTGTTGCTATAGAAATGGAAGCAGCCCAAAAGTAGCTTCTAGACTATATGCAATCACTGGGTAGTGCAGTATAATTGCATAGTAGCAATGTGGCATGGAAAAGGGAAAAAACATTGTTCTTTTGCATGCTTTATTATATCACATTTAGTTTCTATTGGGAAATGCCAGATGCAGGGGAGTGGCAACAAGATGCAGGTGTCTAGTTGTCTTGTGTGCTCCCTGAGGCACCTGGTGGGCCACTGTGAAGCTGGACTAGATGAGCCTTTGGCCTGATCCAGTGGGGCTCTTCTTACGTTCTTATGACAGCTTCCTCCCCACAAACAGGATAGCAAATTCTGTTTTTTTTACCTCAGAATTTTACCTCAGAATGCCAGATACAAAGGAGTGGCAACAAGATGTAAGTATCTTGTGGTCTTGTGTGTCCCTGAGGCATCTGCTGGGCCACTGTGAGATACAGGAAGCTGAACTAGATGGGCCTTTGGCCTGATCCAGTGGGGTTCTTCTTATGTTCTCAAAATAGTAAGTAAAAGTAAGGACCAGAGGTGTTTAATGACCCAGTGCCATAGGGCACCAGCTACAGAGCTGGTGTAGGTCAAAGGAGATGGTCAGGTGGCCTGTGGAGAGGACTTCTTCTTTCCCTCCAATAATCAGACAGCCTGGGAACATGAGGTACATGCTCCATTAGCGGTGATGTATGGTGTAGGCGGTAAGATTGGGCTCTATGTTTCCTTTACTCTGTTGTGCAGGTGTAAAAACTAAAGTTCTGTATATCACTTTCCGTTGGGCCTGCAACCAGAAACAAAGGGACTAATTTAGGAGGTGGTGCCACACCACAATTAAAGAAACTTATGGCCCAATCCTAATGAAACTGAACCAGCAGAATGCGCATTTTGCCAGTGCAGGCTGCCACAGTGCAACCATAAAGTAGTTTGCAGCAGCACAAGCAGCCAGTGGGAAAGCCAGTGCTTTCCCATGTGCGCTGGTGGGTCAATGACACTGGTTGGAGTAAGCCCACACGGGGAATGGGTAGGGCAGGGAGAGAGTTGAGTGGGGCAGTGACAGAGCAAAATAAAATTATTTTAATTTGTGTGCATACCATAGCAGGAAAAAATGTTTTATGATCCATGATTACAATTATAATTGCAATCAATTATTCAAGTATTTTCATACAACATTAATTCAGGTTTGGACAATCTGTAGGTACAAACATTGCTTTCAAGAGCTGAATTTGAGACTTCAGAGTATATAGTCCAGCAGGAAGCGATAGGCATAGCTATAGGTTAAGCTTCCAATCAAAACATTGTGAACTGGGCAGCTGGCGAAGGACTGTGATGTGGTGTTTAAATTTAAATTGTAAGGCAGTGAAAGCTTTAAGAAAACAAACCTTGGCGTGTATTTTTCTATTTGTCACAGCAAAATGAACTGATATGATTTATGTAACCCACAAAGCAATAATTTATAGCTCAACGGTTCTCAAATGTTTTAGACCGTGACTCACTTTTTAGAATGGCACTCATGTCAGGACCCATGGGAAGTGATGTCATTAACTTGGAAGCATGACATAGCCGTAAGTGACATCATCAAGCAGGAAGTGCTGTCATAATAAATGACACTCCTGGATTGCAAATGAAACATCCCTAATAAAAAGCAAGATTAGAACAAAATATGTAAAAGCGCTAAACTAAAACATTTTTTTAAAAAAACCCTCACTTGAAAATTCAAAGTGTTTTAACATTCACAAAAGGAATCTAGCAAGAGGAAGGTCTGAAGTTTTGAAGATGGCTGCTCCCAGCTTTCTTTGACCCACCAAGTGGGTCCCGACCCACAGTTAGAATAATGCTGGCATAATATATACAGTCACTTGTTGTATTCTATCATTCTTTTTCATAAAGAGAGCACAAGCAATGGGAACAACCTGTGTATAAGTTGCCCCTCCTGCTACTTCAGATGTAATCAGAATTGTTAAGTACAGAAATGAGATGTTTAAGCATTAGACAGGTAACTGATACCTGCGACAGAGAAGTAGATTAAAATGACAGCTGTTACAAAACAGAAAAGTACAAAGTTCAAGTTGGATTTTGGTAATAAATCAAATGACTTACCCTTTGGGTAGGAAATTTATTTCCTGGCAACTCTGGTAGCGATTGCATGTCAGAACAAGTGTGTTTCTTTTTTCTTATCAGCATCCTAAAATGCACCAGATTAGTTTCATTTTTGCCAGACCATGATGTTCCTGCTACTCAATACAGTAGCAGACTAGAGGTAAAAAGTATTCAACTGGCCAGGGGCCATGCAACAAATCCTCAAAGAATGGGGGTGGGAGAGTAATGAAGGTATGACCTCAGAGCATGTATGCTTATTTCTTGTGTTGCCTGGCAACTTCAAAACAATGGCTATAGCCCTGTTGTGAGGGACTCTTTGCTTGAATTTTTAGTGCTATAGTAATTATCTAGAAGGGACATGGTGGCGCTGCGGGTTAAACCGCTGCTGCTGAGCTTGCTAAGATCGGCAATTCAAGATCAAGTAACGGAGTTAGCTCTCGTCGCTTGTCTCAGCTCCTGCCAACCTAGCAGTTCGAAAGCACGTGAAAATGCGAGTAGATAAATAGGGACCACTTCGGTGGGAAGGTAAAGGCATTCCGTGCACTATGGCGTATAGTCATGCTAGCCACATGACCACAGAAACTTGTCCTCGGACAAACGCCGGCTCTACAGGCTTTGAAACGGAGATGAGCACTGCCCCCTACAGTCAGTCACAATTAAACCATTCGGTCGTGGGGAAACCTTTACCTTTTTAATTATCTAGAACAGTGGTTCTCAAACTTTTGAGGGCGCAGTCCTAACCTACGTTGCATCGGTGCAGCGCTCCTTCAACCAATCAGCGCTGTCACAAGCATGCCATAATGCGCGTCTGCACTGTGGATTTGGTTGCTGGGCCAGCGCAAGCAGCAGCACCAACTCACTGGCGCCAGTCAAGCACCGAGGGCGTGTCAGCGGTGGACAGGTGGCGTAACTGGATGGAGATAGGACACGGCCATTGGGCCGGGTCCAAACCCCCGTCCCCAGACTGGGTGGCCGCAATTCGGGCCACTCCTGGCCACTTGGAGTTGTGCCTGCTCTTTTGTGGGTGCAGATCTGAGCAGACCCATAGGGCTGGCTGGGGCTTACCCTGAGGCAAGGGGAAAATAACATCTCCTAACATCCTTAGGATGCAGCACAGGTGAGCCGGCCTGCCTATTCCAGCACAGGTTAGAATTGCGCCCTTGGTCTCTGACATTTCCAGGTAGGGCTAGGAAACCTCTCATCTAAAGACATAACCCTCATCTAGACGTTGCTAAGCTGGACTCGGTGAGCTGACTTTGTAAACATCAGCGATGCAATTTCATGCATCTCTGCATAAATATGCTTCCTTTGGTTCTAGAACTGCATTTCTGTCTCACGTAGATCTACGCCACCAGTAGCCTCTAAGTAAGTGTCGTGGTTTTTTGCCTTTGGGAGATACACGAAGATACCTTGGCTGACAATTACCTGCAGACCCTGTCCCCTCACCAGCAATTACATCCTCGTATCGATAGCATATGCTTGGAGCCAAATCAGAAAGCATTGTCTCATTTAGGGTCTGCTGGAGCCAAACTTGCATTGCTATTGGCCTATAAAAGCCAGCTGCTGTTGCTCCATGGAAAATTCTATAAAAAGCCACAGTTCCGTTGTGCGTGCATATTGGTGAAACGTCTTTCTGACTTGACTGGGGTTTGAAGCCAGCATTACGGTGGAGCAGATCAGCAGAGCAGCGTGTCAGTTCAAAGAAAACGATCCAGTGCAGATTTATAGAGTTTGTAAAAAGAAAAGACAAGGCTCTTCTCTCAATTTTTTTTATCACTTTGGACCCGTTTTCTGGCATATTTTTAAATGAATCTGATACAGTAAAAGGTTCCATTCCGGGTTTTGGCAAGGGAACGATCTGAGCTTAATTGAGGTGACTGATTATGGAGCGTATTGTGAAATGGGGAGAAATCGCTTGCCAAATGGATGCTGACTCCTTCCTGATATAGCCAGCAAAGAAACAATATAAGAGAGAGAAAGCTCTGGTGTGATGCTCTGGGAGCCAGTAACTGCTGTTGATTGTGAGCACAATCCTAACCTGGAGTTAGGCTGGTACAGTTAACTCGGCAAAGTTTGGCCAACACAAGGGCCACATTTTGCTGGCCTAACTGTGCCGGCCTAATTCCAGGTTAGGATTGTGCCCTTAGATGTTAACTCATCTAAAATGAAAAGTCAAAATAACACTCAGTGCTCTGGGCTAGAGCTGGTTGGTTGGTTGGTTGGTTGGTTGGTTGGTTGGTTGGTTGGTTAAATGGCCCACAGAATTGGTGATTGCGGGCAGGAAAATGGTACCTTTAGAGCGCAATCCTAACCTGGAGTTAGGCCGGCACAGTTAGGCCAGCTAAGTTTGGCTGGCACAAGGGACACCATAAAGCATGTTTGGACCACTCTCGGAGTCAAAGATGCCAGCACACAGATGTGCACCATTCTCTCTGACAACGCAAGCCTACTGCCCGTGTAGCGTTGACACAACATCACCCCCAAGTAGTGTCAGATTGATAGCACCGACAGCAAGCCTCCCTCCTGTCTGAAGCCAGCTGGCGCAAGGGGGGCTCTGTGTCCTTTCGGACATGGGATTGGCGGGGGGTTGGGGGCGGGAACCTGCTGCTCAGAGCAGCTCCATCGTGGTAAGTATGGCCGGCCTCAGAGCTACTGGTGTAAAGCTTTTCAGACTCCAGCTTCTCTCTTCTGCTGTACACTAATTGCTTTTGCATCACGACAAATGCATTAATTTAGGAAACGGAGCAGATGGGCCAATGAAGGACGCCCCCTTAGTCTTGCATTCACTCAGATCATCAATGGAGGCCTGGCTCTATAGTGAGACGGGCGAATTCTCTTCAGTTTGTGTGGCCCTGTCATTATGTGGTTTTGGCAAAACACAGGAACCTTGCTTTTTCAACGTGCAGTTGAGCGATGGATGACTGGTTCCTTCACTGTGTGATGCACTTGGTCCTTGGCTGTTACGTTCTAACATTTTTGTTGTTTAGGGTGCATTCCTAGCCTGGAGTTAGGCGAGCACAGTTAGGCCAGCAAAGTTTGGCTGCAACAAGGGCACCATAAAGCACGTTTGGAATATTTTCAGAGACAGGGAGGATAGCACATGTCTGTGTGCTGGCCTCTCTGATTCAGAGAGTGGTCCAAACTTACTTTATGGTGGCCCTTGTGCAGTGGTGTCATTCTATAATTAACTACCGGAACACAGGCGGGACTTACCCCTTGATTGACAGGGGCCCCGCGACGCGTCGCCGCCTGCTGTTCCGCCGCGGAGGGCTTCTTCCGGGTGGCGCGCCCCTCCGCGGCTCTCCGCAGCACCCAGCGCGCCACCCAGGCAAGCGGGCACCCCCTCCGAAGCCAGGGGTGCCCGCGCGGGGCTCGGAACGGTGGCGACGCGTCAGACCCGCGCAGCCAATCAGGCGGTAAGTCCCGCCCACCGTTCCGATAGTTCGTTACAGAATGACACCACTGCCTTTGTGCCAGCCAAACTTTGCTGGTCTAACTGTGCCGACCTAACTCCGGGTTAGGATTGCGCTCTGAATCATATACTGTGGTTTTATTTTGTTGTGAAACACACACACACACACACACACACCCTGTATCATTGTGGTTCGAAAGGTGGGATATAAATACAGGTGGAGGCTTCTCATCAATTTTCCGCTGATTTGACTCAATTCAACTCGACTGCAGAAGAGAAGAGCTCTTTGTTAAACAAAAATGGGCTGTTAATTAAGAAGCGTTTAAAAAATGTTTTTTTTTTTTGTCTTGCCACCGAAAGGCTTTCTTTTCTAACAAAGGAAAAAAGCTCGCCAAGCAGCTTTACAGAACAAAATGAATAGATGATGTTTGGATGGGAGTTCAGGTTGGGGCTTAGCTCCCCAGGAATGGAGCTGGTTTAGTTGAAGAATCGCATCGTTCATTGACATGGTGCTAGCAGTACACAAGCATATCGCCAAAGCCATACAGAGCAAACACACCCTGACCAAGATTGCTTTGCGGCTTGGAGAGAGTTGAGGGGCAGCCGTGTTAGGGGAGCAACAGCAGGTGGAAGAAGCATCGGGAAGAAGGCTGCCTGTACTGGCCTCACGCTGTCAGCCTTTTTGTGGGCTTCTTCCACCAGCACAGAGCTCCCTTTTGTTGGCAGAGGCAGAACGATCTGGGCGGTTGCTTGTTCGGCTGGAACGACGGCCAAGTAAAGTGCTGCACAGAGCGGGGAGCGGGTCATCTGCCCTCGCTGTTCCGAAGGCTGCACGATGCAGGGACAAAATTTATGGCGCAAAAACGAGTTTTTAAAGAGGCATTTCAAGGATTTTGTTTGTACGGGTGAAGTGTGTACGCGTAACATGAGTCAGGACAGCTGGCGGCAGGTTTCCCCCTTGCGAAATATCTGGAGCAAGGACCTCCTGCCTTAAAATCAAATTTTGCGAGGGCTCTAAAATTAATCACTCTCCTGTTGTCCAAGAGATTTTATCAGGGTACAGCAAGGGCCGTGGAGGGAGGAGCGGTGTGTTGTTTCCCCAAGAAACTCTAGTATTCCTGGCTTGGTTATAGTAATGTTAATTGGAATATACAGGCATGCCCCTGTAGCGGCAGAGAGTCCGTTCTATGGATCCCCCAAGGATATGGGGAACGCGGTATTACTATGGACGCAATGCACTGGAACAGGCAGGCCCTTGAACCAGGGGAGGCTCTTGCACCAGGGGAGACACCAGACTCCCCTAGGGGTTCCTCAGATCTACGCCCTTGAAATTGCGGGCACAGGTCCGAGAAAGCCATGTGGCCCGAATTGGGGCCGCGACCTTGGACCAGCCCTGCCCACCAGCCCACCCAGTTCTCCCCGACCCCCGAGGGCAACTCTCCACCCGCGCTCTTGGTCTGACGCTTCTCCTAACATCGGCCCAAGGCACTCTAGCACGACGTGGGGGTGCCGGTTGGCATTCCCACATCAGTGCCAGTGACGTAGCGCCGACGCAATGACGATGCATCGGCACTACATCCGTCCGAGGATTGCGCCCTATGTATTACTAGCCCCCCCCCCACCAGCACGCCCATTAGGATCACTTAAAAGCTTACCGGGGCAAAGCGTTTCTTGTTCAATTTCCGCTTCCTGTTTAGCGTTAGATCTCGTGTCGTGGAGCATTTCTGCTTTCGTCCCCTAGTCAAGCAAAATAATGCATACAATAATATACTTCAAGAGAAATTCAACCAAGCTATTCTCCAGGTTTCTTGTTTTTCCATTAACTGTGGTGCCCACTGGTGGCAGGATAACAAAACTGCTAGCATTCATTTAATACATTAAAATGCCGCTTTGCAACTCTTTCCATTTCGTACCTCTGAAAATCAGCCTTACCAGTTTTATCAGAATATTGACGTGGTGGTTTTTTTTTCATTAAAAAGGCCCTTTTTTTCTGAAACGTCATCACATTTCAAGGTTGTCACCTTGTGGCAGACTTTAAGCCAGCTTTTCAGAGATGCTGTACCGTTGTTGCAGGCAAATCTGCTGCAAGCATCTTATCTCTGTAGTGTAGCCACAGAGGGGGTGGCAAGTGCCGCCTTCCTGCCAAGTTAGGGGATTGATGGCACGGGGGCGAGCCTTTTCAGTAGCGGCACCACAATTATGGATCTCCCTACCGGGGGATCTAAGATCTTCCTCCTCCCTTGTGGCATTTCGGCGACGGCTCAAGACTTCATCTAGTGTTTCATCTAGTGTTTTGTTGCTGATATGTCTGTCTCTTGTACCTCTGCAGCAAAACCTGCATTGTAAATAGTTTTGCCCCCCTCCAAATTCTTTTCCCCCTGTTTTTATTTATATTTTTATTGCTTATTTTATTGCTTTATTATTTTTATGTACTGTACTTCCCCTCCTTGTAAGCCACCTTGGGCATCTGCCTTGGCAGAGGAAAGACGGGGTAGAAATCTCATGAATGAATGAATGAATGAATGAATGAATGAATGAATGAATGAATGAATGAATGAAT
>JAJKFI010000009.1:26463595-26500231 GCA_029204185.1 Lerista edwardsae
AATGAATGAATGAATGAATGAATGAATGAATGAATGAATGAATGAATAAGGTACCCCTCCCACTCAACATCGGCGTCATTCCAGGCAGTGATGGTAATACAGAGGGACTTGCTGATTACCTGTGCATTGCCTTCACTGCCCAAAATGACTCCAACGGCAAGTGGGAAGGGCCACTTCACTTACATGGTGCATTGTGGTGCCTGCAGTACTTAACGCACCGGTACACCCCCCCCCGGCTACACTACGGAGGCATCTACACGTAAAATATTTCAGAATGGGATAACAGAATTGCTGTGTATAAACACGACCAGGCTTTCTACTAAACCCAAATCAACCAACGATATGTACAGTATATACGACTTTTCAACACCAAGTTTACAAATAGCAAAGAATATTTGGTAGTCAGCAAAGCAATTTGAGGAGGCTTTAAATCATAGTCCGATCTTGGGAAGGACAATAGATCAGTGGCAGAGCATATGCTTTGCAGGAAGAATACCCCAGGTTCTATCCCTAATATATCCAGCTAAGACCCTCTCTGAAGGTGCAATCCTAAACTGAGTTAAGCCAGTTAAGCTAAACCAGCAAAGTTTGGCCAGCGCAAGGGACACACTAAAGTATGTTTGGACGACTCTCGGAGTCAGAGGCCAGCACACAGACATGCGCCTTTCTCCCTGACTCCGAGAGTAGTCCAAAAATGCTTTATGGTGGCCCTTGTGCTGGCCAAACTTTGCTGGCTTAGTTTATGCCAGCCTAATTCCAGTTTAGGATTGTGCTCTGAGATATGGAGGACTGGCCTCTGCTGGTCACTGTGGGCTGGGCTGAACTAGATGGACCCAATGGATCTGATGGATCTGAATCAGTATAAGACCTCTTTGTATGTTCCTAAGTCTTTATTTAGAAGCAAGATAGCTCCAGTGGTGTTATTCTACCGGAACGCTGGGTGGGACATCTGGGTGATGGACAGCCCGACAACCCTAACCAATTACGCCGCTTGCGTATGTTACGCAAACGGCGTAACGCTGCGGAACGTGACGGGCAGGCTGTCGATCACCCGGATGTCCTGCCTAGCGTTCCGGTAGAATAACACCACTGGATAGCTCCACTGGTGTTAGGCAGGGGCCTGTACCCACGCAAGGACATACAAACATGCGTGGCCAACCTCTGAGGCAGGAGGGGTCTGGGGCTATCACTGTGATTCCCACCATGCAGGAATGTATGCATTTTCCAAAAGCTGATGTTGCCATTGCTGAGAAGCAAGCCCTACAGAGTTAAATGGGACTTGGTCCCAAATAAGCACGCAAATGGATTTGCAGGGTTAGTCTACATTTTTAAAAGCAAACGTTTCTTAGGAAAAGGTGTCTTCTGCGGATTCTGTCTGCTCAAGTACTCACAGAGAATTGTTAAGGTTTATTCAGGCTTATTTGTATGTACTGCTACTATATGTGTTTTGAATTCCCATTCTGTAGGGACGTGGTTGAAAAGCAGTTTCGGCATTATACAACAAGAAGGAAATCAGATGACCTGGACGTACATTGCTCCACAGCTGGGGTACTGGGTGGCAGCCATGTCACCTATGAATCCAGGTAAATCAGAGTTTGTTACAGCAAAATCAACTTTTGGTAGTATATATTACGTATTTCGTTGCATCAGTGAAATCTGAGCAAGGTCTTTGGCAAATGTGCTAGACATATTTAACCCAAAAAAAGGACTAATATTTTTTCTTTAAAAGAAGTTGCCTCTTGGAGCTCAATCCTAACCTGGAGTTAGGCTGACACAGTTAGGCCAGCAAAGTTTGGCTGGCACAAGGGACATCGTAAAGGACGTTTGGACCACTCTCAGAGTCAGAGAGGCCTGCACACAGATGTGTGCCATCCTCCCTGACTCCAAGAGTGGTCCAAACGCGCTTTCTGGTGGCTCTTGTGCCAGCCTAACTCCAGGTTAGGATTGCGCCCTTAGTTAAACGTGGAAACCTATGGATAAAATGTCATATCAGCTCTAACAGTCCTAAAGCAGTCCTTCACAGTTGCAAAGCTACAGGTGGGGCTGTGCGGTAAGTATTGTAGGTGCCGCAACATCATCATCATCATCATAATAATAATAATAATAATAATAATAATAATAATAATAATAATAATTGGATTTATATACCGCCTTTCTTAGGTCACCAGATTTCTCTAATGACTATAACTCAAGGTGGTTTACATAGGCAGACTTTATTCAGAAACCCGAAGGTTTTTACAATACAATTTTTACAGAAATGTTCTATCTTTCAAGAACTACACACATACAGATGGATCTTTCTGGATTTAGTCCTTCTTTCTGGCCACCCGTTTGTCTTCTTGCTGGCTGATAAGCAGCTTCCCTGCTCCCACCAGAGAAGTGGCTGAACTTTCGGCACAACTCCCCCTCACACAAGGCAGCCGAAGCCCAGCTGTTAATCAGCCGCAATTAACGAGGTCTGCCACTCACCGAGACTTCCGGCTGTCCTGAACTGGTGACCTTCAGATCTTCAGCTCTTATCTTCAGGCAAACGGAGGCATTAACCCTCTCGACTAAGCTGGGTCACTTACCTAGCAACATGCTGGATAAGTGACCACTCCCAATCGCTGATGGAGCCATTCTGGGCTGGGCTGCGTTGCCATCGCTGCCCAGAACGGCTCCATCAGCGAGTGGGAAGGGCTGCTTGCTTGGCACTTTGTGGTGCCTGCAATACGGGCATGCCCCAGTATGCGCTAGGGTTCCGTTCTGGACCCCACCACGGATACCTGAAACCGCGGATATATGGGACGCCTTTTTAAAGATAGGGGAACAGCAGCGGTTTTGCTGCAACAAGGTTAAAATAAAGATGTGTTCAATGTTGCCCCATCTTTTTCACAGGTGTCCATGGTATCTGTGGATAACTGAAACTGTGGATACTGGGTCAGTGGATACCAGGGCACAACTGTACTTCCCATGCCTCCACCCACCCGTAGCTACGCCATTGATTCTGCATCAAGATCAATGGTGACAATGCCCATGTATGCTAGACTTGCGTGTACGGGACATGTAAGTCCAGTTTGGACAGTCCTCACTTTCTGAGGTCGCTGGCAGACAGCGAAAAGGGTAGCTTTATCGATCGATAAAGCTTGGTGGTCGCACAGACCACATGGCCGGTGGGCTGCATTTGGCCTGCCCTGTTGCCATTGAGGCCTCGCCTAAAAATACATTCAAGGACTCTTTTCTCTTCCAGGACCCGCGGTGACCCAGGACATAAGCACTTACCACACCGTGTTTCTTTTGGCAATTCTGGGAGGGATGGCTCTTATACTTCTGGTTCTGCTTTGTCTCCTGGTGTTCTATTGCAGGTAATACTTAATTTTGCATCTCCAGGGGGTTCCAGGGGGTTCCAATGGGTTGGGTTCAAGTGGCAGGAAAATGGACGTTGGTCCCATTCTGCCAACACCCTCGAATGTATACCGCTGCCTTCTGCTGAGTCATTCCATCAGTCCATTCGCTCAAGGTTGTTTCCACTGACTGCCAGCAGCTCTCCTATGTCTCGGGGCTTTCTCAATCTCAGCCCTACCTGGAGATGTCAGGGATTGAACCTGGGAGTCAGCCTTCATGCATGAAACTAGCGGCGTCATTCACCCGGTACGCTGGGCGGGACTTACCTTTGAGCGGCAGTCCGCCCGTTACGTCACGCTGCGTTCCGCTGCTTTCCCGCCCGCCAGGGCGGGCGGGAACGCGGCAGAACACGGCGTGACACAATGGGCGGACTGCCGCTCAAAGATAAGTCCCGCCCAGCGTACCGGGTGAATGACGCCACTGCATGAAACCATATGCCCCACTACACTGGAAGACTGACTTTCTTCTTCCAGTATTCTTTTTCCTTGACCTCCTGAGCTTTATATTACTTCGGCAATGTATGTGCTAACTCTTTTTTGTCCTCTATTTTGGCAGAAGAAAGTGTTTGAAACCACGACAGCACCATAAGAAACTACAACTTCCCTCAACACTGAACGGCTGTAAGAAGGACCAGTCGACCTCTATGTCTCACCTCAACTTAATATTTGCACGTCGTGAATCAGAATTCCCTGGTGGGCTGCCTGTGGCTAGTAACGGCCACGCGGAATCATCAGGGCACAAGGAGCTGATCGGGGCTGTCCGCATGGAGAAAATGTGTGCGGGAGGAGGAGACGTCGATATGCATACGCCGATGCTCAAGCATACTTACAGCACCTCGCAGGAATTTAGTTCGCGAGAAGAGTTGCTTTCTCATAAGGAGAAGGACCACAGCCAGATGTCTCTGGAGAACATGAGTTCCAGTGATACTTTGCGCAAAGACTACCTTAAATCAGTGGATGCGTTCTCTATAAACCCAAGAAAATCTATGGAGACATCAGAAGGGTACAATTCCCCAGACAAGGAAGATCACAGGAGGAGTTACAATGCCATGTTGACTCGCCCGTTATTTGAAAAGCAGGAGCAAGCATCAATGAACCACATTCCTACAGGAAGTAAATACAATCTACAGGAACAACTTTATCCCATCCCTTCAGCGCCTGAAACAGAACTGCTGGACTGCAGACCGAATGAATGTATGATGTCTCGCTCCGTCGACCATCTTGAGAGGCCCACCTCCTTTCCCCGACCAGGTCAGCTGGTCTGCTGTAATTCTGTCGACCAGGTCAATGACAGTGTTTACAGGAAAGTATTACCTACGTTAGTCATTCCAGGCCATTACATGAAGCTTCCCGGAGAACATCCTTACATTAGCCAACCCTTGGTTGTTCCCACCGATCAACAAATGGATCTAGAAAGACTCCAGGCGGAACTGTCAAGCCCTCATTCCCAGCTTTTTCCACATTCCCAACAACAGATGCCGCCTCAACCGTTGGCCGCCCAAGCAATATCCCAACAGCATTTGCAAGAGGCTGGCGCGAGCGAATGGATCCCACAGAACGTTGCCATGTCCGAATCGGTATCCATTCCTGCATCGCTCAATGATGCTTCTTTGGCGCAAATGAATAGTGAGGTTCAGCTTCTTACCGAGAAAGCGCTCTTGGAGTTAGGAGGAGGCAAGCCTTTACCTCATCCTCGGGCATGGTTTGTATCGCTCGATGGGCGGTCAAACGCGCACGTTAGACACTCGTATATCGATCTTCAAAGGGCTGGAAGGAATGGAAGCAACGACGCCAGCTTGGATTCCGGGGTGGACATGAATGAACCAAAATCTGCCCGAAAGGGAAGGGGGGAACGTTTGTCTCTGCAGCAAGCCCATCAGCAAGTGCAGGAACATCCGCAGAAAGAGCCGAAAGTTCCAGACAGCACAGCTTACACCCAGCTTGTATATTTGGATGACATGGACCAAAGTGGTAGCGAATGTGGAACTGCAGTGTGTAGCCCAGAAGACAGTGCGCTGAGATGTCTATTGGAAGGGGGTAGCAGAAGGACAGGCGGCCAATTGCCCAGCCTACAGGAAGAAAGCATAAAAAGAACTGTGGAAAGTTCACCAGAGCCTTTAACAAGTCCAGAACATGGGACAACTGTCCATGATGACGATGAGGATGACGATGAGGATGATGACGACGACGACGACGATGATGACCAAGGAGAAGACAAAAAGAGTCCTTGGCAAAAGCGAGAGGAAAGACCACTCATGGCTTTCAACCTAAAGTGAGCACCCATGAATCCATTGTTTTCTAGTGGAATACAAAATTGCCAAATATTTTTTTTTCCTGGTGGATGTTTCTCAGCTTGTTGATTGAGTGAAAGAAAAAGGAACACTTTGGTCAGCAGCAGAGAAACAGAGTAAACTCAAACGCCGGCTGTGCAAACTAAAACAGTTGCTCCATGGGAAAAAAGCTGTTTGAGGAGCGCTTCCCTGAAGAGAGCATTTAAGCGTGTGACTATGACTCCATTTACTTGACGTGGGCCATCAAGGTTTGGACATATTGACAAGTGGTGTGGCGGATTATGACCTCAGATTTCCCTGGAAAGGGACCTATGTGAAACTTTGTTACGTTTTCTTAATTATCATGATTATGCTACTAAAAGGGTATCTTAAATTAGAATTCAACACTTGACGTCTACAGATATGCATTATCTCCAAGGAAGGCTATGCATTGCTGCTTTTTAGTAATCTTTTTTGCTGAAACTATGCTTTTTTTCCTACCTATTTACAATGTCGTTGTAAAACGTTTTACATCTTTCTTGGCACCTGCTCAGCGATTGAGTTTTCTCTACACAAAGCCTGAGTAGCATTTCTTGATATTGAAGAGCCTTTTTATTAAAACCAAAACTGAATTTTTGAGTCCGCTGCGATTTCCCCAGTTCTGGTCCCCTTTCCCTCCAAGTGCCTTTTTTACAGGAACAATGAACACTCCCTTCTTTTGCTAATGCCTTGACTGTTTGGATTTTATACATTTTCTGAAGCCGTACCTTTCTTTCAACTGCATGCCATCATGAGTCTGTGCTGAATAATGCCTCAATTCACTACAATGTATTCTCTAGTTATGGTGTGTACTGTGGATCCTGTTTAGCAGAAATAGACTAGAGGACATCTTTTGCTTTTTTTAAGTACCCCAAAGTAGCCAAGAAGATAGTTTCATTTGACTGTATATATGGTGTATATAGGCTCAAGTAACATGGACCAAGCAAATGGACTGAATGTGTTTGAGAAATGTCGGGCAAGGTTATAATGTACTATCCAAAAGTGCCAGATACACTTCTGTGCTTTCTCTATATAAAGCTGCTTGGTTATCCAAAAATTATAATTGAAAAATAAACTTTTTTAAAATTGAGGATTTTTTTTAAATTCCTCTTTAGAGTCACGGCATTGTCATTTGGTAGGCCAAAATAGCCGGCACTGTACAGGGCAAACATGAAGAACAGTTTGCCCGAATCTGTGAGGTGGCCCATCCATTAGGGCAGTGATGGCGAACCTTTTGGGCGTGGTGTATCAAAACTTTGGAAAATGCTTCACTTGAGTCTGCTGGTGTGTCAACCCCCGCTCCCAAACAGAAGAGAAAAGCCTTTATATTCATAAGAACATAAGAAGAGCTCTGCTGGATGAGGCCAAAGGCCATCTAGTCCAGCTTCCTGTATCTCACAGTGGCCCACCAGATGCCTCAGGGAGCACATGAGACAACAAGATGCCTGCATCCTGTTGCCACTCCCTTGTATCTGGCATTCTGAGGTAAATTTCTGAGGTTAAATTCTAAGGTAAATATGAGGTAAATAAGACAGAATTTGCTATCCTGTCTGTGGGGCAGGAGCTATAATAACTTGCAACCCAACCTGGGTAGAACATAAGAGCCCTGCTGGATCAGCCCCATCTAGTCTAGCTTCCTGTATCTGACAATGGCCCACCAGATGCCTCAGCAAGCACACAAGATGACTACATCCTGTTGCCACTCCCATGCATCTGGCATTCTGAGGTAAAATTATGAGGTAAATATGAGGTAAATAAGACAGAATTTGCTATCCTGTATTTGGGGAGGGAGCTATAATAACTTGCAACCCAACCTGGGCCTTAAGAACACTGACCCTGGCCCCAGGACCAACTTTCTGCATTGGAGAAAACTGGCCCAGAAAGGAATGTGGGTCTTCTTGGATATAGATCCCCATTTAGTTCAAATGGATTGCATGCTGGAACTTGGCACACACGGATTCTCAACCTCAAATTCAAGGTGGGGGGTCATTATGTACATTATGTACCCACCAATCCCATGTCTGAGCAGACACGGAGCCTCCTTCACGCCGGCCAGCTTCGGCCGACGTGAGGGCGGCTTGCCATTGGGGCTCTCAGGCCGATGCTATGAGTAGCGTTGGCCTGAGAGCACTAGCTCGGCGCCCCTGCTTCAGCGCTAATGACATAGCGTCAATGCAACAACATTGCGTTGATGCAACATTGCAGGCAGGATTGCACTATAAATCTTCGGGATTTTGCAAATTTAATGCAATTGGTATGTATACTGTATTTTGTTCTCCCAATAATGTTGATTAAAAAAATCTTGTTAATGCATTTCTTAACTTCTTGAAAACTTTTGCAATACTTGTAGTAAATCCATATTTAATGCTTTTTTAAATTCAATGTCCGTGTGGATATTTATTGCACTGGAGATCGTTCATGAGCACTTGCTCAGTGCATTAAATATTTTTGTGTATATCATTTCTTAAAGAGAAACGAGGCTGAAAACCTTTGCTAAGGGAATTATATTTAATTGACACCAAATTCTCAGGGTTGTTTTTGTTTTTTTTGAAAAATCTTATAAATTTGGAGACAAAATCTTTGGCCAATCAGCTGTGACTGAAACCAGGGACTTGTACCTTTGCTTGCTGAACTTGTCTCATCCAATGGAGAGCAAGAGTATTGGTGTCACTTGCATACACAAAGTGCTTAGCAGCCCAATCATAAGAACATAAGAACAGCCTTGTTGGATCAGGCCAAAGGCCCATCTAGTCCAGCTTCCTGTATCTCACAGCGGCCCACCAGGTGCCCCAGGGAGGCATGAGACAACAAGATGCTTGCATCCTGTTGCCACTCCCTTGCACCCGGTTCTCTGAAGTAACCTACTACTAATGTAAGGAGGTTGCACAATCCATCATGGCCTATAGCCCATGATGGACTTTTCTTCCAGAAATCCGTCCAATCCCCTCTTAAAGGCATCTAGACCAGATGCCATCATCACCTCCTGTGGCAAAGAGTTCCTGTGGCAAAGACTTCCAATCCTATTCGGCTGCCACATCAACAGTGCACCAACACTTCCATGATGTCCATTACATCCTAAGCACGTTCAGGCAATGCCATGCCAGTGCACCAAGAGCATGACATCAGCACCATGTCTATGGAGGCAATTACAGCATCTACCCAGCCCCAAGGCCAGCAGCTAGAGAAGTGCCTGCAGGGCAGTTGTAGGGCAGGCTCTTTCAGAGGGCAATCATGAGACCGCACTGGGCCAACGTAAGTCCCTTACGCCGGTGCAGGAGTTAACGGCATGTTTGCACCTCTGCAGGAGTTGGCCGGGGTGGCGCAAAGAAGCAGCTGGCCAGCAGAGGCCAAATCCAGCCTTTGCACCACTCTAGGAAGGTAGGTTTGTGCCAGCATGGGGCATTGAGAGGATAGATTAGGGTGGGGGGAGGGCAGGCTGGTGGGTGAATGGGGCCTAGGAGGGGGTGGGAACAGCCTCTGGCAGTTAGACCAGGTCCTAATCCCCCTCCTGAGCAGCCCACCATTACGTCAGGTTGCATGGATCTGTGCCAGCAATTTCACTGGTGCAGATCCAAGAACCCCCATTGGTGGCTGGGGCATGACTTCTTCTTGTTGTTCAGTCGCTAAGTCATGTCCGACTCTTCGCGACCCCATGGACCACAGCACGCCAGGCCTCCCTGTCCTCCACTAGCGTCCGGAGTTCGCCCAGTTTCATGTTCATCACTTTGGTGACACTGTCTAACCATCTCATCCTCTGCCGCCCCCTTCTCCTTTTGCCTTCCATCTTTCCCAGCATGAGGGTCTTTTCTCAAGAGTCCTCTCTTCTCATGAGGTGGCCAAAGTATTGGAGCTTCAGGATTTGTCCTTCCAGGGAGCAATCAGGCTTGACTTCCTGGAGGATTGCCCGATTGGATCTCCTTGCAGTCCAGGGGACTCTCAAGAGTCTTCTCCAACACCATAATTCAAAAGGGGGATGACTAAGGACACATAAATCCCCTTGCGCTGCAGCCACCTCAAACCCTGCATTGGATATAGCACAGCAGGCCAGCCGCCCGGCCTGTTCCAGTGCAGGATAGGATTGGGCTGCCCACAGTGTAGTCGGCCTCTTCAAACCCTAAAACATGTTCACGTTCCCCCTCGACACTGGGAAGAAGTTCTACAAAGCAGAATCTCACGGAAAGTAACCAGCCAAAGAAAGGAACAGCACATCAAGTAGCCCTGACCCTCTGTCTTAGTTTCCAGCCTGGATAATCTCTTTTTAACAGCTTACGAAAAGCAAATGCAAGCATGCTTTTCTTAAAAGCGCAAAGATTAAAATATTTTGTCGTCTTGGCCCCTCCTTGCAGTTTGAACAAATGCAATAAATCTTGAGTCACTAAAGGAAAGAAGGGTTGGTGCCTGCCACCTAGTGGTGAGCCAAAGCAATGTGCAACTATGTACCCTGCAAAGGCTGCAAGCCATAATTCACCTTTTTAGGATTATTATTTTTTTAAAGACTATTAAATTTCAGTATTTTCAGAACTGGATGTTGTCAACCATTTGACTGGGACTTCCATTTTCTTATACCTTCTGTCACAAATGTTTTCTTTGAAAAACAGCTTTTCACTTTTTTGGGGGGTGGGGGTTAGGAAATAATACGCATGAGATCAATCGATCTGAAAGGTGGGTCTTCTCACGGTATGGACTACTGCCAGATGAACCCGCTCAGAAGCTTTGCTCTGCACCTGAGACCTTCTCTCTGGCCTGCTGTGGACTGATGAAGCAGTTTGATCTGAGAGACGGGGCCTGTTCTCTGTCAGTACCCAGATTATTCCCAAAAGATGCTTGCCTGCCTCCCTTCAGGTGCACTCCGAGAACAATTTTACCTCAGAAGGCCTTCCTAGTTCTGCTCTTAGAGCTTTTTTTTTTTTTTTTTTAATTAATTGCAGCTTCAAAAACATTCACGTTGTTTTTACTGCTGAGATTTGTTGTGTTATTCTTTGTATTGTATATTAAGTCCTTAGGAGCTGTCCTGAATATATCTTGAAATAGAAGGGCTGGATTTAAATTTGCTTTCCAGTACTGGTGTGCCAGAAAAGCAGACAATCGTCCCATCCCATTCAATGCCAAGATAGGTGGAGATTCACTTACCTGGGAGTAAGCCCTGTAGATATGCATAGGATGGAGGTCTGAGTGCTTTTCACAATCTACACTTAAGAGCCCAACCCTATGCATGTCTACTCAGACGCAAGGCTCATTATAGTCAATGGGGCTTACTCTCAGGTAAGTGTGGATAGGATTGCAGCCTTAATTGGTTTCCTGTTCTTTCACACTTGTTTCATGACTACACATTCAAAATTACAAGCATGTCTTTTAATTGAGTGGTATTACTCTCTGCTCCTAAAATTATTATTTACAATTGCGCGCGCACACACACACACACAGAGAGAGAGACAGAGAGAGACAGAGATACATTGTTGGTGTTGTTGGAATTAAATGCTGGACCATTCTTGGAAAGCAGAAATCTTCCGCACAGTTTTCTGTTCCTGAAATGGCTTGTAATGATTCCACACTATTACAGTATGACAGAAAGGAAACAGGAGAACAATACAAACAGGAAGGTGTGAATGTAACATGTGAATAGGTAGATACTTAAGGTGGCACACAACACGTGAGTCCATCATTATTATAGGATTGGAATCCACAAGACTCCAATCAACATACAACAACAAAATCAATTGACTGTAAAATTTGATTCTTCACTATTTTTGTCTTCTTTGTCTACTGTTCTTTACTTCAGTCTGCGACCAAAAAACCCCCACATCCGTATCTCCACAGTGTGATTTCCAAGCACGTGAATCGGAGTCATCAAAGAAGCACAATGTTCTACTTTCTCCTCCTCCTCATCCCCCTAGTCATTACTGAGGGCCCAATCCTTACCTGGAGCTAGGCTGGCACACTTAGGCCAGCAAAGTTTGGCGGGCACAAGGGGTACCATAAAGTATGTTTGGACCACTCTTGGAGTCAGAGAGGGCAGCACACAGACGTGCACCATCCTCCCTGATTCTGAGAATGGTCCAAGCGTGCTTTATGGTGGCCCTTGTGCCAGCCAAACTTTGCTGGCCTAACTGTGCCGGCCTAACTCCAGGTTAGGATTGTGTCCTAAATATCATAAGTAGAGGTGGGAAAAATAATGAAATTAAAAGACATAACAATGCTTTCTGCCCTTCTCATTTTTGTAAAAACAACAAAACACCCAAACTCTGAGAAAAGTGTTATTCTGTTTTTATTTATTATTTAATAGTGTGTAGGGTCTGCATCTGCTGACACTATGCCACCTATATCACCCACTTAGTACACTTTTAAATTGATTATAATTTATAATTGTAATTTTTGAATAAAAACACATCAAACCACTTTCTGAACTTCTACCTTTGGAAAACACCAAAATCCACTAAAATAATAATAAAAAAAGTTGTCCTCTCCCACCTCTTAATGCCAGCTAACCTAGTCCAGCTTCCAACCTGGAAAGGCAAGTCCATTCACTGAGCAGCCTTTCTCTGATTGGCTTATTGGAAGTGCCAATCAGTACTCCAGGAAGTGCCTGCCAAGCCAATGGTGTCAAGGAAGGGAGTCAAACTACCCCCTGCAGGGAAGATGCCCAATGTTTCTTTAGCTGTTTTACTGTTATTATGGTACTCAAAAGCAAGCCGTTAGGAACATTTGTGTGTTCGTTTGCGTATTAAATGCCCATAAAAAAATAAGCATTGCATACATTTGAACTTTGCTTCTCTGTTCGTCTGCGGGCACTCCAGAGAGCCATCTAACCGTTTCACAGTTGTCTTGCTGACCTAGATGCAGGCGCCTGGGGGGTCACTGGCAATAATCAGAGCCTCCCCCTTTCGACAGCGACTTTGGCAATAACTCATAGTTACCCACCGAGGACCGCCTTACTGCTCAATAAACTGTGGCACCTGCTCCAATGTGCTCTCTGCTCATCGGCTCCTGGCCGGGTTTATTGTTTCAATCAAAGTCGGAAACAACCAGCGCAGAATACAATTACTGGGTACGAACAGGACCCTTCGCCAGGAATGAAACTGTCCCCACATCAAAGCAACGCTCTTAATTTAAGGAATTTGATTTGGGCCAGAGAAATTGAGTGTGCTGTTTGAAAGGTGTAGGAGTATGAAGAACAGCCTGAGGACACAATCCTGGAACTGACGTTGCCAGTGGTGTCATTCAAATGATTTAGGAACAGGAACTCACTTTTGATTGGCCCTTGTCGGGAACCCGGAACCAGCCACAGAGCCCGTTAGGATCCGGAACGCCCGTTCTGGTCCGTTCCCCCTGAATGACATCACTGCCTTCGCCCCCCTAGGAATCCGGAGTCGCTCCCTTCAACCCTCTGAGTGCCGGCCAACCAAGAAGAAAAGCTCTTTGCAGATGAATTGGGAGGGGGGAAGAGGGAGAGTGAAGTGGGCGGAGTCAGCCCTAATTTTAACTAGTGGAACTGAGTTCCCCCGCGTTCCCCCTGCATGACATCACTGGACGTTGCACAACGCTATGTGGTAGCGTTGGGGCAATGTCACTAGCTTACAAGTCTCTGTCCCCCGGGCCATGCGGCCCTGATTCGGGCTGCGTGGGTTCCTCAGAGTTGTTCCTGCTATGCAGCAGACAGAGCCGGCTCTAGCAGCAGCGGGGCCCAATGTGGGACATCCCTGTGGGAGGCCCCCACCCTCCCTGCAGGGCCCCCCCATTCACCAAGCAGAGTGCTGTTGATGCTGCATGCAAAGCATGGCACATGGAAGTATATGATGACATCACCGCCAACTGCTTCCAGGTGGCCCATTTTGGGCATTTTGGAGGCAGGGGCAGATGGGAGGGCCCAGGTAAAGCTGCTCTGCTCGCCCCACTGACTTGCAATTCATAGAGATCCCAGCTGCTGCAGCAGGTGATCTGCTCACTGAACTGGTGTGGGGGGCCCCAATGTGCGGGGCCCAATGTGACAACATTGGTCACATTGGCTTAAGGCCAGCCCTGACAGCAGATGCAGACTCAGGAAGGCTCCCCTCCAGTCTTCTCATTCCAGCGGAACGTAGGATTGCGCTCCAACCACAGGAAACCTTTCTCTTAGAGGTTTGTTTAACCAGAAAGGGAGAGGGAGGGAAAGGGGGAGAGTCAAACCAAATGTGACTGTCTGTCATTGCTTCCCACAGTGTTCAATTTTTTTGAAACCCCCCCCCCGCAACGTCCATGTCCTGCATTTGAATTGTGGGAGGAAGATTTCCACTGAGTCCGAAGGGAGTAGCCATCATCATTGTTGTTGTCCCCCCCCCGGGCAAATAGCATGCACAGAGGGCCCAATCTAGACTGGGACTATGGTCGGAAACAGGATTAGTGGAAATCAGGAGTCAGATTTAGACCTAGATCCAGGGTCAATCCCCATGCAGTTGTAGTTGGGGAGGGCAAGACAATTAAAAATGACCCAAATTGCTCAGCTGAGGGAGCTTCAAGCAATGGCCTAGCTAACGGGGGTGCAGGGGGGCAACCGCACCGGGCAACAAGCTTTACGGGGCAACAAGCTAAGATTTTTGACACTAGTGGCCAAAACATTCCCAAGCTATGGGTCCCACTTTCTGGTGGTTTGCAAAACTGGCAGGGTAGATCAGGCTATGTGCATCGAGGGTTAAACAACCTGCTACTTGTGAGGGGGTGGGGAGCACTGCTATCCAATCACCGTTATAGCCACAGCGGCTTGAGTGGTTGGTAAAGTGGATCTTTTTTTTTTTAGAAATTAAGTCTCGAAGTTAGGAAGTTGGAGAACAACTTATATATCATTGGAAAGGTAATGCAGAATGCAATGAAACAAACCATGTTGGAATATCTGTATTCTATCGAACATTATGGCCAATTAACCAGAACACTATCGATCGATCCATCGATCCATCGATCGATCGATGGATCTATCTATCTATCTATCTATCTATCTATCTATCTATCTATCTATCTATCTAAATTTGATTTCATCATGGGAGAGGGGCTACAACATCTTCTTTTACCCCTAGGTAGCAGGTGCCTTAGTTACGCCACTGGCTTCAAGTGCTGCACAGTTAGTCCCCTGGGAGTCTGGCCCCCTGGTCAGTTCCCAGCCAGGCTAACCTTCCATGCCATTCTTGACCTTTGTTGAAGTGCAGAAAACATCCACTAGAACTGTGATTCCCAAACTGTGGTTCGGAGCCCACCAGTGGATTCAGCCAGTTCTCACCTATTCTGCAGAACTGGTTGCTAATTTTAGGTTGGGAGAGGGAAGAAAAGCAGCGGCCACCCTGACAGCCACCCTGAAGGACATAGAACCGGTTGTTAATTTATTTGAATCCCACCACTGGTCACGAGCCAATGTCAGGTGAGTCGTGAAGCACCTAGAACAACCATATTGAAAGTATAGGAAGATGGGATGCTGGAAATGGGAAGAGCTGTGTGGTTGTTTTGTTTGTGACAAGCTTGTAAATAGGCTTTTTCTTCCTTTTTGATTCACTTTGCTGTTGGAAAATGGCTGAGAAATAACCCAACATATTGCTGCATTCTCAGGAAAGCAGCAGGCTCTGGCATCAAAATGATGCCACTTCTGGTTATGACATCACTTCCGGCGGGTCCCGGACAGATTGCCATCCTAAAACAGTGTTCTAAAAAGTGTGTCCTGGTGCTAACACGTTTGAGAACCACTGCACTAGAAGGAGGGACCGTTCAGTGACTGCACCCATCCTTCCCTGGGGAGATCGGATGAGCCCCATCATTCAAAGCGTTTACAAGAAGGTCAAAGTCTTGCCTTTTAGACACAATTTCTAATGCTGGCTGCATTTTAATTGGAATGCTACTGACCTGGTTTACGCCGCGCTTTGATTTTATTGCTATTTTCATTCTTACGCTCTGCTGCTGCTTGATTATGTAACACGTTGCTTGTTTTGTTGTTGATAATTTCGGGTTTAATTTGTTTCATCCTGATTAGGCTGTTAGCCACGTTGGTGCTGGCTGGGGAGAAGCAAAGGCGCAAGACTTCGATACGGTCACGTGTTCCTGCTTGGAGACATACACAGTGTCTCCGGCACCTTCCTCCCCCCCCCCAGCCCCGGTCATACTGTCAGACTAAAAGCAGCAGCAGCAGCAGCAGCAGGTGGGGGCATGGCATACAAAAGCATTGCCGATGCAGTGGAAAGGTATGCACCAACCTTTTAACATCTAACTCTGTAATGAGATCTACGAAGGGACTGTAGCACAGTGGTAGTGAACATGCTTTGCATGCAAAAGGTTGCAAGTTCAAATCCCAGCACCCCTAGATAAAGCAGAGGGAAAAGTCCTGTCTAGAACCCTGGAGAGCTGCTACTGCCAGTCTGTGTTGACAATACTGAGCCACATCTGACAAGTGTCCTGAAACACACCCCGCATATCTGTGCTCTCCTTTCACCTGGATGAAGGTGACAGGTGGAGCACTGAGAATGACTCCTGCCCATCACTGCCATTCCCTGAAGTTTCTGGGGGGAGATCACAGACCAAACAAGGTGTTTACCTAGAACCCTAAATATTGATTTGGATGATCTGTGGCAGGTATGATCACTCATAAGAGACCACTGACTGACAAATCAGGTTGGCTGCTCAGGAAAGCAGATTAAGGGCGTGATCCTAACCAACTTCCTAGCACTGACATAGGTGTGCCAAAGGGGCGTGTTCTGCATCCTGCAGTAGTCAGAGATGCCTCCTCAAGGTAAGGGAATATTTGTTCCCTTACCTGGAGCTGCATGACTCTTACTCTGGTGCTGGAAAGTTAGTTAGGATTGTGCCCTATGAAACCTCCATAAGTTCAAAGTCCATAAGTTCAAAGTACACTCAGAAAGATGATAGAATCAGGGGAAATCCACCAAAATTGACAGCTGAGAGAGTGAGAAGGATAAAAGGAAATACTTTTTTATCTCACAAGTAATTAATCTGTGGAACTTCTTGCCATGGGAAGTGATGTGGCATCTGGCCTAGGTGCCATTAAAAGAAGATTGGATAGATTTAATAATAATAATAATAATAATAATAATAATAATAATAATAATAATAATAATACTTTCTTTGACCATTAGATTGCTCCTCTGGCTTTAAATCAAGGCGGTTTACATGGGCAGGCTTTATTTCTCTAAACCCTCAATACAAGGGGTTTTTACAAATTACAAAGAGTTCTATCTTTCAAGAACTACAACAACATACAGAGGAAAAGTCCATCACAGGCTACATGCCATGATCGGTGGTACAAGAGGTAGGCTACCAGAGTGCCGGATGCAGAAGAATGGCAATGAGATGCAAGTATCTTGTTGCCTTGTGTGCTCCCTGAGGCACCTGGTGGGCCGTTGTGAGATACAGAAAGCTGGACTAGATGGGCCTTTGGCCTGATCCAGCAGGGCTTTTCTTATGTTCTTAAGGCCCAGATTGGGTTGTAAGCCATTATAGCTCCCTCCCCACAGACAGGATAGCAAATTCTGTGTAATTCACCTCATATTTACCTCAGAATTTCACCTCAGAATACCAGATACAAGGGAGTGGCAACTAAACAGGATGCAGGCATCTTGTTGTCTTGTGTGCTCCTGGAGGCACCTGATGGGCCACTGTGAAATAGACTGAAGCTGGACTAGATGGGTTTTGGGCCTGATCCAGCAGGGCTCTTCTTAGGTTCATATGTAGGAAAAGCTACAAAGCTTTCAGACTTGGAAAACACTAAAGGGGAGACATGATTGAAACATACAGAATGATGGAGGACAGAGGGAAGTATTTCTCCTTCTCTCACAATACTAGAACCAGGGCGCATCCAAAGAAACTGACTGGTGGAAGATTCAGGATGGATAAAAGGAGATACTTTTTCACACGCTGCATAATTAGTCTGTGAAATTCATTGCCACAAGGTGTGTTGATGGCCACTAGCCTGGGGTGGCTCCAAAAGGGGTTTGGTCTGATTTATGGAGATTTCTCAGTGGCTATGAGTCATGACCATGCATGACCTCCAGATTCAGGGGATGTTTGCCCCTGAATACCCGATACAGCGGAGTAATGGAAGGCGAGAAGTATGCCTTTCGTTCCTGCTTGTAAGCTTCCAAGGGCAGCTGATAGCCACTTTGGAAGGGAATTGGACAGCAAACTAGAAGAGACCTTGGACTGGTCCAGCAGCCTTTCTTATGTTCTTATCTGAGCGCGCAGAAAGGGATTACTTTGCTTGTGTTTCCTCTTTTATGCAGATAAACCTCATTTTAACCTCATATGCGGATGTTGGCTATGGATTTTGTACTCAGCCGCGATTGCTAAATAGATTATCTGACAAAGTTGGAAAGCAACTTCAGCTCCACACATTGAAACTTGGTTGGAAGAAATGTAGGACTTGGAGAGCAATCCTAACCTGGAGTTAGGCCAGCATAGTTAGGCCAGCAAAGTTTGGCCGGCACAAGGGCCATCGTAAAGCACGTTTGGCTCACTCTTGGAGTCAAGGAGGATGGTGCATGTCTGTGTTACAGCCTCTTTGACTCTGAGAGTGGTCCAAACATACTTTATGGTATCCCTTGTGCTGGCCAAACTTTGCTAGCCTAACTGTGCTGGCCTAACTCCAAGTTAGGATTGCATCTTTAGTCATGAAAGAAAGGATTGGTTACAGCAGGCATGAAATAGGAGGCTATTTAGGCTGTATTCCTCGATACGATCTTTGTAATCTTGAATGCCATGCGCACGCGCGCACGCCCACACACTCAAGACCAAACAGTGGTATCAGAAGTACTCATCCCTCTACTTTCCCCTTATGTCAATCCTTCTGACAGTCCCCTTAGTTTGGTATCATCTTGTGTATCTAAAACATCCTTTCACTAATTTAAATTCCTAATAGATTACTAGACGAGCGGAAAGGTTCAGGGGAAGAATTTTGTTACTACACAGTTCTGCTTTTTGGAAACCAAAAGATTCACAGAATAATAATAAAAAAGGCTTGCCCCTTGTGTGTGCAATGCACTCTGCATATGGCTCAGAAGCACTCAATCAAAGATGCCAGAATTTTTTTTTTTAAAGGAAAAGTGTCAGCTCTGCACGTAAAAGGGATTCTTGCTCCTGCAGAAAATAGCATTTGGATGCAACCCAACATGTACAAACAACAGTGGAAATAATTCCAGTTTAATTAACTTGGACTAAGAGTGTACTGTAGGTCTGTGCCTTATTATCCATGTCGAGGGAAAGTTGAGATATTTCTTTGAGAGAAATCATTGTCATCATCAAGCTGTCACCCAATTCCAGAGATCTTAGCCAAGCAATTACATGAGTTTTAGGCTGCAGCCCAGTGCGTACTTACGGGGGGGGCAGGCCCCCACTACACTCAATGGGACTTCCGAATTAACAGGATTGCACTACTGCGCGTGGATGAATCAATTAATTGAATCTGAAGGAAATATGTATGCCAGACAAAACAATAATTCTAAACAAAAGCACCAATGTGGGGTGTGTGTGTGTGTTTAGATGCCTTTTTAGGCATCATCTCCGAGGAGGCATTCCCATTCTCTCTCACTCCGAAGAGGATGCTTCTTCTTAGCCATGCCATCCCGGTACGTGTACTTATAATAATGTGAACCAACATTTTCCCCCTGCCGAATAACGAATGAGTCGACTAAGCGTTGATCGGGATTCGGGTTCGCCGCCTGCGGCTCATCATCCCGAGCCGATTAGTCGATGCTCGCGCGCTGCTCCCTCCCTGCGAGCCAGCCTGGCACGAGAAGCCCCGCTGCCAGCCAGCCAGCCCTGGGCAGGAGGCGTTCCTGAGCCCGCCGTCCAGCCTCTCCGCGGCGAGGTGGGCGTCTGGCAGGGCTGTGCCTGCGCGCCGAGCAGAGGGGAGGCTGGCAGCTAGAGGGAGCTCCTCCGGCTGCGGCGGCCGCCTGCGCGCCCGGGTTGGTCGCCTTTCATAGGCTTCTGCCGGGGAGTCCCTCCTTCCCTCCCCCCGCCGGCCGCCTTCCCCCCGTGATGGCGGAGGACAGCGAGTCTGCAGCCAGCCAGCAGAGCCTCGAGCTGGACGACCAGGACACCTGCGGCATCGACGGCGACAATGAGGAGGAGACGGAGCACTCCAAGGGGTAGGCGCCGCCGGGGCTGCGTCCTGCCTGCCTGCCTGCGGGGGCTGCTGCGGCGCAGGGCTGGAGCGCGCTCGGCCGGGCCGGACGCGGGCAGCGCTGGGGGGCAGCCGGCGCCCGCTCCGACCCGCTCCCTGCGGCAGTGCCGGCGCGCGGCTGGGGGGGAGGAGGAAGAGGACGAGGAGGCGGCGGCGGCCCAGGAGCGGGGCGGAAAGGCCACGCGGGTGCCCGGAGCCGCCTCGGGCTGGCCGGGGCTTTTGTGCTCGGCGGGGGGCGGCGGGGAGAGCCGCTCCCCTTTGCGTCTCTTGCAAGCTGTGCGCTCTCCCGGGGGGGGGTGTTCGCCGTGCTGCCGCTGCTGGGTGGCGACAGACCCTGGTGCATTTCCCGGCCTCTCCGCGCTGCTGGGCACAATGTGCGCCTGCCTGCGTGTGTCATGCACCCCGCCCGCCCGCTTGCCCGCCTCCCCGCCCGCGCCCCTTGCCGCCCAGTGATGCTCGCTGCAGCTGGCACGCATGTGATGGTGTCTGGGGGAAGCATCTCGCCCTCCCCCTTTCCTCTTCTGGCTCACCCTCTCTTCCCTCTCCTCCCCCCCCTCACACCTCCACCCCCGTTTCCTTTGTGGTCATCTACCATGTTTTGCAGCCACTTCTCAGCCGCCCAGAAGTGCATGCTCAAGACCACTTGGCGCCGCTTAAGGGGTCCCCATCGCACCTTTTAACCACAATCTGTAATGACTGAAGTGATTGGACCTGCCCCCCCCACTCTTCCTCCTCCTCCTCCTCCATGCATGCTTCCAGGGGGATTCCGATCCACCATCATGACTTCAAGATGTGAACCAGGCTGGTGATGATAGCTTTTTTTTTTTTCCAGAGTGATTTAACACGGAATGCAGGAATAATGGGATCTGGTGTAGTGTAAACTCATTGCCCCCCATGCACGTGGCAACAACTGCTGCTGCCATCCCACACCACACCCCCTGCCCCATCTCCTCCTGGGTCTTTCTGCAAGTAGACAAAAAGAGCTCTTTTGAGTTTTAAGAGCTGCCTTTTTGGGAAACTGGTTTGAAAGCTGTTGTCTGACTTGGGGTTCAGTGACTTGGAGGAAGTGGGTAGAGTCACCTTTTTCTCCTTCCCCCGTCGTCCTAGAATTGAGCAGCTCCCAACTGGCAGGAGATTCGGGGCAGGCAAAAATAAATGCATTTTTTGCACAGTGCAGGATACTTCTGTGGATACATCTGTGGACCAAGATGGGAGGGTGGCCACTGATGTAGTTGGCTTTAAAGGGGAGGTAAACACATGCACGGGTGAGAAATCTGTCTGACTCTTGGCCCTGATGGCTGTTTGTTGCGTCTATGATCAGAGTCAGCGGCGAATTCAGTTGCTCGGGAGCCAACTGCAGTGGCGTTCCTAGAGGAGTGCAAAATGCTAAGTTTTTCAGGAGCCTGAACTCCGGGATAAAGCGGCCTCTCCCCTTCACCTTTACAGCCATTTGTGGCTGAGCCGCAAATTGCTTATTATAACCCTGAACTGGTTTTAAACGGCAAGGCTCAATTCTTGGTGCAGACAAGAGTCAGAAAAGGTGCGTACAAACATGCACTGAGTTCATTTTCCAGACTACTGATTAACCAGACTACTCATACAATGGGGAGAGACTGGAGCATGGAACATAGCACATCAGACTATGTGATTTTCTGGGAGACTTGAGCTTGGTGTCTTTCTTTTTAAAAACATAATTGTCGTGCATGCATATAATTTCAGAGATTTGAGAGTCCTGTTCAAGCTGTTTGGATCAATTGTTGGTCGCTACCTAGAAAGCAGGGAATGTGACAAATGCTAACAATAACTGAATAATCTGTATGCCTTTTGTCCTATGCAGGCTTGAGTCAGCATAAGACTTGGATTACAGTACTGTGCACATTTAGAGTAAGGGTGCAATCTTAATCTGGTTAGGCTGTCATAGCCAGGCCAACAAAGTTTGGAAGGCACAAGGGCCACCGTAAAGCGAGTTTTGGAGTCAAGGAGGATAGTGCATGTCTGTGTGCTGGCTTTTCTGACTATAATTGTGGTCCAAACATACTTTACAGTGTCCCTTGTGCCGGCCAAACTTCGCTGGCCTAACCGTGCTGGCCTAACTCCAGGTTAGGATTGCACTCTAAGTCCCTTTAAACATAGTAGGATTGACTTCCGAGTAAACTTGCATGGGATTGCACTATTAAATGGTAAATTGCTAATAGCTTTCTATGTTGCTGGCTTAAGATAGTGTTCAGCATTGACTAGCACTCAAGTGTGTCCTGCAAAGACAAAAATAAGCAACGCTCATCCAAATTCAGATTCGTTAGATAGCTCCTAAAAAGCAGCCTGAGCTCAGCAAAAGCAAAAAGTAATTCCCCCAAGGGATGTACTTTAGGGTCAAAATGATATGTGAAGCTGTGGTATAGCAAATGTGTTAGAAGTTACAATAAAGTTATGGTAATGAACATGTGCACACACGTGTGTGTGTGTGTGTGTGTGTGTGTGTGTGTGTGTGTAATTGTCTCTGCTCTATTGTGTTTTAATTTTTTTTGTTACTTTATTTAGACTATCGTGATTTAGACTATCGTGATTAATTTTACTTGAAGCATTGCACTTCGTTTTATGGTTTTAAGCCTGCTCGCTGAATTGAGCGTCCATGGAATGGCAAGATAGAAAAATTTGTATAAACAAACAAAAATATATGGCATGCCTTGAAAGTGCCATCTTCTTCATCTATCAGGGATCTCCTGATAGAACAGCTGGGGGCCAAATCTGGCCCACCACAATATTTTGTCAGATCCACAGAAACCTTTTTTGTCAGAGCATTTGCTATTTTTACTCATTTTACATCATTTCTCAGTTTAAGCAGGGCATTGGGTAATTTTTGTAATGATCATGCTGAGTACCAAAAATATCCCCAGTAAAATGTGTTCATTCATTTATAAAAGTGATTTTTTTTCGCCCTGTGAAAATGTGTAAAATATACTATGTGGCACTCATACTGTAAAGTTTGGAGACCTAAATAGTATATCCTTCCAATGGGGAACTATGCAGCCAACCTTAGTTTCCAGATGTGCAGATTTGGATGGTACATGTTCATGCTTGAAACACCTATGGCATGCACTTAAAACGTAATGTATGGTAATCTCCTTCCCCCGTTTTCCTTGTTCCTTTGGGTGACGAGTTTCTGATGCTCAGTGACATTTCAGAACACAGGATCAATTTGATGATCCCTATCTTCAAATATATATTTGTATTATGACCCTCAAAGGTTAATTCCTGCCCTCCATAGACTTCAGCTATCAATCAGTCTATCCTGTGCTTCATGAGATAACAGAACTAATTAGGGTGACACAAATTTGGCTACTCAGGGCAGTAACTGTACTAAATTCAGTTGAGTAAAATGCCAGCTTGTCAGAATATCTGCTCCTTGCAGGTAAAACGCAGGAGAGCTTGTGACAGTGACTTGTTTGCATTCCCTCTGTTTTGGTGCTTTATGCAGTCCACACAGTTGTCTAGGGCTGCAGTCCTTTAACCACGTACCTGGGAATGATCCCATTAACCTTAATGGGGCTTTCTTTTGCACAGACATGTCTATGATTGTGCTGTCAGACATGGCTGAATTCATTGGCATGAGAGCCACTTTGCAGAATATCAGAGTTAGAAGAGAGATTGAGGGTGCCATTCTAACCTAGAGTTAGGCCGGCACAGTTAAGGCAGCAAAGTTTGGCCGGCACAAGGGTCACTGTAAAGCGCATTTGGACCATTCTCGGAGTCAGGGAGGTTGGCGCACGTCTGTGTGCTGGCTTCTCTGACTCTGAGAGTGGTCCAAACATACTTTACGGTATCCCTTGTGCCAGCCAAACTTTCCTGGCCTAACTGTTCCAGCCTAACTCCAAATTAGGATGGCGCCCTGAAGGCTGTCAACGTTTTTGTTGGGAGAGGGTAGCCTGGATGCAAGCTCTTCGAGCAGCCATTCCCAAAGTATGGGTCGTGACCCAACATTTGGAACCGTTCCTGAGAGGTTCCTGACAGCTGCAGGCACCTAGGAGGTCCCTACCTGAGCTTGGGTGTGGGGTTGTGCCAGCCTCTGGAAGCATTTGGGATGCGCCCAGCCCCCTCTGTGGGCCTCTGCGCTGTCAAAAATAGTTCCGATCAGGTATCAGAATGTATTTTTTTCTACAAAAAATCCTGCAAACTTCCGAACCCGCAGAGAGGGCTGCAATTTCTGTGGCACTGCCGGACACTCTCCTTTGCCCCAGTCCCTGCCCCGCCAGCATTTACAGTCCGAGTAGGTCTTTGAGAGCCACTGCCTTAAAGAGATGCTTACCTGAAGTACATCGTCCAGCTAATCTGGCTGGCACATGAGGTTCCATGAAATCCTAACACATTTAGTAAACTTGTGTTATAAACCACTTCGCTGTAGCCTGAGCCAGTTTTCTCTTGTCCTTAACCATGTGGTTTTTGGAAGTAGCTGTTTTCTTTCTTCTCTTCGGTGTCTTCTCAAATACTGAAGAGTTTCCCATTTCACCCCGTTTTGCTGTATCGAAAAGTTCTCTGATTTTATTTAATGCTGACACCCAAAGTGGACACCTCTCTCCTGTGCTGGTTAGCTGAAGTTTGTAAGGCTTCTGGGTCAGTTGCCATCCATTTGAATGATGATGTTATACAGAGATGCCTGGCCTTGGGATCCCAATTTTGGGTCCCAACATTGCATGCACGTAAAAATACAGGCACTCTCCCTCTTTCTGACATAAGGCTTCTGCCCTTGCAGTTCAGAGGAAGAGATCCAGGCCAGACAGCTTAGTATTGGCAGACTTGTAAATAGCCACTGGCCTGATCACCTCTAGCCAGGCAGAATTACTTCCAGGCAAGCAGCCAAGAACATTATAAAATAATAGAGAATTGCCCCTCTGTGTCTTCCAGTGCATTAGCATGCCTCAAGTAAATAAATAGGCATATGTGTACTCAGTGATGTCATGCAGGGGGAACGCGGGGGAACTCAGTTCCACTAGTTAAAATTAGGGCTGACTCCGCCCACTTCACTCCCCCCTCCCCCCTCCCAATTCCTCTGCAAAGAGCTTTTCTTCTTGGTTGGCCAGCACTCAGAGGGTTAAAGGGAGCGACTCCGGATTCCTAGGGGGGCGAAGGCAGTGATGTCATTCAGGGGGAATGGACCAGAACAAGCGTTCCGGATCCTAAAGGGCTCCGTGGCTGGTTCTGGGTTCCCGACAAGTGCCAATCAAAAGTGAGTTCCTGTTCCTAAATCATTTGAATGACACCACTGTGTGTACTGATGGTACATATATTTACCATACCACAAGATGGTTACACCACTTTTGCTTTTGCCAACTTTTCTGCATAGCTTGCATAGAAAGGATGGCTAGTTGTTGACTGGTCAGATTGCCTCTGACGGTGTCCCTGTCTCTGCTTTTTGATCAGCTTTGGTTTGAAATTAAATTACTGCTGGGTTTCACGCCCCACCCCCCCGGGATGGCTGAATAATCAGCGTGGATGGTTCAGAAGAGTGGAATAATGCTGGTTTTCCTTATCATCAGAAGTAGGTTGGATAGCATCTTTCGTGTGTCCTTACTCCATGCAGAGGACTGTGTCAAAGTTGTGATTTCCTTCTGTGCTTGGAGGCAAAGCCATAGTGTAACACAATGGTTCCCAAACTCCTTAGCACTGGGACCCACTTTTTAAAATGACACTATATCAGGACCCACCTAGCTTTATCAGACTTAGGGCGCAATCCTTACATGGACGTAGCGCTGATGCAATGTCGTTGAGTTGGCACTACGTCACTCGCGCTGATGTGGCACCCCGGCGTCGGCGCTAGACCATTTGGGCCAACACAACTAGTAGAGTTGGCCCGAGAGCACCGGCAGAGAGCCCCCCCCATGTGCCAGCCAAACTCAGGGAAGGCGCCAGTCGCACCTGTGGGCTACTCAAATCTGTGTCCACTAGATATAGAGGGTGCAGATCCAAGTTCCCTGGGCAGCCTGGGGACAGGGGTTTGGATGCACACTTGCTAGTATCCTATTGTACACAGGACAACTTGACGTCTGAATTATGTTGCTCCCCCTCCCCTGGGGTCTACTAGGCCAGTGCCCAACCCAGGGTGATTTTCTCCCAGCATTCTGGAATCTTCAACCACCACAGGGCATGGGGATAGCCCTCCCATTTCCTTTTTTCCCCATACTCACTTTGGGAACACTTGCGGAAGATTATATGGGATCATCTTATAGCTGTATACCCAGACTCATTGGTTCCAAGAACAGCTTGCTGTCTGTCATGGGGAGCTGGGGTCTGAGAAACCCAAGTCCAGAGCCCTTGTGAGTGTGCAGAACTAGTTGTGTAGTTTCTTGGACTCTTCCATTTCTGCAAGATGTGTTTAGCCGGTGCCCTTTTTCATTAATTGTGGGATATTACAGGGTCATGAATCATGCCATACTCTCATTTAAATTTATTGGACATCTTGACACATGCTCAGAAACCAAACTTATGGCAAGGGTGGGGCATGACAAATGGGACATAATAATAAATGCAGTGATGAAATTGGTCATCTGTTTAACCCCCCCCACACACACACACACACCGCCCCGGTTGATAAATGTTTATGTTGTAAATCATAAAGGAACAAACTTATTGTGTGAGTAGTTGCTGCTGGTTTCTAACATCCAGAATCTCATCAGAGGATGGAAAAATATTTTAGATTCCTATGCACCACGTAAATATTTTCGGTTCCCAGGTGGCTGAATTGTTGGCAGTTTTTCAGTCCTGGCTAAGTATTTTGACATTTTGGAGAAGGTTAATCTTCATTTCAACCTTTAACAGAGGACGTATCCGCAATACACACCTAAAACATAATTCTGTGCGTGTTGACTTGGAAGTAATAAGCCCCATTGTGTTCCATGGGGCTCACTCTTAGGTAAATGTGATCAGAGCTGCAGCTGGTTTGATCATCTTTTCTCCCGGAAACCTTGGGAATTGTAGTTCTGTGCGTAGGCCTAGAGAGCTCAAAGTTAATTTTTAACGCCACCCTTCCCCCAAAAGCAACTACAGTTCCCAAGATTCTTTGGGGAAAGCCATGATAGTTAAACTCAATAGCAATAGTTATTTACTTCACTCAGAAGTAAGCCCATTGTTTTCAGGAAAACTGAGGGCCTGATCCTATCGGGCCTAGTGCTGGCGGTAAACTCTTACCGCAGGCGCCAGTGTTACAAAATGCCGTAAGGTGATAAGGGCTTACCGATGGCGTGCCAGCACCAGTAGGCACTTGGCCCCGGCAGCAGGAGAACTTGATGCCTTGCCATTCGGCAGTAAGTTTTATCACTGCCAACAGTATGCTCATTTGGGGCAGGGTGGGGAGGCTGGGACTGGGCAGGGAGAGGGGTGGAGCAGAGTGGGACCCGCCACATCCTATCCTCCATGTCAGGCCGCGCAACGCGACACAGAGGTTGTCAAGTCTGTGCCGGCAAAATAGACTTGAGGAGGCCCATTGCTGGCCGAGCACCCTTACCTGGGGGTAGGGGATGTTTGGATGAATGTCCCCTTCTTTCAAGGTGCCTCCTATGGCTACTGCGGTGCCCATAGGATGCCATTTTTGCACTGCTGCTCCTACAGGGACCAGGCAGTTTAGGATTGGGCTGTTAGCCTATAATCCAATGTTACTGAAAACACACACCTTTAAATATCAGTATAATTTGCAGTATGAATGGTCAGGCCAGAAATAACTGGAATATATAACCTCAACTTGGCATTCCAGTCAAGAACTGGCTACAGTTATTTTACAGGACTTTTTTTTTTCTTCAAGCATCTGACGTTTTTGCTTTTCAGGTTTTTTTCCCGAGCAGTTTCTTTATGCGCAGATGTGTGGCCAAGGGTTTGCCAGCGCACAGGGCGTTTAAAAATGTGATCATGTCAAATGTCGTGCTGAGTTTGAAATCGCCTGCTTTGGCGGCACTGAACACAAAATCCCTTTTGATCTCCAGCTTTGCCTCTCATGTTAAGGAGGGGCATGTGTGAAGACTCTCCTTGGTATGAGATGAGCATGCAAATGGTCACTTTTCTGTATAGTAGGCTGACACGTCAGGTGGGGTTGTACCCTGTTGACCGCAAAATGGTGATGTGCTAAAATAATGCCGTGGGCAGTAGAAGGATGCATTAGCATGCCACAGAAAATAATATCACAGAAAGCTCTGGGGGATGCAGGTATCAGCGTCTTTTTCCTATGGTCTCTTCTGCTCAGTGCTGCATATATCATGGCTTAGATATGCTAGGTTTATATTTTCCTTCCTTAGAATCTCATACTGGTCTGTTTCATGCTAAAGAGTTTTTTTTCCACAAGGTGTTTCTTATTCTTTTTTCCTTTGACAGAATTGTTTTTGGGAATGATTTTGCTCAACTTCTAAATACGGAACACAGATTCCATGAACTTGTTTCTGTCCAGACTTTACCAGAAATGGTACAGGTTGATTCCACTTTGGTTTTCTTGTACAGGTGTGCCCCGGTATCCACTGATTTGGTATCCACGGTTTCAGTTATCCATGGATACTGGGACACATCTGTCTGTCTGTCTGTTTGCATGTGCGCACACACGCACGCGCACGCACACACACACACACACACACACACACACACACACAGGCAGAGTAGGTTGTCACATGATCTAAATTCTGGTTTTAAAAACCAGATTGCATAAGATTGCAATTTAATTTTATAGATACGTGCAGCTGTGATGACGATAGAGTTGTTTGTGGTGTTGTAACTATAGCAGCAACGGTCCTCTGTGAGGCCAAGATAACAAGTACGTCTTTCACATTGTCAGTCATTCCTACCTTGGAAAGCATGCATCTTTTCTTTGGTATGGAAACTTGAATTAAAGGCACAACCATTACATCTTCGTTCATATGTAACCGACTACATCTGGAAAACATACCGAACACTGACAGTGGGCAAGTGTTCTACCTAACCTGACTTTTAAGTCTTGCAATCTGTGTTAGGGAAAGTTGAGGGGGTGGGTTGATAGAGTTGTGTGGGATTGACCTATAAAAAGGGAAGAATTGGTTGTTTATATACTTTAGTCTTGAACTCATCCTCCAGCCAGAAGAAAAGTCAGTTGTTGGTGCAGTCAGGTGACTGAAGAAACATATTGTGGCAAAATCTTGGATCTTGAATTGGGAGCATAAGCCCTAGTTCAAAAGTTTATGGCTGCCATATTTGAACAGCCCAAAAAATGACCGGCATCGTGAGGAATATGCAAGAATAAATGGTGACAAGCACTTGTACCATTGGCTCATCCTGATCACATGGCTTGGCCTAACCTCTCTTACGGCTCTGCCTTTGGCTTGGGAGCCGTAACATTTGAATTAGCCTTTTTTAAAAAAATAAGACCTAGTCATCATTTGCAAGCCACCATGTTTACTCAGCACTTACCATAGCCTGACTTTGGCAGAAGAGCCCATATGTCCACCAAATAAGGGCTGTTTCCCATGGAGGCTTGAGATAAAGAGATGTTTGCTTGTTCTCAGTTGACAAGGCCATCTCACGTCTGTTGCAGGATAAATGGAGCGCACCCTGTGTTTAGTTCACTCTGTCCCTTAAGGTCTGCAGTGCTCTCGGCCTGCACTTGCATGTTTGCCAACTTGTTAATTCAGGCATGTTTCGTGAATAAGAAAACAAGTATGCAGTGTCACCAGCCCAGAATATTTTTGGATTCCCCGTAATTACAGCGCCGTTGATGTTGTTGTTCATCGAGGAGGCTGTTTTCATGGAGGCTGTTCATCCGAGAGCTGCGTCACGGGGCCAGCCGTAGTGATGGTGTATCGTGACTCAGCTTGCCTTCAGTTTACAGGTGTTGTCTTCACGAGGCTCAGAATGCTTTTGCCACTGTGGCTCATCCACAGTGATGATATTTATTATTGTTAAGAATATTTGTAGGCCGCTGTTTGGGAATAGAAGAAAAAAAAATATGTTTGAAAAGAGATGCCTACTTCTGAACCCTCAGGGTTGGTGGCATTGGTAGCTCCTGATGTGCTGTGAGGAGGCACCTTGGGAGTGTCGCTGCAGGTATTTGTCCCAGGACCCCCAGCAACTTGGTGCTGGTATTCCTTCCTGGCTGTTCTTAATATTTTCTTTAACCCCAAACCCATATCTGAAGCTGTGGGTGTAAGCCTCGTGGGAGAGGAAGCTAGAATGGCTTGGGAGGGAGGTATTCGCACAGGTGGATTTACTGGGTCAAGCATCCCTTCCTCCCCTGGAAATGCTCCTTACTACCACCTCCACTTTGTGGCATGCTTGGCAGGTGTAGATTTGTGAAGAGGCGTGTTTTGATATTCAGGTGTGTGTCCCCTTAATCGTGGGGATAGGTTCCAGCTGCCGCCATGTTTACCAAAACCCAAGGATAGCAGTGAACCCTATAAGAAGTGATTCACAAATCCCCCCCACATTGAGCATGAATTATCTGGGTCTCTGTTTGCAACCCTCCTGTCGCTGTCTCCGGTATCTGGCTGTTTCTGTGCTGTCTGCAAATGCGAACAGGAAGCAGGAAGTGCAGATGGGAAGCAGTTGGAGGCAGTGGTGGTATCTAAAGCGGGAGGAACCGGTACACTGGGCGGGACTTAGGTGTGATTGGCTGCCCGTCCGTTTGGTTCCGCAACCTGCCTGCCCGCCGCGCGGGCTGCCCTGGCCTTGGAGGGGGTGCCTGCTCGCTGGGGGGGACAGGTGAGGGGCACGCCAGGTGCCTGGGCGAGCAGCGGTGGGGCGCACCAACCGGGTGCAGCCCGCGTGGTGGGCGGGCGGGCAGCGGAACGGAACGGATGGGCTGCCAATCAACCGTACGTCCCGCCCAGCATTCCGGTTCCTCCCGCTTTAGATACCACCACTGGTTGGAGGGCTGAAAACAATGCAACACTAAGCTCTATGAACTGTATGATAAGCATCACATTGTTTGCAGCCCTCCAACCCACTTCCTGTTAGCATTTGCAGTCAGCCCAGAAACAGCAGACAGCAGCAGTGGGGCTGCAGTTGGAGACTTTTGCGATGGGGGAGATTTGGGAACTATGGATAAATGAAACCGCAGATACAGGATCCACAGATACGGGGGTGATGCCTGTAATGTATAGTTCCATCTTTAGTTTTACCATTGGCTTCTTCTAATGTAGTGGTTCTCAAACTTTTCAGACCGGGACCCACTTTTTAAAATGGCACTTGTGTCAGGACCCACTTGTAGTGATGTCATAGCCGGAAGTGACATCATCAAGTAAGAATTGCCATCATTGTGACATAATAAAATGACACTCCAGAAATGCAAACTAGCATTCTTGGAGTGCAGCAGTTGCACAACCATGAAACATCCCTGACAGAAAGGAAGATTAGGACAAAATATGATGTAAAAGCACTGAACTAAAAGCAGAATTTTTAAAAAACCCTCAGTTTAAAATTCAAACTGTTAACACTCACAAAAGGAATATAGCAAGGTCTGGAGCTTCCAAGATGACAGCTCCCAGCTTTCTATAACTCACCTGACACCAGGTCGCGACCCACAGTTTGAGAAACACTGTTCTAATGTAGATTTCTAGGCTTGTAGTCAATTCTTTTTCTCTTAATCGTGTCACTTTTTTTCTCTTCTCATTTTCTTTACAGAAGTCCAGGAGGAGACTTGGGAGCTAAAAAGAAGAAAAAGAAACAGAAGCGAAAAAAGGAAAAGCCAAACTCCGGAGGTACCAAATCAGACTCTGCATCTGACTCCCAGGAGATTAAAATTCAGCAACCTTCAAAAGTGAGAGCCTGGCTTGCTTTTAACTTTGGTAGCGTAGCGTGACAGTCGTAGTAGGCGATGCTAGGGTCGAGCGTTGGCAGACCGGGCGGCTGCCCCAATTTCAGGTAAAGGTAGCTGATAGAAAAGCCAGTTGAATAGACACTGTCCAGGTTTAAGTGTGGCAGTATCCACAATCCTGATGCTTAAAAAGAAGTGCATTTTTTGAAGGGGGCAAATGAATAGGAAATAACCAGCGGCGAAACGGAGCGGTACGCAACGGGCGGGCTGCCGCTCACCCGTTCCTCCCGCCCAGCGTTCCGGCTGCATGACGCCGCTGGAAATAACTCCTGGAACTTACGGCTTTTAGTGGTAGGCCTCACCTTGATCAGCCCTTTCCTCAGAGAGGTACCCTTGCCCAGTTGCATTGTCAAGGTGTAGTGTTTCCCCCCCCCCCCAATTAGCACAAGGATTGTACTTTAAACCAGTGGTCTTCAACTTCTTTTGTGGTGTGTCCCCAATAAATCAATAAAGTACAAGAGTGGAGACGCACCATCGATCCTGCCCCCCTTCTGGAATCTTACCTGCTTAGTCCAATGATGGCAAACGTTTTGGGTCCGGTGTGTCAAAACTTCGGAAAATGCTTAACTTGGCTCTGCTGGTGTGTCAACCCCTCCCCCCCCAAACAAAAGAGAAACCGTTCTTTAAATAAAATAATAATAATAATACTTGTATTTAAATACCGCCTTTCTTAGGTCACCAGATTTCTCTAATGACTATAACTCAAGGCGGTTTACATAGGCAGACTTTTATTCGTAAACCCAAAGTTTTTTACAATTTATACAGAAATGTTCTATCTTTCAAGAACTACACACATACAGATGGATCTTTCTGGATTTAGTCCTTCTTTCTGGCCACCCGTTTGTCTTCTTGCTGGCTGATAAGTGGCTTCCCTGCTCCCACCAGAGAAGCGGTTGAACTTCGGCACAACTCCCCCTCACACAAGGCAGCCGAAGCTCAGCTGTTAATCAGTCGCAATTAACGAGGTCTGCCGCTCACAGAGATTTCCGGCTGTCCCGAACTGGCAACCTTCAGATCTTCAGCTCTTATCTTCAGGCAAACGGAGGCATTTACCCTCTCGACTAAATCTTCTTTATATTAATTATTTAACAAAAAATATAGTTCAATCATATGAAGTGCTATGTATTATAAAAAGAAATATCAAATAATTACAAAAATGAAAAATGAGTAAAACAAACTTGGTATTTAACAGGCATTGGTGAATGCTGGCGTGTCACTCCAAACATCGTGGCGTGTCACCTTTGACACGCGTGTCATAGGCTCACCATCACTGGCTTAGTCACTGCCCTTGTTGCCATCCACGCACTGCCCTTGTTGCCATCCACGCACTGCCCTCCTTTACACCCTCCCAGCACTGTTCACTGTAGCCAAATATTATTATTCGAGAGAGTAGAAAAAGTTACCATGAAGCCTGGCCTTCTGTGTACAATGCCTGTGCTCTGTGCTGATATACCTCTCCATCTCCTCTAATAACTCCTAGTGTCTCTTACAGTCCAATCCTATGTGTCCAATAGGGATTTACTCCCAGGAAAATTGGCTGAAATTGGCTTGCCACCCTCTGATAGGTCCTGACCCACAGTTTGGGAACCACTGCTATACACACTTTCCTGCGAGTAAGTGCCATTAAACTCTATGGGGCTTACCTCTGGGTAGGCATATATAAGATTGTGCTGTAAGGCAGCAGTTCTGAGCTCATTTACCTAGAAGGAAGTTGCACTGAAATCTCTGGGCCTTACCTCCAAGAACATCGTGTGCAAATGGGTTTAGGTTTAGCTCATCACTGTTGAGTTTCCTGAGTGATTGTCTGCCGTGATAAGAAGTGCCAGTACAGCCCTCATCAGTATCCTCCTGTGGATGTACTATAAACCTATTCGAACCTCACGGTGCTGCTGTCCTACTTATTCCGTGTCACGGATTTCCTCCTCTGAGTTTTATCTATGGCAACAGAGATCTCAGACTCAGATCTACTGAGGTCCCAGATCATCATTTCTGTTCACACAGAGGCAGATCTAAGGGAGGGCAAAGCTCTAAGTTTTGCAAGAAGCCTTACCTTGCAGTGGAAATCACTCCTCTCCTGCACCGTTTTAGCCAATCCTCACAGGGAAAAGCAACATCTTGGCGTTGCTTACTGGCTACAGTAGCAAGGGAGAGGAGCAGTGACGTCATTCACTGGTGCCAGCAACCGGAACGCTGCTGGCGCCAGGATCCGGAACGCCGCAATGGACGGGTGAGCTGTAGCTCCCCGCCCCCTTGCGGCGCCCGGCAACGCCTCCCTGCACCTGGAATTGCTCTCTTACAGAGCGATCCAGGCGCAGGGGCAGGCGGGAGGGCAAAAACAGCGCGCAGAGTCTGCCGCGCACTGTCCCGCTCTCCCCGGAACTACCGGAACGGGGTTCCGCCCCGTTCCGGTAGGATGACGCCGCTGGAGAGGAGGGATTTACATGACAGGGTAAGGCTTCTTGCAACACTTAGAGCTTTGCCCTCCCTGTAGATCCGCCTCTGTGTTCACATGATTCACAGCCCAATCCTGAGGGCTCCACTGCCAGAGATACACCCGTATACACCTGTTATGAATGTGCCATAAAGCACGTCCATGGCACCACAGGAAGAGGGAGCATAGGTGCTGGCCCTCAACACCGCGTGGAAGGCCAGCCAGCGCTGGTCTAGCTCCAGTCAGCGATAAGGTATTTCAGGGTGTGGCATGGTGGGGAATGGGTGGAACAGGGTAGAGGGAGGGAGGGGAGCCCAGGAGGGGGTTAGAGACGAAGGCCGCCTCTGCTGCCCAATCTTGAACCCAGTCTTGAGCCAGGTGGCCCAACATGGTCCTCCTTGACTCTACGCCTGTTCAAATGCAGACACAGAACTGAGGAAACCAATTGCTGGCAGCTGGAGTCTCCCCGGAGTAAGGGAGGAAATGCTCCTTTACCCCAAGAAGACCTCTGGGAGTATCCCAGCGGGCACAGAGTCCAGCAGTCACTATTTCAGTGCTGCTGGAGCCCTGGGCATCGCCAAGTTCAGGACTGGCTGCCTAAGTCATGTTCCTGCTTAGATGGGTGACTCCTTGGGAGTCCACTTTGTGTTCCTGAGGGCGCAATCCTAAACTGGAGTTAGGCTAGCAAAGTTTGGCCAGCACAAGGGCCACCATAAAGTATGTTTGTACTACTCTCGGAGACAGAGAGGCCAGCGCACAGACGTGCACCATCCTCCCTGACTCTAAGAGTGGTCCAAACGCGCTTTACAGTGGCCCTTGTGACAGCCAAACTTTGCTGGCTTAACTGTGCTGACCTAACTACAGTTTAGGACTTGGAGCCAATTCAGCTGTTTATGAATCTCGCCCATCCCGCTTCAAGTAAAAAAAATATGGAAGATTTCTTATTTAGTATATCTCATCCCTGGCTTATTTCTAGGCTTCAGTCTCTAGGCACATTGATAACAACTACACAAGTTTCATGATGTCCTCGGAAACGTCACCTTACCTGAAATACTCTTTCTGTACTTTGCCCCTTAATTCCCAAGCGTCATTTGAATATTCACTGCTGATTTCAGCCCTAAATTTGTCATGGATTTTGCTTTGCAGTCTGTGTACAGCACACAGCACACAGAGACAAAGCGGGAATTGATACCAGACAGAAAGCAGGAGGGGGAAAACAGGGAAACGGTTAGAAGGCAGATAGGTCTTCTTCTCTGGGCAATTTTGACAGAACAGTCTAGTACAGGGTGTCTCTCCACCACCACTGAAAAACTGAGGAACCAGTTGAAGGAGGCGAAGGATCCTTTTTGCACTGTTCTTCTCCCCTCCTCCTGCCTAGGCATTTTTTTTAGAGATGTCAGAAACCAAGGGTGCCATCCTAGCCAACTTTCCAGCACTGACATAGCTGTGCCAATGGGGCATGTGCTGCACCCTGCAGTTGGGGGAGGGGCAGTCACAGAGGCCTCCTCAAGGTAGGGGAACGTTGACTCCCTTCCCTCAGAGCTGCACTGCCCTTACCTCAGTGCTGGGAAGTTGGTTAGGATTGCGCCCTAAGCCTTTTTGCACGTGACGGTCTCTGACTTCAGAAGTATCTCAACAAGAGTGCTGGTTGGGAGTTCCTGAGGGGAAAAAGGCTCTGTGCACAGTTGGCATTTAGGCAGACAGATTCTGTAAACGGGGGGTGGGGTCAGGCTTTGGGTGGGCAGTTGGGAAGTGCGATCCTGAGTTGCCCTGGAATGGCGAGGCTGGCGGGCCTGCGGCATACCCAGCGTACCTTAGGCGCGCTGGGGGCCTCCCCGGGGAAAGCGTACATTCGTGCTCCAGCCTTCCCACCCATTTCCTCGGATCTGCGCCTGCTAAATAGCCAAAGGCCCATCTAGCCCAGCTTCCTGAATCTCACAGTGGCCCACCAGATGCCTCAGGGAGCACTCAAGACGACCAGATACTTGCATCTCGCTGTCACTCCCTGCCTCTGGCATTCTGACAAGCCTCAGAGAGGACCCTCTGGGGGCAAGGCTTTTCTTATGTTCTTATGTTATGTGCTTGTCACTGAAAACAGTGGCTGAAAACAGGAAGTGATGGTTTTCTGCTCCAGAAGGCCTTCTGAGGGCCAGGGAGGCCACGCACAGACCTCTCCAGCCCTCAGAATGCCTCCTGGAGGGAGGCAGCACGCATGGGGGCAACACCTCCAGGTGGGGGGCAGCACCCCTGGGGTGTGCCTCCAGCCCCCCCCCCCCCCCAGAATGCCAGTGGTTCTGTGTGAGATGGTGAGTATAATGGCAGTGATTGGAAGGGCAGAAAAAAGGATCTCTGTTTGTTCTTGGCTGCAGAGATTGCCAGAAAGGCCTGTGGAAGAAAAGGTAGAAAAGGCATAGATCTGAGGGCAATAGATTAGAGCAGTCTGGGACAGGAGCCTGGGAAGAGAGGAGCAGGTAGGCCGATGCAACAAGGGGAAAAGATGACAAATCTGGGAAGGAAACGAACATTTGGGGCACATAATCAGGAACTGGAGAGCAGAG
>JAJKFI010000009.1:26505231-26526411 GCA_029204185.1 Lerista edwardsae
GCCCCGGCAGGCGGGAAAGCAGCAGAACGCGGCGTGACGCAACGGGCGGACTGCCGCTCAAAGGTAAGTCCTGCCCAGCGTACCAAGTGAATGACACCGCTGGGGGTAGGAGAATGGGACTCCATTAAAGTGTGTGCTATATTTCTGTTGTATTGGAGCTAGGAGGAATCCTGGAACTTTGAGTTCATTCATTCATTCATTCATTCATTCATTCATTCATTCATTCATTCATCCAACTTCTGCCTCTAATGTATTTATTTAAATACTAAATTTAAATTTATTTATTTTTCCGGCCCTTGACACCGTGCCAGATATTGATGCGGCCCTCCGACTAAAAAGTTTGGAGACCCCTGCTTTAAATTTTAAAATCAGTCTTTAAAATAGTGGCGAGAATGCCTGTTTCTTCAGTGCGCAGGAATGCTAGGTGTGAACAGTCCTGCTTGAACACGCAGGCTGTCTGCTCTGGGGATTGAAGTGAATGAGGCTTGCCTACTCGCAAGGAGATGAGCAGAGAAGCAACTCCCAAGTTGTGGCTGCTAGATCAGTAGTATATTGTGCATAATGCTTTTTTCCCCCCTCCTCTTTGTATTTTCTCAGCTAAAGGAGTTGTACATGCTGCTAAATGAAAACTATGTAGAAGATGACGACAATATGTTTAGATTTGACTATTCGCCAGAATTTCTCTTATGGTGAGTAACGTAGTCTGCAGTCTGTTGACATCTTGTGTATCTCGAGTAGAAATCATTAATTGTGCCCTACTTTCTACATTGGTTTCAGGGCATTGCGACCTCCAGGCTGGCTCCCGCAGTGGCACTGTGGAGTCAGAGTAACATCCAATAGAAAATTGGTAGGGTTCATAAGTGCCATTCCTGCACATATTCGGATATATGAGAGGTGAGCACTGTCTGGTCTCTGGGCTCCCCCAGGCTTCAGAACACCTTATAAGGCATCACTTGCATCACAGTCACGTTTTTTTGGCCATGGGCGGTCACGCAAGGCCTATGCAGGCTTCAGAAAACCCTCTGGACCCAACCGGTGCTCGACTTGAGTTCAGGACGTCTAGGTGGGTCCTTTCCGTGGGAGGGAGTCGATTATCTATGGAGCGTGAACTCTGTGGATGTCGAACCCGCAGATAATGCAGGCCCACCTATAGTTTCAATCCATATCAATCAATAGTATTTATATACCGCTTTTCAACACAAAGTTCACAAAGTGGTTTACAGGCAAATAGTAATAATAATAATAAAGCTAAATGGCTCCCTGTCCCAAAAGGGCTCACAATCTAAAAAAATTCAGAATACCACCAGCAGCAGCCACTAGAAAAGACACTGCGCAGGAGCAGCGGCGTCATGCAGCCGGAACGCTGGGCGGGAGGAACGGGTGAGTGGCAGCCCGCCTGTTGCGTACCACTCCGTTTCGCCGTCTTCAGACAGGCGGACTGCCGCTCACCCGTTCCTCCCGACCAGCGTTCCGACTGCATGACGCCGCTGCGCAGGAGTGAAGAGGGACAGTTACTCTCCCCCTGCTATATATAGGAAGAACACCAATTGAAAACGTGCCTCTTGCCCAGTTAGCAGGGGTTAGCAAAACGCTTTAAAAAATAAGTAAATAAATACATGTGACCCTTATGTGCATAATAGTATAAGGTGGCATGTGGTATAGAAAGAGCACATTCTGTCCAGATCAAAAAATGGCAGCACCTCTGCCTTTGGAATCTTCAATCTGTTGAAATAGCCGATATTTCTTTTGCTAAACCAGCAAATTTAAAATTCAGCATTGGTTTAAAACCTTCTAGGTTAATGACATCGCATCCAGTGGGTCCCAACATGAGTGCCATTCTAAAAAGTGGGTCCCTGTCTAAAAAGTTTGAATCCCACTGCTCTAGGCAATTCCCTTCTGCTTTTATTTTATGTCAGATTCATGTGTTGTTGCCTCCTCCCCCCCCCCCACTCGTCTGTTAAATTAAGCGTTCACCGTATAACTCTGCATTATAGATCACAGACGTATAAGAACATCTGAGGCTTAAAAAATAATTAAACAGTTGTTTGTTATTGTATTATCAGTGAGAAGAAAATGGTAGAAATTAATTTTCTGTGCGTCCATAAAAAACTGAGGTCTAAGCGAGTTGCGCCAGTCCTGATTCGGGAAATAACCAGAAGAGTCAACTTGGAGGGGATTTTTCAGGCCGTTTACACTGCAGGTGTGGTACTTCCCAAGCCTGTAGCAACTTGCAGGTAAGTGAAAGTTTTATTTCCCTGAAATATTATCCCTTCCCAAAGGCTTGCCAGTGTCTTATTTCTTTACATGTATGTAGCGTATGAAACATATAATACAGCTTTAAGCGCGCAAACCCGAGCGCTGTTCAGCTGGGGCATTTCTGTTGCACCAGACGTGCTGTAAGCAGCGATGGGATCTGCAAACTGAGAAGGGGAATGCTGGGCGAGACTTAGGCGGGACTTACACATGATTGGCAGCCTGTCTACAGCGTTCCGTGGCTGCCCTGGCCTCGGGGGGGCTCCTGCTTGCTGCGGAGGACGGGTGGGGGGCGTGCTGGGTGCCTGGGCGAGCAGCGGTGGGGCCAGGGCAGCTGTGGAACGCTGCAAACGGGCAGCCAATCACGTGGAAGTCCCGCGTAAGTCCCACCCAGCATTCCCCTTCTCAATTTGCGGATCCCATCGCTGGCTGTAAGGCACACCTGCGCCACTCTGGGAGGGAGAAGGGCCAGTGCAGGCCATTGTGGTGGCCCACAGAGGCCAAATTCAGCCTCTGTTCTGCTCAGGTAAGCCAGAGTCACGTGACCGACTGCCGTAGCACTGGGCTGAAGCTGCGTCATTGGCCCAGCGATTCTTGCGCTGGGATGAATTTGCCTTACGCCACATTTGTGACAGCGCTAGGCCGAAGCAGTGGACATGCATCAGCCCAACAGGGCCTTAGGATTGCGCTGCCCGTTGGGGAGAGCCAGATGAACAGGAGGCATTGCCTGTTATAGAAAACAGCATCCAGGCTTATTCTGAAGTAATCTTGTATGCTGTAGGTAGAATGCACTGTTTGATAATGCACAGTGCTGTGAATTATTCAGTTGTTTTTTCTGATTACAGTTTATATATTGATTAAATAAGTTTGAAGGAAGAGCGGGATACCAATTCCATTCAGCCTTGGCCCTTGCCTTCAGTCCAAAATTGCAGTACTAAAAATATGTCTTTGGGGGGATCTCCTTCAATAATGCTGACCTAACATCAACTTTGCGGCCCACAAATGTAGTGGCAAGTTGTATTCAGTGTGGCTTCCGATGGGTTAAAAGCGTTCTCGGAGCCAAAGCTTACATGCCAATTGACACAGTAGTGGGCATAATGATTCCAGTGTAGCAACCTTCAATAATGGGTTTGGCAGCGAGGCAGACTTTTTATGGTTTGGCTGTAACATGGTGAAAGTGTACAAGAAGTTCTGGAACTGAGCATGTATGAAACGGCAGGTTATCTGGAGAAAAGGGGAGAGAGGTGGAATAATATGCGACCCGAAGCACACAGGTCCACTTTGTGGTGCTTGGCATCTCCACACGTGGGGGAAATGAAGATTGTAGCACATTCTACCCAGCGTCGTCATCCGCAAATGAACTCCCGGAACGCTGGGAGGGACTTACGCTGGGCTTCGCCGTGATTGGTTGCCCGCCCGTTTCGTTCCCCGGCTGCCCTGGCCTCGAGGGGTGCCCTATCGCTGGGGGAGACAGGGGGCGCACTGGGTGCCTGGGCAAGCAGCGGGGGGCCGCGCCAAACAGGGGCAGCCCCCCCTCGAGGCCAGGGCAGCTGCGGAACGGAACGGGCGGGCTGCTAATCACGCGAAAGTCCCACCCATGTCCTTCCCAGCGTTCCAGGAGTTCATTTGCGGATGACAACGCTGATTCTACCATAAATGAAGTTTGACCCCTTCCTATTTCAAGGCAAATAGGATAATATCAAGGATTAGATCTTAGTTACCATGGCTCATGAGTAAGCCTTCTGTTAACTGGTATGATGCATGAATTCTGCAGATGGTGTTTATTATTTTGTTTACTTCTTCCTAGAAATTTTTCTCCCGCCTTTCCACTCACAGAAGTGGCCAAGGTGGCTAACATCCGTAAATCAGCAATATAATAAATCAGCAATATAATAAATATAATATATATAATATAATAAATCAGCAATATAATAAAAACAAAGAGACCAATCAATGATAAAACAGCAAGGGCATCAAACACCATCTTCTTCGTATTGGTGTTTATATACCAGTAGAAGAGGAAGAGTCAATGACAGTGAAGTTGTGCAGCCCTGTACAAAGATCTGAAAGATCTTGCATTTGAGCTCAGATTGATACTCATTGTTATTTCATACTGTATAAGCAAGACCCCTAGGCAGCTAAAATAATCTTTTGGGGTGGGTACATAGGAAGAGATACACCAAGCATCTGAAACAGCTGAGCTGTCGGGTCACAATTCAGCTCTCTTTGTGACCAACTCACCCTTACTTCTGACAGATGTACTTGATGTTTTATCACTTCTGGTGCTAGCTATGCATATTTACATTATGGTTTATTGGAGCATCCTGCAGAAGCATATTTCAGATGGAGCAAATGAGATCTGCAGCATTTAACTATGGCTGCTTTCAGGGTCCCTTGCAATTAACAGAGCAATGGATTGGATGTGTTGGATATCAGGGATTGGTGAGGGTAATGGAGTAACAGTTGTCGTTTTTAATTTTTTTTTCCAGGTACTGGCATCGATCACTGAACCCCAGAAAACTGGTAGAAGTGAAGTTTTCTCATTTGAGTAGAAATATGACTTTACAGAGAACAATGAAGCTCTACAGACTTCCTGATGTAAGGAGACTCTTGGTCACGGTCACTCCAAAAATAACCTCCTCTCGTTCACTGGAAAGACAACTTTTTTCATTTTGGGAAGGCAGGACAATATGAGGGGTACAGGAATATTAATTCTGGCTGGGAAGAGACTTTTAATTGATCTAAAATATTGGTGGCAAATATGAACAAGCAGGAATTAGGAAATTATAAATATCCCAAGGTGGTTAGGAAGAAAGTCTGTTTCCTTGACTAAAATGGGATTTTCTATCCAGCAATTTCCCAATACAGGCGTGCCCCGGTATCCACTGATTCAGTATCCACAGTTTAAGTTATCCATGGATAATGGGACTCCTGTTAAAAAGATAGGTAAAGGTAAAGGTTTCCCCACGACCGAATGGTCTAGTCGTGACCGACTGTAGGGGGCGGTGCTCATCTCCATTTCTAAGCCGAAGAGCTGGCATTTGTCCAAGGACAAGCTTCTGTGGTCATGTGGCCGGCATGACTAAACGCCGTAGCGCACGGAACGCCTTTACCTTCCCACCAAAGTAGTACCTATTTATCTACTTGCATTTTTACATGCTTTCGAACTGCTAGGTTGGCAGGAGCTGGGATAAGCAATGGGAGCTCACTCCATTGCACAGTCTTGAACTCCCAACCTTCCGGTCAGAAAGCTCAGCAACAGTGGTTTAACCCGCAGCGCCACTAAACAAATCTCTTTTTTTTTTACGTTGTTGCAGCAAAACCACTGATTTACTTAGCTTTAAAAAGGCGTCCCCAGTATCCACGTTTTCGGGTATTCACGGGGAGGGGGAGTCCAAAGCAGAACCCCAGCAGATAATGGGGCATGCCTGTACCGCTGAAAAAATATTCCCCCACAATCATGGTTAAGAGGCCCTTCTATGAGTGGTTATCATTTTTCGGTCCTGGTCCACCCACATCATCTGACGTAAGATGATTGGTGACCTGTGAAAGGGCCTTCTCTGCAGGGGTGCCCCATCTTTGGAATTCTTTCCATCGGAAGGCATGCCTAGTGCCAGCCTTGCTTTCCTTTCAGCAACAGGCAAAGACCTTTTTATTTACTTACAGCCCAATTCTATGCTTCCCTAGCGCCCAGAGCTTCAGCGGCCCTGAAATGGCTCCTGCTGATTCCTGTGGGGCCAGAAAAGCAGCCGCAGGTCTCCATGGGGTATGGGGACAAACATTCCCTTACCCCTTGTCGACATACAGTGGCCTCAATGAGTCTGCTCAGATAGCGCCTGCATTTGAACAGGTGCAGAACCAAGGAGACGTGTGTCGGATCCCCCAGCTTAGGAGGGAGCATAGGATACAGCGGCAGACAGGGTCTGTTGCCATCTCCACCCCACTCCCAGGCTCTTCTAGCCCCTCCTCCCTCCACATAGTCCTGCCCCCTCCCTGCCTTCCCTCTGCCTTTCCCCACCCCACTGTGAATCTCCATAGTGAATCGACCTTCTTTTCTCCAAAGAATTCCTTCACTGCACAAACGTGCCTGCACAACCTGCACACCAATGTGTGAAGAAGCCATTTCCTGACTGGTTGTACCTCTTTGTATGTTTGTGGGAGTTTGCTCAAAGCATTATTGGAGAGGATAGAAACCATCAATGCCTTTAGCCTGAATTCTCTTTCTGCTTTTTCTACTTATTTAATCTGTGCATTCTCGTTTTGTTTATTTTTTATGTCCAACCTTTTTCATCACAACAAGGCCACGAAAACTTCAGGTCTGAGGCCCATGGAACGAAAGGATATTAAAGCGGTGCAAGAATTAATTAACAACTACTTGAAGAAGTTTCATCTTGCTCCAGTTATGGATGAAGAAGAGGTGGCTCACTGGTTCTTGCCCCAGGATCATATTATTGACACCTTTGTTGTAGAGGTGAGATATTTTTCCCCGTTTCTTCCTCGCACCCCTTAAGCGTGGTATGCCTTCCCAGAGCACTTATGCACTGCCTCTGTTCTCCCAAGTAAACACAGTGATGTAACTAGGGGGGTGGAGTACATTCATCCAGGTACCACTCCTTGAGGGTGTGCCAACCAGCAACCTCTGTGGCAGACCTGAGGCAAAAAAGCAGCCTTCTAAGGCCTGGAAAGGCCGCATGCGAAGGCCTTAGAAAGGCACTTCCAGTTTTTGCTAAGGCCTACTTTTAAGGGACGTGGTGGCGCAGCAAGTTAATCCGCTGTTGCTGGGCTTTCGACCACAAGGTTGGGAGTTCGAGACTGCGTGACGGAGTGAGCTCCCGTTGCTTGTCCCAGCTCCTGACAACCTAGCAGTTCGAAAGCACCTAAAATGCAAGTAGATAAATAGGGACCACTTTGGTGGGAAGGGAACGGTGTTCCGTGCGCTACGGCGTAGAGTCATGCTGGCCACATGATCGGACAAAAACGCTGGCTCTACAGGCTTTGAAACGGAGATGAGCACCGCCCCCTACAGTCGGTCACGACTAGACCATTCGGTTGTGGGGAAACCTTTACCTTTACTTTTAAAAAAGAAAAAAACCCTGTGTATTTTAAACAAATACTACACATAACACACATAACTAGGGGTGGTTTTTTTTTGTTGAAAACTGCAGTTAAATACCACCTTTTACGGTTAAAATATCTGAATAAAAACACAGAACACCACATTTTGGTCTGTAAGATATTCTCAAGAAATTACAATGGACTACTTTTCCAATTAGAAATAATATGTGGCTGCATCTGCTGACACTGTATCATCTACCTAGTACTCTTTGAAAGCATTTAAAATTAGTAAAAATGAGAACTTGGAATGAGAACGCAGAATAAAAACACATAACATGGCAGTTTGCTATTTTAATCAAGAAATTTTGCAAAAAACATCACACACAAAAATACACACACCCCTACAAATAACACAAACATGCACTTAAGTTATTTATTTATTTATTTATTTATTTATTTATTTATTTATTTGAAGAATTTATACCCTGCCTTTCCTATGCCGAAGCAAATACCCAAAGTGGCTTACAGAGAACAAACAAAATACTGTGTAACCATAATAAGTAAAACACAGTAAAACAACAACAAATTGAACATTAATGGGAACACCGAGAGTGAACTGGAATGAAAGCTAGACCCAATTCTCGATATCAGGACGTATTGGAGGGTGGGAAAAACAATTGACCAGGGGAGTGAAACAGATTATGACAATATACCAGAGGGACTGAGGGCAGACAGCCACACGGTCATCCAAAGGCCAGACTTAAATAGGTATGATTTGAGCCGTCTCCGAAAGGCCATGAAGGAATGTTTAGTTCTTAATTCTTCTGGTAGGGAATTCCATATTAGGGGAGCCGCTACAGTTATGTGACATAACACTACATAGACTCATAAGACACACAGCTAAGGCCTTCTGAGGGGGAGAGGGCCTTAAAAATATTGCGCCCCCTGGTGCCAGATGTCTTACCTACACCACTGTGTAAAACTATGGATATGTGTGTAGCGTAGTGTTCAGTTCAGTATACAGATATACTGTATATATAATAATAATATATATAATAAATGATGCTGTCTGTAGACTAGGGATCTATCCTGGGCCTATTCCTCATTGGCAAGTTGTTTTCTTTTTCTTCTTCTCCAGACTTCAAATGGTATTTTAACTGACTTCCTGAGTTTCTATACATTACCTTCAACAGTCATGCACCATCCTGTTCATAAAAGCCTCAAAGCAGCCTACTCTTTCTACAACGTTCATACAGAAACCCCGCTTTTGGACCTCATGAACGACGCACTCATTATAGCAAAGCTGGTGAGTCACAAGAGCTCTTGTTTTTTTGTCCTCCTCTCCTTCATTGAGCAGATGGGCCAAGTGTGAATTATCAAGATTCTTTCTCAAGATGCTTTAATGCATTATCAAGTGCATTATCAACTTTCTTCATTATCAAGAAAGAGTGATCTGGAATTTTCACTTGGGAATTCCAAGCATATTATTAGCATGCACAATTCATCTCCAAAAAGTTTCCTTTGTGCTAAAGCCTAGTACAAATGTTCTCCAATTCTGTATACAGTAGTTTCCCTGAGTGCTGTTCACATGTGCCTCATTGTACATACTCTTCAGATTGAAGTAACAAGATCATTCTGACCTTGAGCCCATCTTGCAGACTGATGTAACATTTGACAGACAGGGGCAAAGCACATAATACACGTAGGTCTATAATTGGCCTCCGCACATAGATGTTGTAAATGTTTCTTGCAGTCCATTGACTCTAGGCAAGTCTGGCTCTTATTATGTTTGAAGCCTCTACAAATATTTGTACGCTAGTTGTGAATGGGAACCTGCCCTGTTAACATGCAAGGGGGGAGAATCAACATCCCTCTAGGCCAATAGGTTTATTGGACGGCAGGATTCACAAGCATATCACTTGACCTTTGTGCATCTTGCCATAAAACCCGATTAGAAAATCAATTTTTAATTTTCTTATATTGCCAGAAAGGATTTGATGTGTTCAATGCACTAGATTTGATGGAAAACAAAACATTCCTGGAAAAACTGAAATTTGGTATTGGTGATGGCAACTTGCAGTATTACCTGTACAACTGGAGGTGTCCTGGCATGGATTCTGAAAAGGTAACACGTGCATGCAATAAAGACTTGGTTTCCTGTAGTATAGTGTTATTCAGACTGTGAGTCGGGACCCACTTGGTGGCTCGTGACCTGATCTCAGGTGGGTCACAGAAAGCTGGGAGCCGCCATCTTGGAAACTGCAGATCTTACTCTTGCTCTGTTCCTTTTGTGAACGTTAACAGTTTGAATTTTCAAGTGAGTGTTTTTTTTAAAAAAATTGGTTTTTAGTTCAGTTCTTTTACATAATACTTTGTCCTCATCTTGCTTTCTGTCAGGGATGTTTCATGGTTATATTGCTGCGGTCCAAGAATGCCAGTTTGCATTTCAGGAGTGTCATTCTATTACATTACAATGACAGCACTTCCTGCTTGCTGATGTAACTTCCTCCCACATCACTCCCAGTTTAATGACATCACTTCTGGTGGGTCCCGACACAAGTGCCATTCTAAAAAATGGGTCCCGGTCTAAAAAGTTTGAATACCACTGCTGTAGTAATTCAGATTGCCCTGTAACCTGGTTCACTCATTCTTGTTGTTTGGCTAAACCGGGGTGGAGAACAAGTTGGACAATGACACTTCTTTTGGCTCTGTCCGAACTAACCGTGTTGTCATCTTTCTAGGTTGGTCTTGTATTACAATGAGGAGGACGGACACTGTATTTATACTACTTGGATGTAATCATCTGGGCTGATGGAAGTTCTTGGGTCAGTACAGTTCCAAGAGGAGTAAAAAGCACAACGCCTGATGAACTTAAATAACCCATTGGACCTTGGGGAGTGTGCAGGGGTGAAGAGAAATGCGCCAATCCCACACACCTTCAGCTCTGAACGGAAAAGCTCACGAACCTTTTATTATTTGTCAATGGAAAAAAAATAAAGCACATTCATTTAATTTACAACGCTTAGCTCCCATCTCGATGAAAAGGAGCAGGGTTCCCTCTCCTGTCCCTCCTCCTTGCATAAAAGACTGTTTTTGTACAAAAGAAAAAAGAAAAAAAGAACTCAGTTGCAGTGGTGGAATAGAGTCCAAACATCTTTTCTGTTATGTGACTGAACTACTGCATTTCTATTTATTAAGTGGTAGTGTATGTTTGTCAGTGTAACAAAATGAAGGAGCCAGTTTGAGTATTTCTGCTTATTTCATCACGTGGATGTCATAATCGACAAGGAAAGAAATCTTGGGAGTCTGATTGTCTGTTGGGGGAACATGAGAGTCTTGGATGGTTTTTTTTGTAACTGTGGAATAGTACAAAAATGTGCTGGTTTGACTAGTGCATTTGTTTCTCCATAAGCAATGCTGCCAAATCAATAAAAAAAAACCCAGATTTGTACTTTGATCTTCAATAGATCACCAATTTGACTCAATAGTATTGCACGGTTTAGTGCAGGCGTTTATATGTTGCCTGGATTATTATATATTATTCTGTTCATCTTACAGTTGTGAGGGTGGCAACCCTTAAGATTTTTTGGTAGTCAATGAAGAGCAGCCTGTACATAAAAACTAAGAATTTTAGTATTGCTATCGGGATGTTAAGACTGAATGTGTTCAAGGCTTTTGCAAAATTGCACATATTTCTTTTGTCTACTTGCTTTTTTAAACAAGAAAAAAAAATGATGTCCATAGTTTTAAACAAAGTATGTTTGTGTAAATAAGAAAAAAATCATTGCTAGTAATAATATGATCCTGGATTTTGGAGCAAATGGAAGGGTTTACTGTCCCCTGAGCCAGCAAATGAAAATGCACCTGTACAGACATCTCTGGGTTGATATTGATCTTAATCAATATGCAAGAGTATGTCTCTCCCCCCCACCTCACTGATGAGGTATACTGAAGTATTTTATGTGCATTCCATACCCTGCAACGATTATTGATCACAATAGGAAATCAGACTTTAAACAGACAACTCCAAAAGCGTGAACACTCCTTTGTACTTGGAAGCAAAGTGGGGTTACACGTGATTATCTTCCATCCTAGAGTCCCTGTGATTGGCATTTCAGTGGATTTGCACTGGTTGAACAGCTCTTGTGAATAAATCCATACTTCTCAGGATTGTACCTAACACCTCCTAGTTTGATCTGTTTTATAAAGGTGGGGACATGTGATATAAAAGTTCGCATGGCTGGCTCAACGAGGACACGTTTACTGGAGAAAACCGTTACAGTGCATTGCGCACATCTGAAATTTGTGGGGCGAGGAAGGACTCTGACCTATATCCAGTATAGCTTATGTGTGAGTAGCTATTTTCTCTTGTTTCCTACTAGAAAACAGTACAAGTGGGATATGGAAGCGTTTGCCAGTTGCTATAACCCAGTAGCTACAGGCACTTTTCTACAGTGACTTGACTTAGGGTGCAATTCTAAACTGCCGTTAGGCCAGCAAACGTTGGCTGGCACAAGGGATACTGTAAAGTATGTTTGGACCACTCTCAGAGTCAGAGAGGCCAGAACACAGACGTGCGCCATCCTCCCTGACTCCAAACTTTGCTGGTCTAACTGTGCCAGCCTAACTCCAGGTTAGGATTGCACCCTTAGTCCCTGTTCCAGAAAGGTCAAAATACAAAAGCATACGTGATGCAAAATGATAATTGGACCTTCTGCAAATCCTTTAAAAACTACTATAAGCACAAAACTCATATCAGTACAGAGATCATTTTTATCTGACCAAATTTAACTACGGACTGTAATTTATTCAGTTTTTGGCCATTATTCCTAACTCTTCCTACAACTGTGTGTTATTTTAACCTGTAGCAGCATATTGAAGTACATTTACTCCAAACAGCTACTTAGTATAAGTTACATGACCATTTGGGCTGCTGAGTTCTTAAGACTCAATCGCATGTAATAGATCTGAACTTGGTGGGACTGGAGGAGTTGTAATCTCTGTTTAGGAAACCTCCATCGTGGGCTCCACAAGGACATCATGACCTGCATCCAAAAGTCCACGTCTTTCAATGCGTCTTTTTCTTGCAAGTATTTGGATTGATTGATATGCTAAAGAAATATTATTTCTTATCTTAAAAGCCAAAATGCACCTAGGCTCAATTCTGCATGCCCTATTTGACCAAACACGCAAGTGTTCAACAGAAGACAATATTAAAAGGAAAAAAATGTGTGCTCTCTCGAATGTGCAGATGTTTTGTGATTCCAGCATCTATCAGATGACTAGCTACTGAGCCTATCAATGCAGATGGATGTTTGAATAAACGTATCGTTTTCATACCATTTTGTTTTGAATTACGTTTGAAATTAAACCAAAATCGTTGTGTTCCAACTTACTTGCCTAAAAAGGCACCTGTCTTTTGATTATGCCTTACGATTAGAGCATACCTCTCCAAACTCTGACCTGTGAGCCGGATCAGATCCGGTGTGCAGGGAACGCCACCCCCATGATAAGCAGTGCTAAGAGTTCCGACCTGCTGCCGCTTGTCCTGGCAAGTGCAATATTCACTCGAGCTGCTCTAGGCAATAGTGTCTGCCTGGAAATCGAAATGAACCGCCTGCTGGGCCGAGGGAAAATAGATGCGACTGCTCAGAGCAGTGCACAAACCAGAGACTGCACAAACAGCAGTGCATCAGAACTCTTAGCGGTAGCAGGAATGGAAATGGCTTTCCCCATCACAGAGGTCTGCGGTTTGGAGACCGCTAGGTTAGAGCACCAAGTTGTTAATTTGACACTCTCAACACAAGAAATGTGTACAGCAGCAATTGCTTTAAACTCTGAAGAAGTCCACGGTCCCAGGAAATGTTTACTATACAACACTGTTTTCCACATATAACACCAGCAAGGCTAAATATCTTGCTTAGCAATTACTCATACTTTTACTCACAGAGTCAAGGCATACACAATTACAAAGATCAAACCGCTTTAAGCAGTTACTTTGAAATACGTTTTTTTGTTTTGGGAAGTTTCCTTGTTTTGCTGGGATTGGGAATTATTTTTTTAACTTTGAGAGTTTGCAAAGCCACGGCGGGAGATGTTGATTTGCAGCTGTCTCCTCTTTTCCTCTTGTGACTCGGAGAGCTCTCCTCTGGCCTCAATTCCGTAGGCAACGCCGTTTCCAAGTCCGTTAGATCAGCATCTTCGCTCACCTGGGGCTGTTCGTTTCCACGTGGAATCCACGGCACATCCAGATGAGGGATTCGTGGAATAATCACTTTGGCTACCTCTGCAAAAGCATCCGTGTTCCTTTTAAAGCCCAATGCTAGAACAGATGTTAAGCCCAGAATGGGCGCAATGCTTTCACTGAGGCGCGGAACCTGCCCAGCCGGGACAAAGCGGCTTGCGCTAAGCAGAATAAGGTGTGATGTCATCATGGCAGGTTTGGCAGATTTGCACACCAGCACCAGAAGTAGTTCATTTTTCTCCAAAGCTTTAGTTACTTCATTGATCCCAATAGCCAGCTGGTTTCTGATGTGCTGGTCGGTCCAGCCATGTATTCTAGTCTCTGCCATTTCATTTTCATCTTGAAGTTTGCTGGAAGGGCATTTTTCTTGATCTTGTTTTTTTCCGGCGTAGGGTTTTTTCCTCCTCCGAGCCTCTACCTTTTTCAATCCAATTTGTTTCATCACTTCTTCTAAGGCCTCCAATATGAAGCGCCTGTCTTCTCCCTCCAGGGGGCGCCACTGGACAGCAAATGGGTTATTCAAAGACGTCTTGATGATCTTGTGCTTTGATTTACGAATTGATCCCTTCCCTTCCTGAACGGCCATCTTGCCAAAGTCTTGTTAGACTTTGACGCTTCTGCTGCAAATGAAGAGACACAACACATGCTGTAAACAAAGAGCAGTGTAACATCCAAGACTTGTACAAGTTATCTTCAATGCATTCTTGCTTCTTGATACCTTTTGCTAATGCACCAGGTCAGCACCACTACGTCCTTGTTACAGAAATGCCTAGGAAGAAAGGCTAGGAAACGGATATTTTTTTAGAATGACAACCTATCTGGGACATACTGGAAGTGATGTCATCAACCTGGAAGTGATGTCAGGACTGGAATTGAGACATCAGAGCCTGCTGTTTTCCTAAGAATGCAGCAATAAGTTGGGTTATTTCTCAGCCATTTTCCAATAGCAAAATGAATCAGAAACAAAAAAGCCTATTTACAACCTTGACACAAGCCAAACAACCACACAGCCCTCCCCCTTTCCAGCATCCCATCTTCCCATATTTTCAATATGGCTGCTGTAAGTGCTTCGCAGCCCACTGAAATTGGCTCGCAACCCACTGCTGGGTCCTGACCCACAGTTTGGGAACCAATGTCCTAAGTACTTAATGGCTTCAGGAGAAGCTGAATGAGGTAGTCTTGCAACCGAATGAGGTAGTCAGAGCCCAGAGGTGGGAGAAAGGGCGCTAAGATTTGCTACAGGGGGAAAGCTGCATACTGGAATTGAACGCCTTTCTAGATCACAACATTCCTTGCAAGGAGAAAACGAGGGCTAAATCCTGACTCCCCGAGGCGCTCGCTTGCTCTGTGCAAGGAGTTTCTTAGGCGGAGGAACACTCAAAGACAGCAACCCCACCAGGGTCACGGGATTCCCAGACCGTAGATCGCGCCTCCCACGTGGCGACCTCGTCCCCCCCGGGAAACCTCTGCAGAGCCAGTCCTGCTGCCACGTGCACGCCGGCCGGCAGGGCTATGCAGGGACCGCTCCGGATCCGCATTCCCCGCGCGGCTTACCGGAGCAGCGCCGCCTTTCCCAGCGGCCGATTTCCTACGACGACGCAGCAAAGGAACCCTCTGGCGAGCGGAAGGGGCCGGCTGAGCCGCAGCCTCGCTTGCGCCTCCCAGGCGGAACAGGCAGGGAGCAGCCGAGAAGCGAAGACAAGAGCGCAGGGCGCAGCTGCTCCCTCCACTGACCCCTAGAGGTCGCTGCGAGAGCTTTGCCATTGTAAGATCCGGATTCGAGTGCCATTCTAAAAAGTGGGTTTAAAAAGTTTGAGAACCACTGCTCTAACACATTCCTGGGAGCAAGCCCCATTGAACATAATGGAACTTACTTCTTAGACGGCATGCCTAAGGCTTGCACTATATGCTATGCTAATTGATTCTCCCTTGAGGATTTATTTGTGTGCCGATCTAACGGTCAGCGAGGGAAGGAGGAAAAAAAAATCAGCTTTGCTTTAAAGAATTTCTATCCGTGCCCGCGCTCGTGTTGTCTGATCACAGGGGGAGGGGGAAGCGCCGCGGGGCACCGGTTCAGCACAAGCGACCTCATTCAAGGGTGTGCGTTGCCAAGTCCTCGCATCAACTCCAAGATACGGTGGCTTAGCTCAATGATGAACCTGAACTTCAGGAAATAAACACTAGGTGGCACTGCATGAGAAGAATGTTTAAATCGATCGCTCCAACTGCAGATAGAACAGTACTGTAGAAGTACGACGGATATTCTTATACACATTCTTCTGTTATTTGTTTTAGCGTGTCCACATTTTAAATCACTGTAAAGCTGCTATCCGAAACAAACTTATTAAGGCCTGAGTCCTACTGAAATCCACTGGGCTCTGACACCAAACCAAAATGTATAGGCTTGGGCTTCAACAAAGCAAAAGAATGTAAGGGATCTAAGGTGTTTCTATTGCAAACAGAACATGTAAATAGAATAAAACATGCATGCAAATAGGATAGGCGGGGATGCCCACAAATACTCTCTGCCCACTTACCTTTACGGCTTTTCCTCTTCCCACTCTTTGAATTGAAAAAGGAAGATGAAGAGGAGGGTTAGAGCGTCGCAGGCTCTCCTCTGCACGTCCGCTCCCTACCCCTCATCCTGTTCCAGTCTAGAAAGTGGGAAGAACAAAGACTGGCGCATCACCAGGTTTGGGGAGGGGCAATATTTGGCACACCGTCTCAGGCGCTAGGAGGCGGAACAGTAAAGTTTATTTTATAAAGAAAATAAGAAATAAAAGAAAATACAGGACAGGAAACATGCACCATTGGAGAAAGGCGCTTTATTTTTCGGCAGATACCCCCTGCGCAAGAAAATACAGGTATGCCCCAGTCTCCACTGATTCGGTATCCACAGTTTCAGTTTTCCACGGATACCATGGATATTGGGTAAACACCTATTAAAAAGATAGGGTAGCATTAAACAAAACTCTTTTTTTACCTTGTTGCAGCAAAACCGCTGATGTTCCCCTATCCTTAAAAAGGCACCCCCAGTATCCACGATTTCAGGTATCCACGGTGGGGTCCGGGACGGGACTAAAGTCCCGAAACGGGACTTTATCGGCTGCTGCAGGAACTTTTCAGGTTATCTAATCCCTGCATGTGGTCAGCCAACCTGATCCTCCTGTTTATACTGGGAGAACTGGAGAGAGCATCACAATGGCTCTCGGTGGGGGGGGGCGGTGGCGACCACTTGTTGTTGTTGTTGTTCAGTCGCTAAGTCGTGTCCGACTCTTCGCGACCCCATGGACCACAGCACGCCAGGCCTCCCTGTCCTCCACTAGCTTCCTGAGTTCACCCAATTTCATATTCATTGCTTCGGTGACACTATCTAACCATCTCATCCTCTGTCGCCCCCTTCTCCTTTTGCCTTCAATCTTTCCCAGCATGAGGGTCTTTTCTAAAGAGTCCTCTCTTCTCATCAGGTGGCCAAAGTATTGGAGCTTCAGCTTCAGCATTTGTCCTTCCAGGGAGCAATCAGGCTTGACTTCCTGTAGGATGGACCGATTGGACCTCTTTGCAGTCCAGGGGACTCTCAAGAGTCTTCTCCAGCACCATAATTCGAAAGCATCTATTCTTCGGCGCTCTGCCTTTCTTATGGTCCAGCTCTCACAGCCATACATAGCTACTGGGAAAACCATAGCTTTGACTATGCGAACCTTTGTTGGCAGGGTGATGTCTCGGCTTTTGATTAAGTTGTCTAAGTTCGCCATAGCTTTCCTCCCAAGAAGTAAACGTCTTTTAATTTCATGGCTGCAGTCACCATCTGCGGTGATCTTGGAGCCCAGGAAGATAAAGTCTGTCACTGCTTCCATTTCTTCCCCTTCTATTTGCCAGGAAGTGATGGGAGTGGTGGCCATGATCTTAGTTTTTTTAATGTTGAGCTTCAAGCCAATTTTGGCACTTTCCTCTTTCACCCTCATCAGCAGGTTCTTTAAGTCTTCCTCACTTTCTGCCATTAGAGTGGTGTCGTCTGCATATCTGAGGTTGTTGATATTTCTCCCAGCGATCTTGATTCCAGCTTGTGAATCATCCAGCCCTGCCTTCCTCATGATGTACTCTGCATATAAGTTAAATAAGCAGGGTGACAGGATACAGCCTTGTCGTACTCCTTTCCCAATTTGAAACCAGTCGGTTGTTCCATGTCCAGTTCTAACTGTTGCTTCCTGGCCCACGTACAGGTTTCTCAGAAGACAGATAAGGTGGTCTGGTACTCCCATCTCTTCAAGAACTTGCCACAGTTTGTTGTGATCCACACAATCAAAGGCTTTAGCATAGTCAATGAAGCAGAGGTAGATGTTTTTCTGGAACTCTCTGGCTTTCTCCATGATCCATCGAATGTTGGCAATTTGATCTCTAGTTCCTCTGCCTCTTCGGAAACCAGCTTGTACATCTGGTAGTTCTCGATTCACATACTGCTGAAGCCGAGCTTGTAGGATTTTGAGCATGACCTTGCTAGCATGTGAAATGAGTGCAATGGTGCGGTAGTTTGAACAATCTTTGGCATTGCCCTTCTTTGGGATTGGAATGTAAACTGATCTTTTCCAGTCTTGTGGCCACTGCTGGGTTTTCCAAATTTGCTGGCATATGGAGTGCAGCACTTTGACAGCATCATCTTTTAAGATTTTCAGTAATTCCACTGGAATGCTGTCACCTCCACTAGCTTTGTTGTTAGTGAGGCTTTCTAAAGCCCACTTGACTTCACACTCCAGGATGTCAGGTTCAAGCTCAGTGACCGCACCATTGTGGTTATCAGGAACATTGAGATCGGCCTTATAGAGTTCCTCTGTGTATTCTTGCCACCTCTTCTTAATCTCATCTGCTTCTGTTAGGTCCTTGCCATTTTTGTCCTTTATTGTGCCTACCTTAGCATGAAATTGTCCTTTGACATCTCCAATTTTCTTGAAAAGATCTCTAGTCTTTCCCATTCTATTGTTTTCCTCTATTTCTTTGCATTGCTCATTGAGGAAGGCCTTCCTATCTCTCCTTGCTGTTCTCTGGAAATCTGCATTCAGTTGGGTATATCTTTCCCTTTCTCCCTTGCTTTTGGCTTCCCTTCTTTCCTCAGCTATTTTTAAAGCCTCTTCAGATAGCCACTTTGCCTTCTTGCATTTCTTTCTCTTTGGGATGGTTTTAGTTGCTGCTTCCTGTACAATGTTACAGACCTCCGTCCAAAGTTCTTCAGGCACTCTGTCTACCAAATCTAAGCCTCTAAATCTGTTTGTCACCTCCACTGTATATTCGTTTGGGATCTGATTTAGGTCATACATGGAGGGCCTAGTGCTTTTCCCTACTTTTTTAAGTTTAAGCCTGAATTTTGCAATAAGAAGCTCATGATCTGAGCCACAGTCAGCTCCAGGTCTTGTTTTTACTGCCTGTATAGAGCTTCTCCACCTTTGGCTGCAAAGAATGTAATCAATCTGATTTCGATGTAGACCATCTGGTGAAGTCCATGTGTACAGTCGCCGTTTGTGTTGCTGGAAAAGGGTATTTGCTATGACTAATGTGTTCTCCTGACAAAACTCTATCAGTCTTTGCCCTGCTTCATTCTGTACTCCAAGACCAAACTTGCCTGTTACTCCTATTACCTCTTGACTGCCTACTTTAGCATTCCAATCCCCTATGATGAGAAGGACATCTTTTTTGGGTGTTAATTCTAGAAGCTGTTCTAGGTCTTCATAGAAACGGTCAACTTCTTCCTCTTCAGCACCAGTGGTTGGGGCGTAGACTTGGATTACTGTGATGTTGAAAGGTTTGCCTTGGATCCGAATTGAAATCATTCTATCACTTTTGAGATTATACCCCAGTACTGCTGTTCTCACTCTCTTGTTCACTATGAAGGCTACTCCATTTCTTCTAAGGGATTCCTGCCCACAGTAGCAGATATAATGGTCATCTGAATTAAATTCTCCCATTCCTGTCCATTTTAGTTCACTAACTCCCATGATGTCGATGTTCAGCCTTGACATCTCACGTTTGACTACATCTAACTTACCTTGATTCATAGATCTGACGTTCCAGGTTCCTATGCAGTATTGCTCTTTGCAGCATCGCACTTTCCTTTCACTTCCAGACACATCCACAGCTGAGCTTCCTTCCGGTTTTGGCCCAGCTACTTCACTCTTTCTGGAGCTACTAGTACTCGTGTTCTGCTCTTCCCCAGTAGCATAATGGACACCTTCCGACCTGAGGGTCTCATCTTCCAGTGTCATATCGTTTAGCCTTTTAGTTTTGTAATCCATGAGGTTTTCTTGGCAAGAGTACTGGAGTGGGTTGCCATTTCCTTCTCCAGCGGATCACGTTTAGTCAGAACTCTCTACTATGACCTGTCCATCTTGGGTAACCCTACATGGCATAGCTCACAGCTTCATTGAGCTACTCAAGCCCCTTCGCCACGACAAGGCAGTGATCCATGAAAGGGATCCACTAACCCAGTTCCTGCAGCAGTACACTGCCTCGCAGCCATCAGCCCAGCCACGGTCTCTCTCTCCCTCTCCCCCGAGGAGCGATGCTCGCGAAAGCATCTTCTGCGGGCAACCGACCCCAGTGACGTCACAATGCCCCCGTCCAATGAGGAGTGTTTGCGCAGCCACGGAGTATAAAGTGGGATGCGGGGAGACCAACGGGCTCTCTCCAGCGGGGCTGCTTTTCCGAGGAGGAGTGCCGCTAGTCATCGGTTTAGGGGATGTCTGTCCAGGTAAGAGAACCGGGGGCGGGGGTGCTGCCCTGAAGATGGAAGCACCTGGGGTCGCAGCTGTGGGGCTGGGTTTTGTCGCTGCGGTTTCTGACTTGCTTGGGCAAGTGACTGGCATTGCACGGCGGGATGGAATAGGAGGCTTGCCGGGAGTCCCTCTGTTTTTGGAAATGATGCGTGTTGAGTTTGACGCCGATCTGGAAGCCTTAGGACTCGCGGTCGTGCTACTTCAGTGGCGTTCCTGGGGAGGGGATGCTAAGTATTGCAGCCGCGAATGGCTCCGAGCCGCGAATGGCTGTGAAGGCGAGGGGCGCCCGCTTTACCCAGGAGCTTAGGCTCCTGCAAAACGTGGCTTTCCCCTTACCCCGCAGGAACGTCACTGTGCTACTTCAATCTTTCTTGTCCTCTCTCAAACTTGGCATTTTTCTCTCTCGGAGTGTGTAACTTCATTTTTGTACTCTACACGTTTTCTTCGCCGCCTCATCGCAAGAAAAGAGGAGTAGAGGGGAGTCCTGGAGGCTTGTAGAGGATCCTAAGCGTGTTTACTCAGCAGTAAGCCCCGTTTCGATCAATAGACTTACTGCCCTGCGAGTCACCATAGAAATTGTTGCAACCTGACTCCCAAACCGGCGTTTGCAAGAACTTGGCCTTGTAATACTAAAATGTGTGTTGTGGCTTGATAATCCCTCTTGCCAGAGAGGAATGCGTGAGTGTTGCATGGTCAAATGTGGCCGGCTGAGACCAGTGGCGTTTCTACAGGGATGGCAAAGCTCTAAGTTTTGCCAGAAGCCTTAACTTGCAGTGGAAATCACTCCTCTCCTGCACCGTTTTAGCCAATCCTCACAGGGAACAGCAACATCTTGGCGTTGCTTACTGGCTACAGCAGCAAGGG
>JAJKFI010000009.1:26526421-26550929 GCA_029204185.1 Lerista edwardsae
TGGCGTTGCTTACTGGCTACAGCAGCAAGGGAGAGGAGGGATTTACATGACAGGGTAAGGCTCCTTGCAACACTTAGAGCTTTGCCATCCCTGTAGAAACGCCTCTGGTCTTTATTGCTTTATCCAGGTGTACATGTAAAAAAATGATAGAGAAATCTGGATTAAAAACAGCAACTGAGAATTCAAGTTTGTAGCACTGAATCGGCCTAATAAGAAATGTATGGTATATCGGTTGTACAGTGAAACAAGATTTAGGATTTGTAAAAAATAAATAAAAAATCTTTGCATACCACCATCTTGGCCGAAAGGAGGTTAATAGATGTCTAGTGGTGAGTATTTATATTAGCGGGTCCAGAATATAATGGCATGAATGAGCTCTGGTGCCATGGCGATCACACATGATGGAAAAGCTAAAAGGAATGGGTGCCATATATTAATAGCAACTCTGTATTATGGCATACAGTGGTCCATTGTTTCATGTCAATGATGTATTATTCTTGTTTCTTCCGCTGAATGTGTACAGGGAGGGAGGTTATGAGGACTCCCAGGGTCTGACAGTCACATTTCTGTTGTGCTATCAAGAGCAAGTAGGTTACAGTTAGGATTTTAGTGCAGGCTGGCTGCCCATCCGTTTGGACGCCTTCCTATTGAGTTAGCAGATTATTCTTGGTGATCAGCGATATATTCTCTCCTGAGTGTACAGAATGATTCCCGAGTTTATTCTCGCCTTAAGAGGCAGCGGTGCTTAACTCGACCATTTAATTTTAAGGCAAAAATCTTGGGTGGCTTGTAAATTGCAACCCGATTCACAATTCTGAGCAAGACCAGTCTGATCTATGAGCTTTGTACCACGCATGCTGGCAACAATGCTATCCTTGTGTCAGATTTTTCTCTTGGACTGTAACGTGCAAAATTGTGTGCAAAATTGTGCCATATGTTGAAAACATCAGCTTGTCTCTTTCTCTGTGATGCTAAGTGATCCTGTGCATTACGCAAGCGAGGAGAAGAAAAGAAAAGGTGCAAGGTGCCTTTTGCTGTCCAGAAATTGATATTTCTTCTCTTGGTATGTGAAGACCAATGCAGAGTGCATAGAATCAGTGCCCCACAGCACATTGATGTGCCAGTGGTAGCCAAGATGCAAGTTTTCATTGAACAAGGAACGTTACAGTCCTCTCGGTAAACCAGCCTAACCTTCCTCAGATAAGTCTTGTGAAGATAAAATGGGCCGTATTTGAAGGTGTCCTGCCTCCAAAGAAAGAAATGTACATACGGGCGTACCCCGGTATCCACTGATTCGGTATCCTTGGTTTCAGTTATCCACAGATACCAAGGATACTGGGACGACTATCCAAAGGACAGTGAGCATTAAACAAATCACCTTTTTTAACCTTGTTGCAGCAAAACCACTAATGTTCCCCTATCTTTAAAAAGGCGTTCCCAGTATCCACTGTGTCAGGTATCCACTGGGGGCAGCGTCCAAAACAGAACCCCAGCAGATACCGGGGCATGCCTGTATGTGTTGTAGGGTATGAGCTGGTGTAGTGGCTGAGGGGCAGAGCTGTGAATCAGGGCTTAACCAGTGTGAGTCGTACTTCTCCCTTTAACTCACTAGGTAGCCAAAGGAAAGCCACTCCCTTTTAACCTCCCATTCCCACCTGTAATAGAATAATACTTCCCTAATGGGGCTGTTGTAAAGATTCAATCAAGCTGGTACATGTGAAGTTCTTTGCACGCTCAGAAAGCATGATACAAATGTTAATTATTCTCCTCTATATTCCTTGTATAAGCGACATGGTGGCGCTGCGGATTAAACCGCTGAGCTGTTGAGCTTGCTGACCAGAAGGTTGGCAGTTTGAGACCATGCAATGGAGTGAGCTCCAGTCGCTTGTCCCAGCTCCTGCCAACCTAGCAGCTCAAAAGCATGTAAAAATGTGAGTAGATAAATAGGTACCACTTTGGTGGGAAGGTAAACAGCGTTCTGTGCGCCTTGGCATATAGTCATGCTGTCCACATGACCACGGAAGCTTGTCCTAGGACAAACACTGGTTCTTCGGCTTAGAAACGGAGATGAACACCGCCTTCTAGAGTCGGTCACGACTAGATCATTCGGTCGTGGGGAAACCTTTTTATCCCATGTATGCACTGGTTTCTCAGAAGAAGGGTATGACACAAATGTGGTAAGCAATATTTCATGCACTTACTCCAAAGCTCAGTGTTCCTAATGACTAAACCAGATAGTCATTGGTTAGTCCAGCAATTTTCAGCCTTTTGCATTTCCTGGCACACAGACAAGGTGCTAAAATTATTAATGCACCCCATCAGTTTTTTATAATTTGCAAGGCACTCCACACCTCTGGGGGGGGGCTTTCATTTCCCAATGGCCCTACTAAAACTGACCCCCCTGTGACACACCTGTGGATGGTTTGTGGCACATCAGTGTGCCATGGCACACTGGTTGAAAATTGCCAGGCTAGTCACTCATCAATGGGGACAAAAATGAACTCCACAGATCCACATGAAAATGTGGTTCAGTTTATTGTAATGCAACTAAATGCACATTTAGAGATTTTTTTAAGTACTTCCCCTAACAAAAGCGGACATCAAGAAATTCTTGCCGGCAATTTACGACATTTCTTTAAAAATATCAAGAAAGACTTTATCAGGGGCATGGGGACGAATTCCAACCAAGGCTCATTCTGTGTAGGGAGCAGAAATTGAATAGGACTGGAGGGCAGTCAGGTGTCTTCAGTAGCTGCATTGCAGCAGATCTTGCACACTTTCTCCAACATTCATATTGACTGTGCTAGACCTGGACTGCATGGGTGCTGATGCAGGCTGATGAGCTCTTGGCTCTCTCAACCTATGCAAATTCCAATTCGCTGGATTGGAGTCCTTTAGACAAGCATCAGAGGCAGATCTACAGGGAGGGCAAAGCTCTAAGTGTTGCAAGAAGCCTTACCCTGTCATGTAAATCCCTCCTCTCCCTTGCTGCTGTAGCCAGTAAGCAACGCCAAGATGTTGCTGTTCCCTGTTAGGATTGGCTAAAACAGTGCAGGAGAGGAGCAATTTCCACTGCAAGGTAAGGCTTCTTGCAAAACTTTGCCCTCCCTTAGATCTGCCTCTGACAAGCCTCCAGTCTGCTTTCATTAACCTTTCACATCCCCCCAGACTTTCAACATGGCACATACACTTCCTATGTTCCCATTTAAAAGCTTTATTCTAACTGCAGTTTTCTGTTTGGTGTATTTATTTTATTTATTTTATTTATTGACCTTTAATTGGCATACATCGATAAGACAACGTAAAAACAGGAATTAACAATAGCTATACACTGAGAGTCAATTTAACTAATTCACATATTCAGCAGTGCAATTGATACGCAAATTATTGGTTTTGACTATGTGCACAATAAAGACACAATATGCTATGAATATGCACAGAATGAGCCTTGTGACTATGTGCACAATAATTGGTTAACCAAAACGGGATCCTCAAGTTCAAACAGAAAATTTAAGCTCACCTCCTCTCTGTCCAAACAAACCCTGTTCAGAAGAGGATGTAAATATCGCTCTCTACTCTTTAGATGCAAGGGGCAGTGGAAGAATAGATACTCTAAAGTTTCAATAGTTCCCTGTTGACAGGGACACAACCTTTCTGAATAGGGTACACCTTTATAACGCCCCCACAAAACTTCCGAGGGTAACGCATTACAGCGAGCCAAGGCCATGGATCTACATCTCGTTGGATTTTCTAATATATACAAGTAGAGTGGAACTTGACCAATATTCATTTTTATTTGATGGTATAAGGGGGAACAACGTGTGTTGGCCATCCTCAATAAATTTTGATCGTGTAGTTCAAGCAATTTCTCCTTGATCAGTCTGAAGGCCTCTGTCTGAGATACCGAGCCAATAAGGTCTGGGGCAAACCCTAATTCAGCAAGTTTAGATGACCAAGGCTCAGCAGAAAAAAAAGGATCCGAAAGCATACATTGGATCAGATCATTTTCTGCGTATGAATAGAAGACTTTGAGCCAAAATTGGTGTAGCTGTAAATCGACTCATCCCCTGCAGTGTGAGCGAGAGGGAGAAAGAGTTTGGCATTGTGGGTGCTTAAAATGCAAATTGTTTATCCTGAGCAATATGGAGAAAAGACCGCCGTCCCTGGCGACCTTTTAAGGATGTCCTGTTTGCCTTTGGTAGCCGAGACCAACATGTGGAATGATACTGTGCAAGCCGGCAAAAAAATGACTACATCATCTCCTTGTCAAGTATTTGTTTGCCTGCAAGGACACGGCGTATCCAGGAGGCGATTAAAAATATTGGGAGAAAGACATTCCATCTTTTGGAAGGTCATTGAGCAGGGTGGGAAAAATCAGAAGCTGCAATTGAAGCTTTATGCCTGTTCAAGCAGATTCATGGATCTTTTGACATTGGAAGCTCAGCTTAGCCTTTCCCATTACTTTTTCTGAGCAATTAAAGTTTTGGAGACTAACTTTATGCTTATGGTCCATTTGCAGAATGGCGCCATCATTCTGCATAGAAATTTCAACTGGCTGGACCTAGATGTGCTTGGGTTTTTAAAAACAGGGTTATAAGGAACTTGTTTGAAAACACACCCGCACACACAGCCACCCTTATTGGCAGATCAGCTCCCTTCTGGATAGAGTGAAGCAAGATAAAGTCGTTCCACTTTTTAGAAAATCATATTGTGTCAATATGCAGTGTAATTTTTGGGATGCTTCTATGACAATTATTGTCTCCCTTGGTGCCTGCAGTACGTACCAGGCCACACCCTTCCAGCTATGCTCCTAATCAGATTTAAATCTTCAGTAAAACTGGGGACATTCTAGGCCTGCATCTAACTCTTGGCGAGTAATAAACAGCACAATCCTATACTTCTTCTCGAGGTACTAAACCACGACGTTCAGTGTGACTTGCTCCCAGTTCGAGATACTTATGATTACAGCCTGGGACACAGCCTGATCCTGAGCTCACAGCCTCCTATAGGAGCCGCGGTGCCAAAATACTGACTGCTGCTTCCCATGGGAGCCACGACAACTGCTGGGGGTCTCCACATTCGTACTCTTCCTCCAAGGAAAGCGGTAGGCCCCCACAGTGAGGCTACTTTGTTAGGCACTCTGCCCATTAAGACTCTGACTCGGTTCTTTAAGAGTACAAGCAGTTTATTTGACAGTGTTGCGCAATCCACTGGGTGCCAAAGGGACTTGTGTCCAGATCTAAGGCACAAGGATCAATGAGCCGAGTTCCTGGCTTTTAAGAGTTTTCCACCTCCCTGGAACTGGCTGTCTTTAAGTACAACAGTAACCATATTTGTAAAGCACATAATTCAGCGTTCTATAGTACACGTTCTCATTGTATCAGCAAAAAATATTTTCCCAGTACATTATTTGCAGCCTTCAGCATGATTTTGCAAGTTATGAGATACTTCTGTACAGAGGCGGATCTACAGGGAGGGCAAAGCTCTGAGTGTTGCAAGAAGCCTTACGCTGTCATGTAAATCCCTCCTCTCCCTTGCTGCTGTAGCCAGTAAGCAATGCCAAGATGTTGCTGTTCCCTGTGAGGATTGGCTAAAACGGTGCAGGAGAGGAGTGATTTCCACTGCAAGGTAAGGCTTCTTGCAAAACTTAGAGATTTGCCCTCCCTTAGATCTGCCTCTGCTTCTGTAGTCAAGGGTTATTTTTGCAGACTTCATATCCTGCCCACCTGAGCAGCTGTTACTTCACAGCTAAAGCTTTGTTACTTCTCCTTTTTGCAACAGCTCAGATGTTAGGTGCTTTCTACTCCAGCCTGTGTTGGAGAGGGGGGTTATTGGGTGACAAGCAGCATATTGATTTTTCATATTTCTTTCAGTCGTGATTTCTTAAAGTAATTCACAGGTAAAAGCACAAGCGCTCCGTTCTCAACTTCGCTCTCCACCAGCTGTTTTGCTTGACCCAAAGCGGGTCATTGGTTACGGCAGTGGCCACCACTGGACACACCCACCCCGCTTTAGCTGTCCTCTCCCCCTGCCGACTCCCACCTTCTTTGACCCTCCCCATGCCCCCAAAAGCCATGCCAGCAGCCCACTGTTACTGCAGTCGACAGTGCAGCAGTGGCTGCAGGGCGCTGAGACTTGGCACCAACTTGGCACCAACGATGGTAAGGCCGCACCTGGAATATTGTGTCCAGTTCTGGTCGCCGCATCTCAAAAAGGACATAGTGGAGCTGGAAAAGGTGCAGAAGAGAGCGACAAAAATGATTACGGGGCTGGGGCACCTCCCTTATGAAGAAAGACTGCAGCGTTTGGGGCTCTTCAGTCTAGAAAAAAGGCGCCTGAGGGGGGGACATGATTGAGACATACTAAATTATGCATGGAAGGGATAGAGTCGATAAAGGGATGTTCTTTTCCCTCTCTCAAAACACCAGAACCAGGGGGCATCCGCTAAAACTGAGGGCTGGGAGAGTTAAAACAGATAAAAGGAAGTACTTTTTTACCCAGCGTGTAGTTAATCTGTGGAACTCTTTGCCACAGGAGGTGGTGATGGCATCTCATCTTGATGCCTTTAAGAGGGGATTGGACGGATTTCTGGAGGAAAGGTCCATCGTGGGCTATAGGCCATGATGGATTGTGCAACCTCCTTACAAAGGTGGTGGGCTACTGGTATCGGGTGCAAGGGAGTGGCAACAGGATGCAAGCATCTTGTTGTCTCATGCCTCCCTGGGGCACCTGGTGGGCCACTGTGAGATACAGGAAGCTGGACTAGGTGGGCCTTTGGCCTGATCCAGCGGGGCTCTTCTTATGTTCTTATGTTAACTTTTAGCTGGTGGTACTTCAGTGGCGCTGGCGCCCATAGAATCGAGCCTGCAGTCTCACTGCTTAGTAGACATGCATCAGGTTGCACTGCGACCTTTTTTTCGTAGCAACGAGATACTCAGTGTTTTCATTTAATTTTTTTCTCTCCATTAGGCTGAGTTTGAGAAAGTCGCAGAAAATGTCAAGAAATTAAAGACCAAGCCAACGGATGATGAGCTGAAGGAACTGTATGGACTCTACAAACAGTCTGTTGTGGGGAACATAAATACTGGTACTTATGTCCACATGCCACAGTCATTCATTTTGAAATCTCAGTGCTAAAGATACGCATGTTGATATTGGGCTCCTGTTCTGCCAGAAACTCCCTGCTGGGCCTCCCCAAGGGCCCTGATGCCCACACTAGGCTAACTAGTTTCCCCTCCAGAGAAGCCTCAGAGATGGGCAAGAGGGAGGGGGTTCCTTCACCCACTGGTTCTCCTCTCTTCCAGCAGCCTTGCTTGGATTCACTCCAGACTCCTCCAGACTCCTCCAGACTGCCCTCATCACCGGCTTAGCTCAAGATACCCTAAGTGTAACTTGGTACCACAAAACACCACCACCAAACAATGGGTAGTCAGTTTACCTAAGCCACACCTGCCTCCTCCACTCCATGGCTTCAGGGGTGTGGCAGCCATACAACAACTTCCCACAGCCTTCTTACCTTCCTTTATCCAGTTCTTTAACACTCCATCCATTGGCCAGTCGCAAGCCGTCCATCCAGCACCTACCCGGTGCTCCACCTACCTGGTGCTCCTTTACTGCAGCTCCTGCCTCCAACTTTATACTGAGGCAGGCCAACTGGTGTCTGTTGCTGGGCAGGCTCTACCATCAGCCACCTGTGCTAATCACCCTTCCTAGCCAGGGCCCTCATCAGCCTACCTAGGCTGCAGCTGTGCTCCCGAGGCTTGCAGAAGCTCTGGGATTAACCCCGTACTTCCTGGGTAATCTGGGACAAGGGGCCACTGCTGATACCATTCCCTATCCCCTCGGGGTATCTCCTGCCTTTTCCAATACAGCTCCTTGTTTTATTTTTTTTACAGAAAGTCCAGGAGTGCTAGACTTGAAAGGCAAAGCCAAGTGGGATGCCTGGAATTCCAAGAAAGGTTATCATGATTAGAAACCTTATTCTGATGAAATGCCACCCTTTGTGAATGGAATGGAATGGAATTGACTGCTCATTTTCTGTTACAGGTCTGTCAAAGGACGATGCCATGAAAGCTTACATTTCTAAGGCAAACGAGATGATAAAGAAATATGGGATGTAGAATGCCGGCAAGTGTATCATTAACTCTTCAGTAACTCATGACTAGGCTAAGGGACTAACTTCCAATCTGACATGAAACTTTGCTAATCATTAGTTATTGATTGGTACAATTTTGCAAGTTATTAATTGGCACTGACTTGTTTGCAATAAATTTTTCACTTGGTATAGAGTTGTTGTTTTTCTTGTTTGTGTCATTCATTTGTTATTAACGATGGCTCCCTTTCATTTTCACGCTAGTCTTCTCATGGTTAGTTTTCGAGATGCAGTCTCAAAATGTTGGACTGTAGATACTTATGTATAAGTCGATCTCATGGTTAAGTCAAGGGCAGGCCTGAAGTCAAAATCACTGAATTTGCAATGATCCATGGATAAATTGAGGGTAAAACTTAAGAGGGTAGGAAATTCTTTGAAAATGACTTGCCAGTAATTCTTCTGAGGCAGCAACAGAAAGCCAACCAAATAATAGAGCCATTTCACCTTCTTCTGAGGCAGCACAGAAATAGAGCTATTCTCCAAGACGGAAAGAGATTAAGGCGCTTAGGGGAGTTGTAAGCAGTGGTGTCATCTACTGTCTTGCAGACGGAACGCTGGGTGGGACTTAGCGTGATTGACAGCCCGTCCACTCACTTCCGCTTTCTTCGCGCTCCCCGCACGGCTTTCCCTCGCCTCGGAGGGGGCGCCTGCTCGCCCAGGCACCCGGCGCGCCCCCCACCCATCCCCCCAGCGAGCAGGCGCTCCCTCCGAGGCGAGGGAAAGCCGCGCGGGGAGCGCGAAGAAAGCGGAAGTGAGTCGACGGGCTGTCGATCACTCTAAGTCCCGCCCAGCGTTCTGTCTGCAAGAGAGTAGATGACACCACTGGTTGTGAGGCTTTGTAAGAGATATAGTACAGCACTTCTATAGCAGCAGCCCTCACAACAATTATAATACCCACAAGTGCCTTTATCTCTCTGCCTGTTCGGAGAAGAAGGCAAAATTGCTACCGGTTTTTTTGCTTGCTGTCTGTTAGTGCCCAAGAATAATTACTGGTACGTAAAATTGCTCCATTTTTTCTACCCTCCCACCACCGCCGCATTCTGCTTCTTGGCCCAGCCCCTCCCAGCTGCTGCTAGAAGCTTTATTTACCATATCAACCCATGTATAAGTCAATCCATGTTTTCAGGGTCAATTTTCAGGCATACTGAAGTCCTGATAATGCAAATGAAATTAAATACTCTTGCACTTACACGAAGCCCATGCATGATTAATAGGGAAAGCTGCAATTACGGTAATGCACCTTGCTCCCTAACACAAGGACAAAACTAATGAAAGTTCCAAAACTGCACTGAAATGAGAGACTTTTAATGACAAAGTAAAATTGTATCCCACTAGGGACTGCAGTACTAGTACATGCCTCTCTAATGAGAATGTGCTCTGTTCTGTTAACGCAAGCTTTTATATTCCCCTTAACTGATTTTTCTGCATGGAATGATAAAATTAATTTGCATTTTCCCACAACGAATAAGGTTTGGCTATGTTTCTATTTACTATTCCTATTACAATAAGGTTACATTACAGTTTACAGTAAATTGAAATGAATTCTTAAACAGGACTGTTTTTGTGTGCCTGATCTACCTTGGTTCAGGCTTGATAGTTTTCCAAGTCATTTCCTTTTCTTAGTAGTTCTGCTCCTTGCTATGTATTCTATGTGTGAGGATGGTACAGGTTGTGTCAAAATCTATACTGTGCCAGATCACTGCTTTTGATAGCTACATATGCACAACTAGCTTCAGGGAATGAGGCTACAATCCTATGCACACTTAAAAAGGTAAAGGTTTCCCTACGATCGAATGGTCTAGTCGTGACCGACTGTAGGGGGCGGTGCTCATCTCCATTTCAAAGCCTGTAGAGCCGACGTTTTGTCCGAGGACAAGCTTCTGTGGTCATGTGGCCGGCATGACTCTACACCGCAGCGCACGGAATGCCGTTACCTTCCCACCGAAGTGGTCCCTATTTATCTACTTTTTTTTTACCTTTAATTGGCATACAGAATAATAATACACACATAGTTAAGTTAAAACAACTAAAACTATAATCCCCATATATAATCAAATAACTTGCATATTTATCTACTTGCATTTAGGTGCTTTTGAACTGCTAGGTTGGCAGGAGCTGGGACAAGCAATGGGAGCTCACTCCGTCACGCAGTCTCGAACTCCCAACCTTCCGGTTGGAAAGCCCAGCAGCAGCGGTTTAACCCACTGCACCACCACGTCCCAGTTATGCACACTTACCTGGGAGTAAAACCCATTCACAGCAATGGGACTTACTTCTGAGTAGACTTGCATAGGCTTAGGCTGTGAATGAGTTGGGGAATGGGGAGTCATTCCTATTGTGGCAAAAGTAAGTTAAATTTAGCCAAGTGTCAATTTCTCTTCTGCAGCCTTTCCCAGTTGCTAAGAGCTAATTACAACAGATTTGCTCTGAATGCTTACTCCAGAATATCCTGTAACTCATGGAATTAATATATACATTTAAAAAAACCCTTAGCTTCACAGCTTTTATCTGATACATATTCTATAAAATAGATATACTATAAAACAGTTGTTTTCTTGGATCAGCTGATTTGTGCAAACTCACAGCTTCATCAACTGCATAGTCAAAGCAAAAATACAGCAGTTGTCTGGGTACTTGGAGTAGAAGTCTGTTAACCCCATTTCCAAAACGGTGGGTCTTAGCCAGAAAAATTGCTTCCAGTACTTAGTTTAAGCCTTTCAAAACAATGTAAATAGCCGACAAACCGAAGTAACGGTATAGGTTAGGTGTACTACTTTACGCGGTTCATCTCCTTGGGCAAAGATGACAGTATTCTACTATTTTGTTTTCTAAACTCTACTCAACAAAGGCTCCGATTGTTTCAACACTTCCCTCTCCTTTGCTTACAAGTTCAATGAAAGTCTGAACAGAAATTGGACGTGACTTGCACAACAAATCCCACAGAACCTTCCTTTCACTGTTCAGAGGGTTGCTCTAAATGAATGCTAATGCCCCTATTTAATGCTTGATTATTCTCATTTTCCTTCCAGAAGGCCTAAAAATTCAATTGTGAGCCTTTTACAGTGTTGGTACAACATGATAGTCATATCATGGGAAATAGAGTAGTCGGGAACCGGATGCTACTGTAAAAAAATAATTGGATGGTTGTTATTTTGCTGCAATTTTTTTTATTTGAGATCTGTTACCTCTGGGTGATCCTCAGCTTTACTGCTGGCTATTTATTGAATATTCCTGCTTTTTGTGTCGATGATGAAAGAAAATTCTCCATGGATACAACAACTCCTTTCTAACGATAAAGGGCTTTTGACCACCTTAATGGAATATTATCTAATTGGAAAAGGGAAAAAAATTACCCATCCTTTACTGAATTACCAAAAAAACTTGTCCTACCGCATAAAACATGAAATTCCATTTCCACTCCAATATGGACCATATCCCCCCTCTCCCCCCCCCCAAAAAAACCAAGCCAATAAAGAGTTGTTCAGTTTCTCTAGAGAGAAGGGAATGTCTTTGGCTTCCTTAAAGAAAAGTTTATTTTTTAAAAAATTGTCAAAAATTTGGCTATTACAAAAACAGAAGTCTGAAGATGTTGCACAAATGCCTGTGATTTTCCCAATTCAGGGCGCAATCCAAAACTGAGTTAGGCCAGCATAAACTAAGCCAGCAAAGTTTGGCCAGCACAAGGGACCACATAAAGTATGTTTAGACCACTCTTGGAGTCAGAGAGGCCAACACACAGATGTGAGCCATCCTCCCTGACTCAGAGAGAGGTCCAAATGCACTTTACAGTGGCCCTTCTGCCGGCCAAACTTTGCTGGCTTAGTTTATCCCGGCCTAACTCCAATTTAGGATTGCGCTCTCAGAATCTTCCTTACAATTCATGTAGCACAGTGTTTCTCAAACTGTGTGTTTGGGCCCCACTTGGTGGGTCACGACCTGATGTCAGGTGGATTGTGGAAAGCTGGGAGCAGCCTCTTGGAATCTGTAGACTTTACTCTTTCTATATACCTTTATGAGTGTTAATTTTCAAGTGAAGTTTTTTTAAAAAACAATTATTTTTAGTTCAGTGCTTTTACACCATGTTTTGTTCTAATCTTGCTTTCTGTCAAGAATGGCAATTTGCATTTCAGAAGTGTCATTTTATTATATTACAATGACAGCACTTCCTGCTTGATGATGTCACTTCCTGCCACAACATCACTTCCAGGTTAATGACATCACCTCCTGTGGGTGCTGACACGAGTGCCATTCTAAAAAGTGGGTTCCCATCAGGGGGTGGCCCTGCTCATGCAGTTAGATAGGGACGAAGTGAAGCCAGGGGGCGGGCTTAGCGGTGACGTAATTATACTCAAAACAATGCTGATTCCAAGCATTTCAGATTGGTTTTCGTGTGATCTTTAGGACTTAATAGTTTACTCCTGAAGTAAAAACTTACCAAAATAACAACGTGTGATCGTGTAGAAACATCATTGGTAACCTTATTATGAGTTAATATGCAATTCCAAGGTTTAATTCCGCGTAATTATATTACTGAACATACCGGACGAAATGCCACTTGCTGTCTATTTAAACTCGGATTGCACTGTTTTGACAGACTTATTTTTTGAAATCTACACAAGCAGGAATAAAGTGTGAACGGGAAGGAAAGAAAAAAAGGGGAGGGTGGGCAAAAATTAGATAAATATGTAGGAAAATTACATTAAAATCTCTTCATAACACAAATAGTTGTCAATATGAGAGTAATTCTTTTTTACTTCTAGGCTATTAAGAGTATTTTTTTAAACTTCTACACTCACCCCCCCAAAAAACAAATTCTGTTAATGTTCAGAATTTCAAAAATATTACATATTATTATTTTTATTTTATTTCTTCATATCTACTTCAGTTTGTGAAGGGCTGCATACTTTATGAAGTAATATTTTTTTGTAGCAACGAATCACAATGATTTTAAGTACCTGTGTAAAGTAATCCCATTTTTCATACAGCGATTCGTGCACCCGTATGCAGAACACGCAGGCATGCTTAAAGACGTTGAGATTAACTTTTACACACGGGCAGGGGGATTTTTATTCGTGACTCCGCGGCGGCAATCCTCCTTCGTGGCAATGATATCAGTTTATACCCATGGCTTCAAGAATGTGACGTCATGTTCCCTCCAGTCAATATAAGCTCCTTGGTTCCCATCAAAAAGTTTGAATACCACTGGTTTAAAAGACAACTGCAGGACAAAACACATGTGGCATCAAAACTGGAATGGATGAGAGAGATGGCTATTCCCCAGAATAGTTTCCAAAAGGGAAACACTGCCATCTTCTGGACATTCAGCTGTACTGTGACCCAGACAAAACATTTTGTAAAGGGATTGCAGTTTTACACTACTGCTTCTCATTACGTGGATGACCTCAAAACCATAACATTTAAAGCACATGCACTTGTGGAAACAAGCCAAAGGAGCTGGGGCCGACTTGCAGGGTGTTTTCAATGCATAGACAACATTTTAAAGAAGTGATATATGTGCCTTTACATCTTTATCTTAATTACAGATTGGTACAACCTCCAGGTTTGTTTGGTTTTTGCATTGAATACATACTAAATGTATTTATCTGCAAAGAATAACCTGAATTATCATTTTGAGACTGGTTTGGACTGCAGGATAATTGGGCTTGTGATAACTGAGCTGTAGCACAGTAGTAGTAATAGGTGCAGAAAGATGTTGCTGCCTGAAGCCAGGCAAGATGTACAGATCACTGATAGACGTGACGGTTGGTAGCCAGACATGAATGCAGATCACTGATACAACTGATACAAGAAACTCAGGGCCAGGGGATGGTAATTGAGAGTCCAATCCTACACATGACTGCTTGAAGTAAGGCACATTACAGTCAGCGGCGCTTCCTCCCAGATAAGTGGGGATAGGATTACAGCCTGAGGCAGCATTTCAATGCTGGTTGAGGAGAATCAGAGGATGTGGGAGGCATGATCATTATTATTGCCCATTTTAAGATGACGGTGGTTATGTACTGCTCAAGTTATTAACTGCTCTGCATGATAGGGGGGGAAATTAGAGGGAGCATTGCTCAGCAGAACAAATGCTGCTGAAAGGGTAGTCCAAGTCCTAATTAGGCACTCCCATATCTTGAAACTACCAAGATTTGCATAGTTTCTCTTCTGTCATGTTTGCATTATTTTTCATACTGCCCTTCCTCCAGTGAGCTCAGGGTGGTGTACATGGTTTTTTCTTCCCTCTTTTTGTCCTCACAACAACCCTGTGAGGTAGGTGAGGCTGAGAGATAGTGGCAGGGCCAAGGTCTCCAAGAAAGCTTCCTGGCTGAGCAGGGATTTGAAGCTGGATCTTGCAGGTCTCAGTCCAACTTGCAAACCATTACACCAACCTGACTCTCAATTTGTAGCTAATGAGTTTCTAAGTGAGAACCAAGTGGTCATCTGGTTATCACCTGTTTAATGATATCACTTCCTGCTTAGTGATGTCAGTTCCAGCCTTCCGCAGGTGTCATAGATGCAAAGTTCAGCCTGCTATAGTTTGACACCCCTGCTTTGCACCATTACTTTATGCCGGCCCATCCATGAAGTCAACTGAAGAGGTCATCTCAGGCAACAGATTGTGGGTCGTGCCCGTCTCTGCCCACTTACTTGTCTCCACTGCTCCTACTACTACCTGGACTGGAAAAGGGAGGAAGCAGAGAGAAAGAGGAAATGTGGAGGAGAGCTGGAACATTGGAGAGTGCCAGGAGCAGAAACTGGCACATCATCTAGTAAGGAGAGCAGCATTTGGCATGCCACCTCTGGGCTCCAGAGGTCTTGGTGTGCCCCTGCTTGATGTTCCATCTGCCCCTATTAACCAACAGCATTTATTTTGACGTCAGGGACATAAAAAGAGGTGGGGCTGGAGCCCCTGGTGCCAGGCCACAGAGTGGTGCCCAAGAGACAACCCCTAGCTGGTGGCGGTAGCAGAGGTGACCCTGGCTATAAGCCATGACTTAACTAGTGCTGTTTGCAGACGAGCATGTTTATTGGTATGATATATATGAAGTTACAAAGTTCTACAGTATATAAATATATATATATATAGCACACACAGTTATTTGTTACATGTCATGACTATTACTGACAATTTTGTCATGGCATTGCCAAAAAATTGGTGCCACCTTGGGTCAGGGTTAGGAACACGAAGTACCATCTCTCTCCCCTGTGACGTTTTGGGACACACGCCGGCCAACCCTTTCCTTAGACAGCAGAGACAGTGTGGGGGATGATGTGAGCACACAAACAAGGGTGTGTTTCCCAGTTTCCCTCTGCCAGCGGTGGACTGCGATCAAGATGGACCTATTCACAGAAGAAGAGGAGGTTCTACCTCTGAAAGAGAGCCAATACTCCTATTTAAACAGACAAGCCTCCCTCCCAGAGCCCAGAGGCGTAACTAGGATATGGCGGCAGGGGGCACGAGCCCTGGGGCTCCATAAGGTGGGGGGCGCCGTTGGCATGGCGCCCTGCCCCCCGCCTGCAAATTTGCGACCCCCCCTTGCCCCAAGCCGGGAGACGTGCCAGCATCTCCCCTCCCAGCCTGCCGCTCGAGTACTTAAAGTGCCCAAGCGGCAGCCCCAGGGAAGGAAGCCGCCACCATGCCCCCCGGCTCTGCAAACCGCGGGGCGCTTTAAAGTGGCCTTAAAGTTGCCGGCTTTTCCTGGCTGCCACGGCACTGGCACTTTAAGGCCACTTTAAGGCGCCCTGTCGCCCTCAATTATGTAGTTGGCGCCTCCTCCTCTCCCCACCCCTCGCAGCCTCCTCCTCCTGTCTCCTCCCTCCTCTGAGGCGCGAGTGGACCACTCGGAGTGGTAGAGGCCGCTGTCGCTGGGGGAGCCACCGCTGCCTCCTCCTCAGCGCCTCACTCGCCACCCAGCCGCCGTTTTTGCCCTGACGCCTCACCTCCCTCCCCTTCCCCTGGGCCACCCGGTATATGAGTTATTTATTTATTATATAACCGCGAGCTCGCCATGTCCACAACGGCCCGGAGGCGCCTCATGCAGGATTTCAAGAGGTAATGCTGGCTGCATTTCCCTGGCTGGGTCTGTTTGTGTGTGTGTGTGTATTTATATCTGTGCATGTGTGCGTGTGTGCGTGTGTGTGTTGGCTCTGCAGACACATGGCAGCAGAAGCCACACCCCGCAATGCCATGACGTCACGACATCGTAATGTCATGACGTTGCGTGTGGGGGGGCCCCGCAATTTCATTGCATGCCACGGGCGCAATTTTGTCTAGATACGCCCCTGCCAGAGCCACCTCAAAGGGAATGGTGCCATGGTGATGATGTGGCCAGCGGTCCAGGAGGGCTGTCCTAGCACAGGCTGATACTTCGGCCCAGCTCACACTACGGGACTATGCATGCCTACTCAGAAATAAGTCCCATCGTATTCAGTGAGCTTTACTCCCAGGAAAGTGAATATTAATATAGCATTGTACGCTCAGTCCAGCGTTTCCTAGCCAAAAGCGCAATATGCAATGCAGGAAAGCCAGGAGTGCGCAGAGCCACCCAGGGAGACAGGAGCATCGAGGGTGGGCCATCTGTGGCATTCCTGGAGGGGGGGCAACAGGCTGGGCTTGGCCGGGCTGGGGGGGGCAACAGGCTGGGCTTGGCAGGAGCCTGAACTAGCCTTGTTTTGCCCCCCTCCAGGAACGCCCGTGGAGGAGGCGCAGCCCAGGCGCCTGGCACGAAGCGTGGCCGGAGGCGGAGCCGATGGGTCTCAGCAAAGGCCCGGGAAGGCGGACCAGAACCCCCAGGCGGCGGGGTGGAGCACGCCAGCAGCCCCGCTCCTCCACAGGCCCCGCGCCGCCACGGAGGAACCGGCCTCCCTGCATTTCAGCGCCCCGCCTCGGAAGGCCGCGACCGCCCCGTCGGCGCTGCTCCTCCCTGGCCGCGCGCGAATGTGGGCGAAAGGTGAGGAGAGGCGGCCCGAGCGGGAGCAGCAGCGCCTCCCCGTCGTCTATGCCAGCCCGGCCCGGCAGCCCGGGCGCTGAAAGGAGCCGAGGCGCGGCCTCCCTCAGCAGCGAGAGCCCGGCGGCTGGCGGCATAGGAGGTGAGCAGAGGCCGCGAGGCCTCAGGAGCGGGTGGGCGGCGGCGCCCGGGAGGCCTCCGAGGTGGCGGGGAAGGGGAGCGGAGCGGCGCCGGTGTCTGCAGCGCTGGGGGCCAGGTGGGCTCCTCAGGCCGCTGCAGGTTTGGGCAGGTGGTTTCTTTTTTCTGAGAGCCCAAGCCGATGCCTGCCTGCTTGGAAGTAAATCCCCTTGTAGCCAGTAGGGTCTACTCGCAGGTAAGTGTGAACGAATAGGCTTGTAGCCCTAGTGGATTACCACTAGGTAGTGGATTACCACTAGGATTACTAGTGGATTATCACTAGGTAGTGGATTACCACTAGGATTACTAGTGGATTATCACTAGGTAATTGGTAGGATTACCAATCAATCAAAAGTATTTATATACCGCTTTTCAACACAAGGTTCACAAAGCGGTTTATAGGCAAATAATAAAGTTAAATGGCTCCCTATCCCAAAAGGGCTCACAATCTAAAAAATATAGAATACCACCCACAACAGCCACTAGAAAAGCCACTGCGCAGGGGTGAATAGGGACAATTACTCCCCCCCTGCTAATTATAAGAGAAACACCACTTTAAAAAGTGCCTCTTGCCCAATTGCCAGATACAAACTGGGACCGAGTGCCTATAGCTTTAACCACTGTAAAAAAAAGAGGGAATTTGGGCAGGTGCAGCTTTTGAAACCCTTCCAGGATGAGCTGCACCTGCCCAAAGTTCCTCTTCTACAGTGGTTAAAGGTATAGACACTGTCCCAGTTCGTTTCTGGTGACCCTCTGCACAGGCCTTCCTCAGGGTGATTGCAGAATAAAAGCAGAGTGCATTGCACAGGACCTTGCACAGACCTCGCTGTTTAGGCAATCAGGCTGAAATCCTGTACACACCTAGGAGTAAGCTCCTTTGACTCTAGTGGAAATTATTACTGAGGAGACATGCCTAGGATCAGGCTCCCAGTTGCTTAAAAATTTGCAAGTGCCCATTTATTGTGGCACCTGCCGTGGTGGCTAGAGATCTCTAAGCATCTCACCAGAACTCTTTGGGTGAAAATCATGCTAATTTAAGTACTATAAACTCTAAATAAATGTGTAACTTAAGTGCAGAGTTATTTTAACTGAGTTCTTTTACCATTTAGTCTGGTGGTTAGCACAAAATAATGAGACTATAAATTGTAGCATAATAAGAGCTAAAAAGCATAGTCTGGTGTTATGTATGTTTCATCATACCTGGTGTATGTTCACATTGTGAAACAGAATGGGAAAGTTTATCTTTAGTCACATGAGCAAAGAAATCAAACAGGGCACTCAGCCTGATGGTAATGATGGTTTAAACATTAGGTAGAAGTAGTTTGTGCATTGTTTGTGGAAAGTTTAATTTTTGGGGCACCTGTAGGTTAGCCCTTTGGCTGTGACTATGTGCTTATATATGGGCTTATATGTGGGAGTACGTATAAAACAATCACTCATCTTTTAAAAAATATACTGTATATTCAGACTTAAATGTTGTGCAAGCGAGAGAGAATTTATTGCTTGTTCCTTGTTCTCAAATGTAATTAAAGTGTGCTAGTGAACCATGTAAAATTCATTAATAGAGCAGGAGAACAATCGATTATAGATTTCATAATGGAAAATTACTGTTTGCTATAGATCTACATCATGGAGAACCAAGTGACTGATTCTTCTGAAGAACGTACGTTTCAGTACCAGAGCTCTCTTCCTTCATTGCCAGTTCCTGTTCTTGCTGAATCTTTAAAGAAATACCTCGATTCAGGTGTGTCAATTTGAGTGATTGCTTAATAAATGTCTGTTGTGGATTGAGTCTATGTAATTCTTAGAAATAGTTCTTGATCACTTTCTTAGCCTAATATCTTCATACCGTCTACTGTTCTACAACTCCCAATAGTCTCCCACAACAACCTTTCCTTCCTTTATCCAGTCCAACAATCCGTCCGTCCAGCTCCTACACCTACCTGGGGCTAATCACCCTTCCTTTATCCAGTCCTTTAACAATCCATCCATCCTGCATCTACCCAGTGCTGACGTCCTACAGCTCCTGCCTCCAACTTTATACTGAGGCAGGCTAATCAGTGTCTGTTGCTGGGCAGGCTCTAGCTCATCAGCCACACCCTTTTCCACCTGTGCTAACCTCCCTTCATAGCCAGAGCCCTCATCAGCCTGCAGCTGTGTTCCTGCTGCAGGCAAAGACCTTGGGGGTTAACCCTATACTTCCTGGCTTGTTTGGACAAGGGGCCACTGCTGATATCATTCCCTAACTCCTGGGGGTATCTTCCTGCCATTTCCAATACATCTACTCATATGGGAACCTACCCAATCAGTCTGAGGCCCTTCTTTGTGTTCCCAGCCTTCCCTTGATGACTGGAGAGAGGGATTGCTAAGCTGTGGTGTTCCATGTATGGAATGATCTCCTCAGGGGAACATGCCTGATGCCTACTCTGATGACTTTCTGGTGCCAGGCAAATAAAACTTCTTATTTATCCAGTAACCACATTGTGACCTGGTTTTAATCTCTGAAATGTGAACTGCATTTATTTCTCTATTCTCTAAGTGAAATGTTCTAAATGGTGTTGAATTTGTATTGATCTTGTTTTGAAGTAATCTGATCTGGGAATGGAAATACTGAACAGTTGGGTACAAGTGGTATAAACAAATATAACGTAACATTTGACAGTTCTAGGACTGGAGTATCGAACTCTTTTCATACAATGGGCTGAATAGCATTCACAGTACCTGTTGAGAGCCGGAAGTGATGGCATTAAGCATATGATGACCAGAAATAAATGCTTTGTTCTCACCTAATAATTTATTATCTGCAGATGGCAGAAGAAAAAAATATGTGCATCTTGATCATATTTTCAAGATATGGGGGAGCCCACTTATCACATGGGTGCCCTTACAACAGCTCTGTTTCTGCTAAAGCATCACTTTGCACTCAGCAGCTGAGAGGTGCTCTGCAAAGTGTTCCTTTTTCATGCCCACCTCACCTTTACCTGTTTGCCCCCGCATCCCTCTTCCTCCTCCACTTTGCTGTTCTGTGTTTGGAAAATAGGAGAGCAGCAAGCTCAGTTGGACACATAAGAATAACTCCTCTATATTAGGCCAAAGGCCCATCTAATCCAGCTTCCTGTATTACACAATGGCCAAACAAATGCCTCAGGGAACACACAAGATGTCTACATCCTGTTGCCACTCCCCTGCACCTGGCATTCTGAAGTTGCCTACTACTACCATAAGGAAGGTGCACAACCCATTATGGCCCACAATGGACTTTTCTTCCAGAAATCTGTCCAATCCCCTTTTAAAGGCACCTAGACCAGATGCTATCACCACCTCCTGTGGCAAGGAGTTCCACAGATTAATTACCTGCTAGGTAAAAAAAAAATATTTCCTTTTATCTGTTCTAACTCTTCCAACACTCAGTTTTGCTTCCTGTATTTCGCAGTGGCCCACCAGATACCTTGAGCACCAGAGAACAAGATTTTAAAAAATTTGCACGTTGTTGCCACTCCTCTGCATCTGGCACTCCAGAGTAGCCTTCTTTTAAAATTAGGAGGTTGTACCACCCATCTTGGTCTGTAGCCTGCAATGGACTTTTCCTCAAAAAATCTGTCCAGTCCCCTCAGAAGATAATATATATTATATTATAAGGCAGCTGGTTATAGGAATTTTGGCACAGCCCCATTGCATTTGCCAAAATGATTTATATATGTTGCTTTTTCCAATAAACCTTTTTGTTTTACAGTGAAACCTTTTCTAAATCAAGAAGAATATCAAAGAACAGAGGACATAGTAAAAAAGTTTGAAAATGGAATTGGGAAGGATCTGCACCAAAAATTACTTGAAAGGGCGAGAGTAAAGAGAAACTGGGTATGTTTTTAAGAAAGTATGACTTTTTCTCCATCTTTATATACACGCTGTTGTATCAGTCTTTCTAGAGACTATAGGTAAGCCTTTCCCTGTGCTGTTTTCCTTTCTGATTCGAATCAAAGTTTCCCCTATTTTGAATAAAAGAGTAGAGGGAGCTTGCAAGCTGGAGGCTCACCATAGCAAGTTCTCAGAATAACAAATCATGAGTTGTTGCAACTGAGTATAACGTTGAGATGCAACAAGTAGTCATGGTTTGATATTCAAGTCTCTGTTTAAGTGTGGAAATGCAATACAAGCATTGCTTCTTATCAGCGATCTGCACACATTGCCTGCCTTCAGTCCAAGGTTAGAGAATAGTAGAAAGAGATAAGAGCATGCAAATTCTTTTGTTCCTATGACTGTTTTGTAGCTCATCTGCCAAGAGCAGATAATGACCCGATAATTGAGAGAACTTGGGGTGGATAAAGAGTTTCCTGATCAGGTCCTTGGGCCTTCTGTTTGACGCCCCTGGTCTAGAATAAAAAATATGTGATGCTCACGTACTGCATGTTGACCTTCTTAATCGTACATAACTACTAGAAACATTGGCAAGGGGGACAATAAAAGCACTGGAGTAGCTGGTTATTCCTGATTGCATGCATGAAAATAGGCTAAACTGAGATAGAAGAGATAAACAATGCGGCAGCATCTTCTTGTTGGCCAAGATACAAATAATTACTATTGGCAAATGGGGTGTTTGTTTTTAAAGAAACACTGTTCTTTAAACAAATGAGATACATATATTTTCAAAGATTGCTTTTAAAATTCCTCTTAATTTCAAGAGAACTGTTTCTAATGTGGTTTGTTTGCAATGTGACATGGGATGTTCCTCTTTGAGACGTGCACGTTCAAAGCCTTCTTCAGGACTTGTTGGACTGTTCATTGGACCTCTGCCAAGATGTGTTGCTGCTCAGCTTCGAGCTGTGGGATGGGGTGGGAAAGAAATTTTAAGTATCTTAAGATCATAAAATCTTAAGCAGGAAACCAGCCAGAGAGGCGGTCGGCCCGCTGGATGGTGAGGGAGAGAAAGAGGAGATAAAAGGGGACTAGGAGATCGTAGAGAAATTAAATGAATTATTTGTGTCCGTCTTCACGGCAGAAGAACTTGGGCAGATACCGCAGCTTGAACAGTCCTTCCTAACTAAGGAATTAAATCAGATAATGGTTAATAAAGTAGATGTTTTAGATCAAATTAATAAATAACATATAAATAAGTCACCAGGCCCAGATGGTATACACCCAAGAGTAATTAAGGAACTAAAGAACGAAGTTGCTGACCTCTTAACTAGAGTATGCAACTTGCCCCTTCAAACAGCCACGGTGCCAGAGAATTGGAGGATAGCCAATGTCACACCAATCTTTAAAAATGGGAGAAGGGGGGACCCTGGAAACTACAGGCCGGTCAGCCTAACGTCTGTTCTGGGTAAGATGGTGGAAAGCCTCATCAAAGATAAAATCCTAAAACATGTAGAGGAACAAGTATTGCTGAAGGAAAGTCAGCATGGCTTCTGTAAGGGTAGGTCTTGCCTCACGAACCTTTTGGAATTCTTTGAAAAGGTAAACAGGCACGTGGATGTGGGTGAACCTGTGGATATCATATACCTGGATTTTCAGAAGGCGTTTGACACAGTCCACCAAAGGCTGCTGAAGAAACTTCAGTCAGGGAATAAGAGGGCAGGTCCTCTTATGGATTCAGAATTGGTTGAGGGCCAGGAAACAGAGAGTGGGGGTCAATGGGCAATTTTCACAATGGAGAGAGGTGAAAAGTGGAGTGCCCCAGGGATCTGTCTTGGGACCCATGCTTTTCAACTTGTTCATAAATGACCTGGAGACAGGAATAAGCAGCGAGGTGGCCAAGTTTGTGGATGACACAAAACTTTTCCGGGTGGTGAAGACCAGAAGGGATCGTGAAGAGCTCCAGAAGGATCTCTCCAAACTGGGGGAATGGGCAGCAAAATGGCAGATGTGTTTCAACATAGACAAGTGTAAAGTGATGCACATTGGGGCAAAAAGCCAAAACTTCACTTATAGGCTTATGGGTGCTGAGCTGTCTGTGACAGCTCAAGAGAGAGATCTTGGGGTGCTGGTGGACAATTCAATGAAGGTATTAACCCAGTGTGCGGCAGCAATTAAGAAGGCCAATTCCATGCTTGGGGTCATTAAAAACGGAGTTGAGAATAAAACAGCCAATATTATCATGCCATTGTACAAATCGATGGTAAGGCCGCACCTGGAATATTGAGTACAGTTCTGGTTGCTGCACCTCAAAAAGGACATAGTAGAGTTGGAAAAGGTGCAGAAGAGAGCGACAAAAATGATCACGGGGCTGGGGCACCTCCTTTATGAAGAAAAACTGCAGTGTCTGGGGCTCTTCAGCCTAGAAAAAAGGCGCCTGAGGGGGGACATGATTGAGACATACTAAATTATACATGGAAGGGATAGAGTCAATAGAGGGATGTTCTTTTCCCTCTCTCAAAACACCAAAACCAGGGGGCATCCGCTAAAACTGAGGGTTGGGAGAGTTAAAACAGGTAAAAGGAAGTACTTTTTTTACCCAGCAGGTAGTTAATCTGTGGAACTCTTTGCCACAGGAGGTGGTGATGGCATCTGGTCTGGATGCCTTTAAGAGGGGTTTGGACGGATTTCTGGAAGAAAAGTCCATCGTGGGCTATAGGCCATGATGGATTGTGCAACCTCCTTACATTAGCAGTAGGCTACTTCAGAGTACCGGGTGCAAGGGAGTGGCAACAGGATCCAAGCATCTTCTTGTCTCATGCCTCCGGACTAGATGGGCCTTTGGCCTGATCCAGCGGGGCTCTTCTTATGTTCTTAAGTGTATTAAAAACGGGCTTTGCTATACATTCTTGGTGATGCTGTTCCCTTGTTTCTTTTCAGCTAGAGGAATGGTGGCTGAAGACGGCCTATCTTGATGCCCGTTTACCAACACAACTTTATTACAATTTTGGAGGGCCTGGCCCTTACCTTGAACACTACTGGCCAGTGAAAGAAGGGACTCAGATAGAAAGAGGAAGCTACTCTGTATGGCTTATCTTGAAATTTTGGGAACAGCTAAGAACGTAAGAAATGTAGAAGCATAATGTAGAAGTTTTGGCTCTCTCTATATTATATTGGTCATGTGTGTGTAAATGTTCATTATCACTTGGAAGTTTGGATGCCCGAATCTGAAAGGAATCTAAAGTCCAGTCCTCTGATCTGAAATATAATCTTTCAAATACATACTACGTCCCTATAGATTGGGCCCTGAGCAGTAGTGTCAGCTTACTGGTACGCTGGGCGGGTCTTCTGGGTGATCGGCAGCGCGCTCGCTGCG
>JAJKFI010000009.1:26551329-26580882 GCA_029204185.1 Lerista edwardsae
CAGCGAGCGCGCTGCCGATCACCCAGAAGACCCGCCCAGCGTACCGGTAAGCTGACACTACTGGCCCTGAGCCCAACCCTGAGCCCTCCAGCACGGGCGGTACGAGTGTACTGCCTGTGCTGGTGTCGTAAACGTGCCATAAGATACGACCAGCGCAGGCGGTAAGGGTTTTCCGCCCACACTGGTCCAGCACAGTCCCTGCAGCAATGCAACACCAGCGAGCAATAAGTTTTACCATCACTGGCATTGCTGGGATTCTGGGCAGGTGGGAAGGGTGGAACTGGGACCGGCATGAGAGTTGTGGAGCCCCATTGCAGGAGGCAGGGCTTTCTCCTTGGGAAGGGGATGAATTGGTTACCACTGTGCCCAGGCAGCTCAGGATTGAGCTATAACAATGGTACCGAAACTATGGGTTGGGATCTACCAGTGGGTCATGAGCCAATTTCAGGTGGGTCACAAAGCACCTAGAGTAGCCATATTGAAAATATGAGAAGATGGAACACTGGAAAGGGGGAGGGCTGTACGGTGTTTTGCTTGTGCCAAGGTTGTTAATAGGCTATTTTCTTTTTGATTCACTTTGCTATTGGAAAATGACTGAGAAATAGCCCAACTTATTGCTCAGGAAAGCAGCAGGCTCTGGCGTCACAATGACGGCACTTCTGGTCATGACATCGCTTCTGGTGGGTCCTAGGCAGATGGTCATTCCAAAAAGTGGGTCCCAGTGCTAAAATGTTTGAGAACCACAGGGCTATAAGTCTGCACATTGGAATAAGTCTCACTAAACCCAGTATTACTGCTTCCAAACAGTAAACATGCATAGATTGGTCTGTAATTTACAGTATAGCAGTTTAGACCAGAAATGTAAACGAAGGACATATTTCTAACATTTTCTAAAGGACGAATAGCTTTAAGTACTTGGACCCAATCCTGTTGGGCCCTTGCATTGCTTGAATGTGTTTTCTGGCGGTGCAGTGTGTTTTATGGAGGTTGTGAAACGTGACCTGCCATTCTGTATAGCCAGGCTGCTGCGGCAGTCATGGCCATTCACCAGCGACCACTAGAGAAGCCCTGGCACTGATAAGTCGGTGGTGAGCAGAACAGGGAGAGAGAGAAAAGGGGTGGAGCCTGGGGAGGGGAGGTGTCAAGGCTGGGAAGACGGTGGTAACGGTGGCAGCAGCTCCGCCCCTCTATATAAGGGGGATTATATCCTATCCCCCTTCCCAGCCTTGATCCTCTGACCTAGGTCCATTCAGACATGCACTAGCAAAACAAGGTGGTACAGATCCAAGTAGACCCATCAGGGCAGCAGAGACTTTCTCCAGGGCAGGGGAATAAATGTTCCCTCGCCTCGAGGAAGCCTCCAGGGCCCAGGACTCCCTGCAGGATGCCGTGTATGTCCTGTTGGCACTGCTTTATTGGTGCCAAGGAAGGTTGGTAGAATTGGGCTACCTGGCAGCCCATTACAGGGGACATGGAAAAGCAACACCCAGAAATACTAGCTAATCTCATCTAATAAGGATTCCTTCATAATACAGTATCAAATACAGCAATCATTTACACTCCCGAGTGTGACACACACACTTTTCAGTGAAACTCGGCTGCCTCTTATCCATTTTATTGTGTTTGTTGTAGGGAAACGTTGTCTGTACAGAAAGCTGATAATAAACCTCTGGACATGGATCAGTTCCGAATGCTGTTTTGCACCTGCAAGATTCCAGGAATTACACAAGACTCCATTGTCAATTATTTCAAGACAGGTACACAAAGAATTAATCTTTGGTGTGCATAATCTAAATTGAGCGCTTAATCTAATTGTTGAACAGTTGAATTCTCATTACTTTTTGCTTGAGTGGATGAGAACTCTGTTCAGGAATCCTGTGAACTGTCACTGATATCTAAAGTAGGCATTTCACCATGACCACATGGTTTACTGTACAAAGATGTCTTATCCCTATGCGTTATCTTTTTCTTCTCCTAGAGAGTGAAGGTGAATGCCCCTCTCATGTGGTGGTCATGTGTCGAGGGCGAATTTTTGCATTTGATGCTGTGTTTGATGGTCATATCTTGAGTCCACCAGAGTTGTTCAGGTATATTTACAAGATATGCGAGTTTAAAATGTATAACCAAGTTATATCTGTTCATTTGTTTTTATGTAGGTTTTTGACAACCCATTGAGTAGCAGCTGTAGTTCAGAATAGAAACTGCCCTTCAGAATAGAAACAATCAACCTCTCTGTGCTCATCGAGGGAACCTTTGCAAGACATACCGTGCATGTTTAGGGGACTTCTGAGCAGGCTTCATTGAAATGAATGGAGTCTGCAGAATAACAAGGCTTTGTGGACTGTTCTGTGATTTTAGTGTTTTCCTTATCAAGAGCTGTTCGGACATCTCACTAATTCATCCATCTCACAGGCCAGGTTTATAAAGAGTGAAGTACTACAGTAGCTTAGTTAAAAGTAAAGGTTTCCCCATGACCGAATGGTCTAATCGTGACCGACTGTAGGGGGCGGTGCTCATCTTCGTTTCTAAGCCTGTGGAGTCGGGTTTTGTCCGAGGACAAGCTTCCATGGTCATGTGACCAGCATGACTAAACGCCCTAGTGCACGGAGCGCCATTACCTTCCCAATGAAGAGGTCCCTATTTATCTACTCGCTTTTTTTTTTACGTGCTTTCGAACTGCTAGGTTGGCAGGAGCTGGGACAAGCGACGGGAGCTCACTACATCTCGCAGTCTTGAACTGCCAACCTTCAGGTCAGCAGCTCGGCAGTTTAACCCACAGCACCACCACGTCCCTCGCTTAGCTTAGTAGCTTAGTTAGAGGGGGGCAAAATGGTAAGTACTGCAGGCACCACACTGTGCCATGTAAGTGGCTCCTCCCACTTGAAGTCAGAGCCATTCCAGGCAGAGACAGCAATGCACAGGTGCTTGCTGAACCAAATAGTGTCTCCTGCATGTTGCCATTGCTTGCCCAGAATGGCTTCAGTGGTGAGCGGAAGGGGCCGCTTACATGGTGCGTTGCGATGCCAGCAGTACGTACCGTTTTGCTCCCCCTTTAGTTATGCTACTGAAATGCTACGTACTTTAAAAGCCTCTTGATCTAAAAATGCTTACAAGCTAGGAAAGGAATACAGCGCTTGGATGCACACTAACTGTTAAACAGTGAACTGAATGTTTGTAAGGAAGTGTCAGCAAGCTGTATTACATCACTGTCTTGGCATCTGTTTCCATCGCTTAGATAAGCAGTTTTGTCCAGTTCTAAGTCTGCACCTCATCAGGGTTTATGCAATTTTTATACCCCATGGGTTTCTGTTAATTTTATTTATGCCTCCTTGAAACAGTGGGAGATTGGATGAGTCTGCTTGTGTTCATCACTGATTTTTTTTTTTGCTTTAACTGAAATTTGTTAAAGCTGCTATTTGTTTGTTTTATTCTTTCTTAAAGGCATCTTGCATATATCAGAAAGAGATGTGACAATGAACCTGAAGGGCCAGGACTGTCAACCTTAACATCTATGGAGAGAACCCAATGGGCAAAGGTTAGAAAGCTTCATTGGTTTTTCAGGGTGCATGGAGATTGCACGGATGACGTTTTTGAAACAGCATTTCACTTGTCTCCTAGGCACGCGACTACCTTATTGACCTTGATCCAAGGAACCTGTCCCTGTTGGAAAAAATACAGAGCAGCTTGTTTATAGTCTCCCTAGATGATTCAAGTCCCCAAGCTACAGCTGAAGACTATACAGAGGTACTTATGGAACACCAGATACTTTTATCTGTTCAGAAAGAGATCAGGTTCTGTACCACACTTGGCAGTGGTACTCTTTTTCAGGTTCAGAACCTAGGGTCCAATCCCACCTTATTTTCCAGCACGGATACAGCCACAGCACAGCCCTGATGTAAAGGAACAATCATTCCATTACTTTGAGAAGTCATCTGTGACTGCTCTCCCCCTGCAGGATGTGGCACGCATCCCGGCTGCATCAGTGCTGGAAAATTGGACAGGATTTGACCCATAGTTACATTTGGCTGACTTCATATATGCATAATATAAGTGTGGTGTAATGCCACATCAATTTGTACTGTAGAAGAATAGGTGTGGGCAGTGGTGTCATCTACTCTCTCGCAAGCCGGAATGCTGGGCGGGACTTGAGTGATTGACAGCCCGTCGACTCACTTCCGGTTTCTTCGCGCGCCCCGCGCGGCTTTCCCTCGCCTCGGAGGGGGCACCTGCTCGCCCAGGCACCCGGCGCGCCCCCCGCCCATCCCCCCTGGCGAGCAGGCGCTCCCTCCGAGGCGAGGGAAAGCCGCGCGGGGCACGCGAAGAAACTGGAAGTGAGTCGACGGGCTGTCAATCACTCAAGTCCCGCCCAGTGTTCCGGCTTGCGAGAGAGTAGATGACACCACTGGGTGTGGGAGATATCAAGTCCAATATTCTACTGCAAAGCTCACCTAGTTAGACTAGAAGTGATAGCTTCATCTTGATTTTTTCTGCAAATTTTTTTTAATGTTGCAAGTTTAATTTGGCAGATTTTTCTTTCAGAGCTCATGATGTTTGTTTTTGGCCTAGATCACCAAGTTGACTCTAGTAGGAGATCCAACAGTACGCTGGGGAGATAAATCCTATAACTTCCTTATGTTCTCGAATGGAGTGTTTGGCTCAAACTGTGATGTAAGTGTCTTGATTTTTTTTTTATTTTTTTGTAGCACCAACACATTTATTTGTATTCCTTAGGCCACAATCCTGTACACACATACCTGAGAGGAGTCCTTATTGCTTGGCCCAGTAAGTATTTATTTGTTAGTGAGGCCAATGGTGTTGTGTATTTGTGTAAATAGTAGCAGAGTTGGGGGCTTGGAGACCCATTCTAGCGCTTGCCTTAGCGCTCCGGAGCGAAGGATTGAAGCAATCGCCACATTTCCATAACAAAGTCTCTTTATTGTAGCGAAAGTAAGAAAGGTACAAAGGTTCAACCTGCCGGCTGGGAAAGCCGGTGAAGTCTGGGCCGCTCGCAGGCGGCGTTTCAGTGCAGCTTTACATCTTAAGCACACACAGTCAAAAACTCCTTCTAACAACAGAACAAAGGGATGCAGCCAGAGTGTATCTGGTAGGTGGATACCTGAAGACCCCTTGTGCCCCATTTTACCCAATGGGGTGACTCTTAGAACACTATGAGCTCATGGGAATGTGCAGTGTTTGCAGCCAGGGCTTCCCGTGTGAAACTGCCTGCTTATTTTACACTATCAGAAAGGGAGTACAACTACTATCCCTAACAAGCTGGGAAGCTGCCTGCTGAAGGACACACAGGTGTTCTATCTGATCCTCAGACGGAGAGACGGAATGCCAGTTTCAGCCAGTTCTGGACTGTGAGATGTGAAACTGCAACAAATGGTACTTAGTTACAAGTACATTTGTACAGAGTTGTACTGTTAAAAAGTTTTCTTACAGATGTTCGAAGTTGGTGGAAGAAAGTTTTCCATTTTGTGTTTCAGCATTCAGCTTTAGTAGATATTTTAAAAAATCAGTTGTATTTTTTAAAATTAGAGAATATACATTTATATGTTCTACATATAAATACGTACACTGTATAAAGAAGTGCACACATACATGCTATATAGTCATGCTCCAGTAGCCACTGATTTGGCATCCACAGTTTCAGTTATCCATGGATACTGGGAGGCTATTAAAAAGATAGGGGAACATTAAACAAATCTCTTTTTTAAATCTTGTTGCAGCAAATCCACTGATGTTCCCCCTACCTTTAAAAAGGCATCCCCAGTATCCACAGTTTCTCGTATCCATGGAGGGGCGTGGAACAGAACCCCAATGGATACCGGGGCATGCCTGTATAAGGGAGTTTCCTTAACTTCCTTCCATAACCAATCCATCAATTAAGCTTTTTTAGGTGATGGATAGAGGTTCACAAGCTTGGCCAACCTTTGTTATTCTAGCACAGTAATTGCTGTATTACCTATCTCCTTACAGCATTCTCCTTTTGATGCCATGGTTTTGGTTACACTCTGTACTTACGTGGATGACAAGATCTTTGAATCAGAGGGAAGATGGAAGGTATAGAAAAATTACATTTCTGTTCTTTTCCAGTCTCTCTTCTATGGAAATAAGCCAAAAGTACCTCTTTCTTTTCTTAAATAAAAATAGGGATCAGATAAAGTCCGAGATATCCCTTGGCCAGAGGAACTTGTTTTCAGGTTGAATCAGAAAGTACGAAATGATATTGCTCATGCAAAGGAACAGTATAACAAGCAGGTATGTTCTCTAACCCCTTCTTGGCTATTAATTATACTTCTCAGGGCATATACACAAAACCTGTTTTCTGCACTATGATACCTGGAATAGTGGGAAAAAAATCTATTAGAGTAGTGGTTCTCAAACGTTTTAGCACTGGAACCCTTTTTTAGAATGATAATCTGTCTGGGATCCACCGGAAGTGATGTTATGGCGGAAGTGACATCATCAAGCAGAAAATTAACATCCCACATATGACCAAATCAAATTATTTGATTTAGTAAATTGAAAGGTTACAATAAGTATAAGTTTAAAATTTTATTTAAAATAAAGAACCTTCATAACCCTCTTAAGCAGTTGCTGATCTGTTTTTTAAAAAAATCCACTAACACCTGAAAGGCTGCAATCCTATCCACACTTACCCATGAGTAAGCCCTAGTGACTCTCCTTGTAAAAAGCATATACATAGCAGCCTGTTAAAAGTACAGATCTGTAACGTTTCCCCAAATGCAGTCGCAAAACTATGCTAGCATCAAGTATACTATATTAAAAATAAAATACACATTGAAATGAATGGGGACTCACCTGAAATTGGCTTGAGACCCACCTAGTGGGTTCCGACCCACAGTTTGAGAAATGCTGTTTTAGAACTTCCAGTGTTCACCACTATTCCCTCCCCCCCCCCCCGATGCAACTTTAGTAATTGACTTCGCCTATTTTGGTCATTTAATTGTGCAATAAATATAACTGGGGAAAAGCTTTGGGAATAGATATGGGCAGCGGCGGCATTCAGCCGGTATGCTGGGCGGGACTTACCTTTGACCGGCAGTCCTCCCGTAGCGTAACGGCGCGTTATGCCGCTTTCCTGCCCGCCCCGGCGGGAGGACTGCCGGTCAAAGGTAAGTCCCGCCCAGTGTACCATGCTGCTGCTGGATATGGGGAGGCAAGCACTAATAATGAAAATAGGGTTACTTATAGACATACTAGATTGCTCTGTTTTGCAAGAGAGGAAGAATGAACAGGATGGCAGGGAAATGAATGGCAGGCACTTTCCCTGCATTGTAGCTGTGGGTACTAAAGTGGCCTTCTCCACAGCTTCCCCCAACTCAGAAGATGAGGTTCCTTTATTATGTCAGAGAGGCACTGAGGTTTAAAATATCATCAGATGTATTCTTTTTTTCATAATAGAATAGTCCACTGGATATATTCACTTGTGTGACATTTTGGGGCGTTTTCCCAAAGCTTGGTGTGATTCTCTTTCTCTCTCAGGTATCTGACGTACAGGTAGTGAATTATGCCTTCACATCTTTTGGCAAAACACTGATCAAGAAGCATAAGCTTCATCCAGATACATTTGTTCAGCTTGGTCTCCAGCTAGCTTATCATAAACATCATGGACAGTAAGCAAAGTTTATGTTCACTTGAATAATAAATGTATAAAACGCATTTAAAATATGGCTCGGAAGGTGGTAGACTCTCCATTGTTGGTGGTCTTTTAAGCACATTTTAACACTTTATCCTACAATTAATGCCTTTCACAGTGGAGCCCTTATTTCTATTTCAAGTGACTTAGCTTTGTTTTTGTAATTGTCTGAATGTGTTTTTTTTTTTAGTCCAGCTTCCTGCTATGAAACTGCTATGACCAGACGTTTTTACCATGGCCGGACAGAGACAATGAGGCCTTGCACCATGGAAGCTGTTGAATGGTGCAAAAGCATGTTAGATCCATCTTTTACTGTAAGTACAGATAATATATTGTAGCTAAAACGTTCTTTTAAAATCCCTGTCATCGTTGTGAGGATGCAGAACAGCTGTATGGGAATCAGAGCTAACTTTGAGGCGGGTTTCATAAGTGTATCAATATAGTGGGAGATACAAGCTGCACTTTCTTGGTCATTTGTATCTTTGCTCTTTTCCTTCATACATTCAGTCTTCCTGTTGTTTACATGGCAGAGTACAGATGCCAAAACCAAAACACAGGACTACAGTCAATCCTCTTTATCTGCGACCTTGCTTAACTGCAAGGGGCAGAATTACTACTTTCCTTGTCATCTGCGCCTCTGTACCCACTATGCAGAGACCTTCCAGAGGCTGCAGGGACCTTCAGAATGGCACTTGCAACCAGCATCAACCCCTTTAAAATGGCTGGCAGAAGCATCCACCGGTCATGTTTAAGGGGTCCATGCTGGTTGAGGTGCCATTCTGAAGATCTCTGGAAGGTCTCTGCAGCATTCAGAGATCTCTTCCTCCGGCACTCTGCTGGCTTCCTGAGGGTCTCTGTTGGGTTCTTCTGATGGCAGATAAGATACCCTTTGCACCTAACCCCATTGATCCCATAGGATCGTTATTTGTGAATTTGGATTCCAGGAACCACCAGGATTTCCAGGAACCTAACCCTAGCAGATAATGAGGATTGACTATACTTGCTTGAGGAAGGAGTCAGACGACCCAGGTTCTTTGGTGCTTTAATCAGTTGGAATGATTTTGCTTTTCTTACTTTATGCAGGTCAGCCAGCGCAAACAGCTTATGTTGAAGGCATTTGCAAAACACGATAAACTGATGAAAGAGTGTCAGAACGGAAAAGGTACTTTCTTTGCTGCCTGCTAAGGGACTTTTCCCTCATATCATGACTTTTCCCTCCTGTACTACTGTGTTTGGGAGAGGGGAGGACACACTGTTTGGCTGGACTGCAGATCTAGTACAATTCCCAGTTCACTTGTCCATTCCATGTTTGGAGGGCGACTAACTTTACATGTTGAGAATATTTGTTTGACATCGCTTTCTTTTAGCACGGTCCCTCGCCCCACACTCTTCAGTGTTCACTTCATCCAACACTTGAATGCCCAGCAGGGCTGTATAGATTAAAAATTGATTAAAGCGATTGAACGGAACGTTGCTTCCTGCAAATCTCTTGCATGAGAAACCTATGGAAATTGGGAGCAGACTGTAGAGATGTCACCAGGAAGAACAACATTATTTTTAAAACCGTGGGAATTTGTTTGTCCCTCTCAGGATTCGACCGTCATCTTTTGGGTCTTCTCCTCCTGGCAAAGGAGCATGGCCTCCCAGTGCCAGAACTCTTCCTAGACCCGGCATTCTCTAAAAGGTATGTAGATGCCATTTTCAACATTTTTAGTTTTTTAAAATTGGGCTGCAATTGGGATCCTATTTCAAAGGAAAATCTATCTAAAAATGCCTGTTGCATAGGTCTTGGCTGCCTACTGAAAAGTTAGCAGTAGTGGGACCAGACGAGCCTCCTTTGGGAGTGTGTGGCTGTTTCTCAGCATCCCCAAAGCCTTGTCCTGTGAGCCCACGTGCTCAGCGGCGTCATGCAGCCGGAACACTGGGCGGGAGGAACGGGTGAGCGGCAGCTCGCCCGTTGCGTACCGCTCCGTTTCGCCGTCTTCCCTGCCCCCAAGATGGCGAAACGGAGCGGTACACAACGGGCGAGCTGCCGCTCACCCGTTCCTCCCGCCCAGTGTTCCGGCTGCATGACGCCACTGCATGTGCTGTACTTCAGATGGTGGGGAGCCTGGAGCAGGTCTTCCAAAGTTGATGCCCAGGGGTAGGTAGAATCACAAGAATATTTCTTAATATTTTCATGCTCGCAGCAGATGTACATTCGCTTTCTTCCACTTAGATTATGAATTTCACAGAAAAAGCAGCTATTATCTTTTGTTTTTTTTACTCTGCCTCAAGTTTGAAATAATTTGTGTTGTGTTTCTGTGTTTTTTTTCTATTCACAGCGGGGGAGGTGGAAACTTTGTTCTCTCAACTAGCCTGGTGGGGTACACAAAAGTGGGGGGAGCTGTGGTCCCCATGGTGCCCCACGGCTATGGCTTTTTCTACAGAATTAGAGATGACAGGTAAGGAGACCTCTGTTCTAGCACTGCTCAACAGAACAACGTTAACTGGCTGTGAGAAGGGCCTCTGTGTGTGTCAGCACCGCAGAGGCAGAAATGGACAGGGGCAGTATTTCAGCATGGAAACCATGCTGGACTGCCATCCAGTATTTCATTCAGTGTAAAAAAAGGAGGAGGAATTACTGAAGAGGGTAACCAGAGCCATAGTCAGCTATTCCTCCCTTCAAGGGCTTCTTTGAATGAAGTGCTAACCCTTCCCTAATGACACACTGCTTAGCACTGCACCCATCTCTGCTTTCAGCGTTTATCAGCAGAGGCAAACACTGCACACAGGGAGAGCAAGCGTGATTAAATTATGTGTCCTCAGCAGGGGTGGGGCCAGTGACGAAGAATGAAGAACAGGAACAAATGAAGAATGGGAATGCTGGGCGGGACTTACGCGTGATTGGCTGCCCGTCTGTCCTGCGGCTGCCCTGCCCTCGGGGGGGGGGGGTGCCTGCTCGCTGGGAGAGACGGGTGGGGGTGCGCCGGTGCCTGGGCGAGCAGCGGTAGGGTGCGCAAACCGGGGGCAGCCCCCTGAGGCCAGGGCAGCCACAGAATGCAACGGACGGGCTGCCAATCAAGTGCAAGTCCCGCCCAGCGTACCCGTTCTTCATTTGTAGATGACACCACTGGGTGGGGCTAACATGCTTATCCCTTCCCAGAGCCCCTTACATCCTGCCTCTATACAAGAAGTAATGTCTGACACACTGAAAAGAAAGACAGAGCTGTATGTATGGTTAGGCTATGTAAAATTGCTTTCAGCTTCCGCTTAATCATTTTAAATTGGAAATAATAATGAGCTGCTTTACAAGGACAAACCACTAAAAAGTTCCTTTGCATGTTACAAGTGCTGTATTTTATTATCATGGTGAATGAAAATCTTTGAGTCAACTTACTTGCAATATTTCCAAGACTGTCTTTCAACAAGTGTTCATGAGACAGTTTGCAAAAGCCTTAAACTACAAATATTAAATCCAGTTAAAATAATATAAAACCAGATTGCATAGAAGTAGAAAATTAAACTAATTCTCTGAGGTATTGATGGAATAAAAATGTCTGAATAACACACATGGAGTTCCCAGGAAAGTGGTTAGAGGCCATCATAGAAAAAGCCACGTTCCGTGTAGATTAGAATTATGCCTCTCTGGATGAGGGTCTCATTGGCAGATCTTAAATTCCAAGGGCAGGTGAATAGGTGACATCATACCAGATGAAAGTGCTCCAAATGATTCACAGGGCCCAGACGGTAGCTGAAGCTTTAAGAGTTGAAGCACACCTGACATCTTGGGGGTGAAGCTCCTTTAGAGCTTTACCCGACACTCTGCAGCGATGGGCAGAGGCGGGAAATGGGGGGCAGCCAATCGGCTGCTGCATGGTGGGGGCTGGGTGGGCTGTCACCCGAGGGCTGCGTGCCCTTGCCTGTCAGTCCGCTTCTGATGTACGGTTTCATCAATTCATACATACGCAGGTGAAAATCTATATTGATTTCTAAAATGTCATTTATCTAAATGGCTAATATTTAACGTTTCCATGAACAGGATTGTTGTGGCCTGCTCTGCGTGGCATTCATGCGCAGAGACGGATGCAGAAGAGCTGTGTAAGAATGTGTTCCAGTCTTTTCACGAGATGCTCAAAGTAATGGCCTCAGCTCAGCTGTAGAGAAGATACTGAATTCTGGTGCCTTTATTCCACTATGCATTATCATGTATATTAGCACTTGCAGAATGAAATGCTAGCCCAGTTGAGTGTCTTAACTGGGTAAGACACATCCTGATCGTTTAGTATAGCAACTAAGCAGAAATGAGGCGAGACTGTTTTCGAATGAATGACCGCAATAACAATGCAATTTTTCTTGAATAAGTGTGCAAGAGCAATGCAAAATGACCAATTTCTCAGTAGAAACTATGCAATGTTAAATTGAGCCTCAGCAATGCAAACGTAAGTGAATCACAGTGGTTTAGAGAACAGTTTAGTCTGTTTCATTTTTATGATATTCCTGGTGATGGCAGGTTACAGGAACGAGATTCTGAGGACATTAGCTTATGATTTGCAGACGTTCTCTGTTTTGATGAGCTATTGCAGGGATAATGGATCATGTTTTAGGTGAGATGTTTGCAGTAGCTTTTATGATGTCTAGCTTCTGAAGTAATCAAGAAGACACAGGAATTTGGGGGGATTTGTTTCACATATTATACTGTAATTGCTAACTTCCTTTTCATACAATGGGATTGTTGTAAGTCTACAAACTCTTAAGGGGAGAAAATGCTATGACCTTAAAACCTTGGTTTAAATTTTGTTTTACTCTGCCAAACAAAGAATAGAAAATGAAATTATATTTGAATGTTTACAAAATTCAGGGTGGTGATTAGAACTAAGTATGCCACTGCTGCTTCACATGTATAAGATTCTCAGGACTACAGACTTTCTTGGTACATTATCTTCAAGGACGGGGATAATCTGTTTAATCAGCTCTGTTATTTCCTCTGAAATAAAGTCACCTCAAAAGACCATTAAGTGTTGTCTTGATTAAAAAAGCACCAGGTCATTACTGACTCATGGGAGTAATGTCACATTGCAACATTTACTAAGCAGACTTTGGGGTACAGGGTGGTTTGCTATTGCCTTTCCCAGTCTTCTGTGAGGTACTCATTTCACCAACCGCAGAATGATGAGTCAATCTTGAGTCGGCTACCTGAGAACCGGACTTCTCTCAGTATCAAATCCAGGTTGCGGGGAGGGCTTTTGACTGCAATACTACAGCCCATCACATTGCACTACACAAGGCTCCTGCATTAACCTATGTAATTTCATTCATTCAAGTAAGTGACCTTCCCAGTCTCTATTTATAGCACAATCCTATGAAACAAAAATGTGAAGTACAGAAAATATCCAGACCCAATTTGCTTTTAGATTAGAGAATCATATGGAAAAGCTAATAACTGGGCAGGAAAGGGGAACACAATTTCATAACTTTTTAGGAACTGCAAAGCTGTCTAGTTTTGCGGTCCAGATAATCTCTTTTGTCCTATCCCCTTGCTTGCTTAATTTGATCTCAAGTATTTATAAACATTTTCAACCCAAGGAGCGATACAGGAGTTTACAAAAAGCTTTTAAATGTGCTATCGTACAAGATGCTTAGGAAATGAAGATAAAACATACAAAAATACTTTATTTAAGTGCTTACATGGTTTTCTTTTTTACATCATGACAGTAGTGAAGGATAACTGGTTAAGTCTCCCGTAGGCACCCATTCTAAGCACTGTTTTGGAGGAAGAAAAAATTCTTCTGAAATAAATTTAGTAGAAATGACCAATGACTAGTGTTTCCATACCAGAGGTAATTCTTAGGGTGATGTTGAAATGCAGTTTGGGTAAAACCTCTTTTGTTGGAAATCCAGAACAGTTGCTTTTGATACCACCCACCCAGCACAGTTTTTGGTCTCATTCAAGGAGCAGCAGAGTAAGCCAATCAAATTATGAAATCCGGCTTAAGAACATGTTGCTTTGGTATGTACTTTTGGCTTCTAGGGCACAAGGCACTTTTCTGTTCCAGCAGATCTTTGCTTCAAGACAACATCATGGAGTGATGACATAACTCAAACTTTCAAACTTGGAGATAACTGAAAACAGGAAGTAAGAGAGTCCTACTGTGGGAAATGTTTCAAGATAACATGTATCATTTTGAGAATCCGTACTGGAATTCAGCCCACTGCGAGTGCAAGCTTGTTTTGCTTTATATGAGGACGGTTTACACAGTACTTTTGGTAAGCCATACATTCAGGTCCAATAATATTTCACTTTTTAATTTAGGCAGAGGCTGGCCCTGCCTGAACATTAACTAAGGAGTAATAGGTTCCTTTCTCAGCCAGTAGTTGGTTATGTGTTCCTTTTTCTATGACTTTTCCATTCTGAATCACTGCTATACTGTCAGCATTTTGCACTGTCGATAAGCGATGAGCTATTACAATGCAGGTACGACCTTGTCTGGCTTTATCCAGGGCTTCTTGGACAACCTATAGAAAGCAAAGAGTATTTTCAGTGAACAAAAACCTGTACTCTCAAAATGTAACTTTTAAAAATGACTATTGCCACGATGTGAGAAATCTGTATGTTTCGCTGATCATTTTAAAAATAAATGAAACACTACTCCAGGAGAGAGACACTATATCATGCAATGCGATATGACAGGATGCTACAGCAAAACCACCATCAAAAGCAATTTGGGAGTCTAGTACAGGGGCCTACAAACTATGGCCCACGGGGCCCGATCCAGCAAATGGGGAAAGACTTTCCCACCATGAGCGGCAGGATTGTTCTGTCACATTGCCGCTTGTAATGTCATTTGTGCTACCTAGACGGATGTTCTGGGCAGTCGTACCTATCACAACTTGCCCCAGCAGGCTGTTGTAGATTTCCAGGAATGTGTAACTGCCCGGAGCATCTCCCTGGGCTGCGCAAGTGCCATTACAAGCAGCACAGCCACAGAACAATCTACGCTAGCAGGAATGGAGAAGGCTTTCCCCATATGCAGTGGTCTGCCATTTGGAGATTGCTGGTCCAGTACATACAGTCGGTTGATCGGATGAAGAGGTGCAACTGCGCCCACAAGGGCATCATTTTACTGAGTGGAGGATGAGCACTGCATGCGAGATGCTGGCACACCTTCCATGCACCATTATGGCCATGCTGCATTTGTGGAATTCTGCAGAGAGTTATGAGGACCTCTCTGCACCCATACAGAAAGATTGGGCCCATAATTTTGCACAGTGTGGCTTCAGTTCAAAAATCAGATGGTTGGGGAATTCACGTAACACCATCTTAGGAGCTTCTTTTGACATCAGTGGTGAAGAATTACCCATTCTGAAGTTGTTAATGGAACATAATGGAATTGAGCTGCTGCCAGAACATTGCAACAATCCTGGGTGGCTGCATGTCCTTCTTCCAGAGCAAAGAAATATGCTTAGAAGCAGAGCCATGGTGAAGGGGTTTCCATACTTAATACTCTCATCATCATCATCAACAGAATTTATATGCCGCTTTTTAACCAAAAACGTTCACAAAGCAGGTTACGGGCAGCACCGTCATGCAGCCAGAACGCTGGGTGGGAGGAACGGGTGAGCGGCAGCCCGCCCGTTGCGTACCGCGCCGTTTCGCCGTCTTCCCCGCCCCCACGGCTGCCGCTCACCCGTTCCCCCCGCCCAGCGTTCCGGCTGCATGACGCCGCTGGTTACGGGCAAGTCAAATAATTAGAGGGGTCCCTGTCCCAAGAGAGACTATGGTGGCGGTAAAAAGGGACAGTCACCTTCCCCTTGCTAAATGTAAGCGAAACGCCGCTTGCCAAAGTGCCTCTTGCCCATTTAGCAGGGGCTAACTACAAAAGGTACCTTTTCACTCTCTGTATCAAGCGCAGAGGTTGCTTCATCCAGCAGGAGAATTCCTGGCTGGCGCACGAGGGCACGAGCAATGGCAATGCGTTGTTTTTGGCCTCCAGAGAGCTGAGTCCCTTTGTCGCCCACGGGAGTGTTGTATCCCTATGTCCAATAAAAACAATTTTTTAGACATACGATCAGGTACATTTAAACTGTAATTCCCTTAGATGGCTGCACACAGTACGACTAATTTTTAATTAAAGACTCTTTAATAAGACTCAGTGCGCATCAATGATACTCTGACCAACATTTCTGAGCATTTCTACATTTTTAATAACCACTAGTCCGTGGGTTGCCCCATTTCACATATAAATGGATAGGCATAGTTTGTTTGCCCGAGTCTGTTACTAGTATATAAGCCTAGCAATCATATTTTCTAGTGCTGAAATCCTGGATACACTTCTCTGGCAGTCAGCCTTGTTTAACACATCTTACTCACAGGTAAACACACGATTGTATTTTAAACTGGCTCAGTGCAATCACAATGCACAATTAGTAGGGGTGGGGGTTTTTTTTTGTTGAAAACCACTTTTTGGCAGTTAAAATAACAAATATCTGAATAAAAACACTGCATTTTGGTGTTTTAAGGTATTTTCCAGAAATTAAAATAGACTACTTTTCCCATTTAGAAACAATACTGTGGCTGCATCTGCTGACAGTATATCACCTGTATCATCTATCTAATACACTTTTACAGCATTTAAAGTTAATAAAAATGAGAACTTGGAATGAGCATGTAGAATAAAAACATATAACACTGCAATTTGCTATTGTAATCAAGAAATTTTGGGAAAAAATGTCACCAAAAAAAACCCATATCCCTAACAATTAGCTATCCTTTATAATGCTATATTGTTATGCTGGATGTTGAAGGTACAGTATAATTTATCAATCCTCAGAGCACTTAAATGTTATTAGGCAAATCTAAGGAAATACAATATATTTAACTGTGCAGCAAAAAGCATAAGCCAATTACCTCTGGTAGCGATTCAATGAAGGAATGTATGTTGGCTGCTTTAGCTACCTCCACAATCTCATCAAATGGCACCTCCCTGCCGTTGTCGCCATAGGCAATGTTCTCAGCAATACTGCAGTCAAACAGGACCGGCTCTTGAGACACAATTCCAATCTGAGATCGCAGCCATTGGATATTTAACTCCTTTGCATTTTGACCGTCCTGTAGCTGGAGCAGAAGAAGAGTTAAAATTGCATCAGGCACAAAAAACCATGAGTGTTTCTGAAAAATAAAATGGGATTAGTATTTCCATTATGTCTGAGGCACACAAAAACTCAGAAGGAAAAACTGGCTAGACAGAAAGAGAGAGGATAAATATTCAAAAACTAAAACTGCAATCCTATGCACAATTCCTGGGACTAATTCCTGGGATCATAGTGAGACTTGCTTCTCAGAGCACAATCCTATGTGTGTTTACTATGTGCTTCTTCCATTTTGAAAGTTACAATCAGAGACAAAGGCAGTAGTGTCATCCGGCAACGAGCTGCCGGAACGCTAGGTGGGACTTGCCGCTTGATTGACAGGCTGTCCGTGACGCATCGCCGCCTGCCCGCCCACCGCGCGGGCTCCCTCCGGTTGGTGCACCCCTCCGCTGCTTGCCTAGGCATCCAGCACGCCCCTCAGGCAAGCGGGCACCCCCTCCGAAGCCAGAGGTGCCTGCACGGCAGGCAAGCAGCCAATCAGGTGGTAAGTCCCGCCTAGCATTCCGGCAGCTCGTTGCCAGATAACACCGCTGGACAAAGGTTGCACCCAAAAGCTCCCCTCTTCCAAAGGAAAACTTATTCCAGAGTATGCTCCTTCCTCTGGAGGAAAGGAACCTTTGGATGCCTGGGTATGAAATGCCCAAAGACCACCACATTATTTTGGGGTGTTTTAAAAGAAAACACCACCTCAAACAACTTACCACTTCTCCACTGAGAGGGTCATAGAATCTCTCAAGCAGTTGGACCACTGTGCTCTTTCCACAGCCACTGCTACCCACCAGAGCCAGCGTCTGGCCTTTCTTTACCGCAACACTCAGCTCTTGGAGCACTGGGACATCTGGCCGGGTTGGATAGTTGAAGTTCACTTTCTTAAATGCTACGTTGCCATTAAACTTGTCCTAGAATTAAACACAACACCCCTTAGTGTCAGCCAAATGATGGAACATGCTGTGAATCGGAGGCACCCCTGAAAGCAGAGGGGAGTGTGCAATTGATATAAATATTTACGGGGCACTTGCAACTTTCTTTGGTGAAATAGAAAGTCCTTCCCTCCTTCTGCATCTTTTACAATTGAGGGAAGTCCTGATGGAAGCTTCCTGCAAAGAAATCCTTGGAATTTGTTGTTTTTGAAAATTAAGGGAGCACCTCCGAGGTGTCATTCAAATGATTTAGGAACAGGAACTCACTTTTGATTGGCACTTATCAGGAACCCAGAACAAGCCACGGAGCCCATTAGGATCCGGAACGCCCGTTCTGGTCCGTTCCCCCTGAATGACATCACTGGCGCACCTTTCCAGAAGCAGGAGCAGCTGGACAAACCAGGGCCCGTTTCTCCAACGGGTACCATGGACTGTCCTTATCTATGAGTGCAGCATCTGCAGATTCCAGGTCTGTGCCACAGAGAGCCTTCTAGACACAACAGGAAGTCACCGGTACAAACAGGAAATGGCTTCCATTTGTATCCAGGAGGTCCTCTGAGGAGGCTGGCATGACCTCCAGTGGGCCAGATGCAGCCTCCAGGTAAGTAATTGTTGTACTGTGCCAGTCCCCCCCCCCCCGCCAGTATCCCTGGATCTCTGTATCTGCAGGGGTCCTGGAACAGATCCTCTGCAGAGACTGAGGCCCCCCTGTATCTTTATTTTCACAGGCTCACAGCAAAACTCCTGCCACTGAATGGTCCATGATAGTACTGCAGGCACCCAATATCTGTGCTATGGAGGGGCCTATGGGCTATGAAAAGGCTACTGGCTCAGCGGTAGAGCTGCTGAGCATCTCCAGGTAGGGCTGGGAAAGATCCCCATCCAGTAGTGGGAACTAAATGATTTAGGAACAGGAACTCACTTTTGATTGGCACTTGTCGGGAACCCGGAACCAGCCACGGAGCCCGTTAGGATCCGGAACGCCCGTTCTGGTCTGTTCCCCCTGAATGACATCACTGCCTTCGCCCCCCTAGGAATCCGGAGTCGCTCCCTTTAACCCTCTGAGTGCCGACCAACCAAGAAGAAAAGCTCTTTGCACAGGAATTGGGAGGGGGAGAAGGGAGAGTGAAATGGGCGGAGTCAGCCCTAATTTTAGCTAGTGGAACTGAGTTCCCCCGCGTTCCCCCTCAATCCCACCACTGTCCCCATCTGAACCCTTGCAAGCCACCGGCAGGCAGCGCAGACAGTACTGATTTAGACAGAGCAGTGGGTTACTCAGCAGGAGGTGGCTTCCTATACTGATACCACATTTTTGTTAACAGGGCAGGAAATAATGCCTAGGGATCAACTCACAGGCTTCTGTCCCTCCTCGCTGTAATTGTCTATGGAAGGGACTCTTTCAAATAGCGCGAACATCTGAGCGGCGGCGATCTTGGCTTTGGCGTAGTCTGGTGTAAATGAAGCCGTCTGCCCTAGTGCCATGGCACCAAAGACAATAGCGGAGAACACCCTGGAAGGGCAAACCAACAGATTAACAACCCCTATAAAGCGGGAGAGCCGACTTGTATTTCACCATGCTATCAGAATGTGGGCACCCCATGCAACTTCTCTGAGCTTCAGGCACCCAACCTGACATGTAGCATCTTTGAAGAGAAAATAAACAAAACCAGTCCATACCTGATAAAACCACTTCAGGAGACTGCAAAGACTACATGAATCTATATACAGGTATTTACCATTGCTGATTGAACGTCAGCGTTGCACAAGAAAACGATCCAACAGTATTTATAATATACCGCTTTTCAACCAAAAGTTCACCAAGCGGTTTGCAGGCAAATAGTAAGAATAAAGTTAAATGGCTCCCTGTCCCCAAAGGGCTCACAATCTAAAAAAAAAACACACAGAACACCACCAGCCACAGCCACCGGAAAAGACAGTGCGCAGTGGTGAAGAGGGGCAATTACTCTCTCCCTGCTAAATATAAGGGAACACCACTTGAAAAAGTGCCTCTCGCCCAGTTAAAAGGTAAAGGTTTCCCCACGACCGAATGGTCTAGACGTGACTGACTATAGGGGGCTGTGCTCATCTCTGTTTCTAAGCCTGAAGAGCTGGCGTTCGGCCAAGGACAACCTTCCGTGGTAATGTGGCCGGCATGACTATACGTTGTAGCGCACGGAACGCCATTACCTTCCCACCAAAATGGGTTCTATTTATCTACTTGCATTTTTAGGTGCTTTTGAACTGCTAGGTTGGCAGGAGCTGGGACAAGCAATGGGAGCTCACTCCATCATGCAGTCTTGAACTCCCAACCTTCCGGTCAGAAAGCCCAGCAGCAGTAGTTTAACCCCCTGCGCCACCACGTCCCCTTTCCCAGTTAGCAGGGTTCAATTGAATTAATAAGCACAGATCATGACCTGCATGGATTTTTTTTTTTAGGCTTACAGAGATACTTACAAGAAAACACCCTTAAATTCCATGTAGCGATTCTCTACAAGGTAGGCACCGAAGCTGAAGCAACCTGCATAGGTGAAGTACATGATCGCTTGGGAAAGGGCAAAAGTCAGTCCATGAATGTGTGCTTTCTTCACAGAATTTCTGTTGCAAAAGAACAAGCAGAGTAAATAGACGTCCACATGATTGTTGCATCAGTGAAAAAAGAACTTAGTGAGATACGGAGGAGTCACATAGTACAAAGGAACCAAAACACCAGGGAGATCAAACCCCTATTGTAGTGGGCCCATTCACGTCCCAGCTACTACCCCACAGATCACATCATTAACGGCTCCTGGAAGGAGGCTGTGAAATACACCACATTGTGATGTGAACATGCAGATAAGTGTTCCTGTGTGTTTAAAGTATAGTACCAGCCCAAAGAGGTTGTGTAAAGTATAGTACCAGCCAGCAATGGGATTAACAAACGACCTGGGGGAACGCTGGGCGGGACGTACGCGGAACTCCCGCGCGATTGGCTGCCCATCAGTTCTTCCCCGCCGCCTTCCCCGCCACCACGTGGGCCGCCCAGGCCTCAGAGGGGGTGCCTGCTCGCCTGGGGGGGCCCCCGGGTGCCCAGGCACGCAGCAGTGGGGCGTGCCAACGGGGGGGCAGCGGGCCCAGCCCCGTGCAGCCGGCGGGGACGGCGGCGGGGTGGAACAGACGGGCTGCCAATTGCGCGGCCTGCCAATCACGGGCCTCCAATTACAAGTACGTCCCGCCCAGCGTTCCCCCAGGTCGTTTGTTAATCCCATTGCTGGTACCAGCCCAAAGAGGACTACAGGTTGCGCCAGCCTTGGAAGTTGTTAAAAGATATCTAGCATTCCAACCAACGCCTCGCTAAACAATGCAATGGGGAAGTGGCCCTGTGATTGCCTCTAGGGTTCTTCATTTATACCAAGAAGCCAACCAAGGGCCCAATCCTATCCAACTTTCCAGCACTGATGCAGCCACAATGCATTCCTGAGGTAAGAGAACCAACATTCCCTTATCTTGAGAAGGCCTCCGTTATGGCCGCTACCACCACAGGATGCCGCAGATGCCCATTTGGCACAGCTGCATCAGCACTAGAAAGTTGGATAGGATGGGGCCCTGAATTTCATAACCTCCGTGCTGGCATCAAACCAGCTTGGGGCTAACAGATGTGGCTTGGCGGAGGCCCCCCCACCTCAATCCATCTACTAACCCTACTGGGATTTGAGAAGAAGGAAGAAAACTCTTCTCTCCTCCACACTTCCTGTTCCACTAGATTCACCTCTGCCTTTTTAAAAATCAACGGGCACACTGACAGAAAGGGGAGCAGCATGTGGCACACCACTTCAGGTGCCAGAAGGTCTTGGGTCAGCCCCAACTAAAGGCAACAATCTTGGCCAAATCAGACGGTCTGAAAAGATAAGGCACAGGGAAAAGATCCAAACGAAACACTTGACTCTCAGGATTGGCTAAAAAGTCCTTCAACTGTTACCTGTATGGGCCTAGCAAATTTTGTCCATACATGTCTTCAAATTTTCTTTCCTGAGTGAGGGAAACAACTGTTCGGATGTTCCCTATTGCTTCGGTTGCAATCTGTAAGAGAGAAAATGCACTTGCTATTCGGGGAAGACGTCATTCCCCAGTTATAACCTTTTCATGACAAACAAGACTTGGGAAAAGACTGTAACTGACCATCTGCTTGTACAGGCTGGGCAGATGTCCCATTTTTCCTGTCCTATATTTCAACCATCTATCCTGGGTAAAGTTCAACACGTCCTACATTTCAAGACAGACAAGGGGTGCCAGCATCAAGAAGGGCTGCTGGCATCGCTTGTTGTTCATTGGGTTGCGTTAAAGGAGGACAAGACACCCCAAAATCAATATCTAGGAGTGCTTTTAGCTTGCAACGTCCTCCATTTTGGGATGTTGTGTTCTCCTTTGTGGTTATGACATTTGGTCACCCTGTGCTTGTATGACCCGAAGCTCAACTGATGGCCTGCTTCAGACGGAGCTTCAGGTGTGCCTGAAATGCTGGGCACAGAGGACAACTGGTGCCAGGTACCAGCTGCAGGCCTGCTGTAACACAGCACCAGAAACCAGGTTGACTCCAGCAGAGGTTGCCCTCGGCTTACAAAATGGTGCCACACAGAAGCACCTGCGCTTTGCTACAGAAGAGAGAAGAACGAGGGGTGGCGAAAGGGCAGGAACCCCTTTGGCTCCATTGGCATCTCTCTGGCATTCAAGGTCATTAGACTGAAAAGAGAGCTCAGTACCGTCTCACCTGAGGCTGAAACAGAACTTGTGGACATGCCAGAAAATATTTCATGAAGCTACCAGTACTTTTGACATTACACAGGCCCTACAATGTCTCCCTTGCACAACAAACTGAGGCACCAGTGGCCACGTGGGAGGTGCAGGTTGCTTTTCTCAGAAACTGAAGTAACACTGGCACAGGGAGTAAGAGGTGTTGTCCTGGCAGTGTTGGAAGGGCAGCTGCTCATGAAATAGTATAAGAAAAAGGGTGTCGCAACGAAAGTGTCGCAGTGTCACAACAACAAAAAAGTGTCGCAACAAAAAAAAAAGGTGAAAGGTGGCTTTGTGGGGGAAGAGAAGACTGAGGAGGGATTTGGAAGATTACATCTGGAAAGTGCAGTTGTGGGCCCAGTCAATAGGCCGCCCAGAGACAGAGGAGAAGGTCTGCCCCCTGCTGTTTCCCTGCCCCCATGCACCGCACCACTCTGCCCCCCAAGCCACGGCAGTCTCCATTTTAGAACCTTACGATGGCAGGGGAGGGTGTGCGGCCCAAAACCGCTTGCCTCTCCGAGAGGTGAGCCACCTCATCGCTGCCCTCCTCCTGCTCCTGGGGCTTTTGCCCCCTCCCACATAATGGTAGGTTCGTGACTAAGAAGGTGAATAGCTTTCTAGGCACAATGACCAGGAAGAAGGACATCACCGATCACCACTTCTAGGGCTTACCTTTCCTGCACCTTCCAGTTCCTTCTTGTCTTTCTTCGCATGTCCAGCCAACATTCTCATCTCAATGAGCCCCGCAACGGCAATGATTGGCACAACGGCCAGGAGTAAAAGGGTCAGCTGCCATCCAAACACCAGCGATATAATAATCCCCGTCCCAAGGTTGGCAATGTTTTGGGCAATCATAGCTAGCCTGGAACCTGTAGCCTGAAAGAGGGAAAACAAACAGCATGCGTAAGACATTACAAAGATTGGGAGGTTGTCCTTCGTTAGGCAGGCGATTTAGCGCCCCAGTCCTAAAATGGTCTTACACTGCCCGAACGCATGTTATGGCAGCGCAAGGAGGTCCTTTACAGTTGTTGGAAAGCACGACATGTCTGGCTCCTGTAAGCATCTGAGTCCGCACATCTGCGGACAGGGAAGAAGTCCGAGGACTAGTCATTCAGCATGGGGGGCAGAAGGGAGGTGGGGATTGGAGGAATGCGGTGGACAGGAGAGGAGTGCAGGTCAAGGTGGAAAAGTGAGAGGTATCAATCGCAGCAATGCCACCATTAATATCCTATCCCGTTCCCGGCCTCAATCCGCCTTCTGGGTCCACTATATAGCTGGTGCAGATCCACATAGACCCAGTGGGGCAGTGAGGCTTACCCCAGGGTAAGGGAACAAGTGTTCACTTAACTCAAGGAGCCTTCTTCGGCCTGAAACTCCCCTGCAGAATGCAGCCTGTGTCCCACTGGGTGTGGCTACATCACCAAACTAGGTAAGATTGGGCTATTTTAATTTTCTAGTTTTTACTTTTCCAGTGGGTAAAGGGATAGGAGAGGAATGCAGACTCCAAGGTTGGGCAGGTGACTCTCTTTGGATACCCCAAAATTGGAAGAAACCTTATTTGTAGATATGGCAATAAATCATAGCATTGCTGTAAGTTATTACAGTTTTTAGATTATGAATCGACGTACAATATGTAATGTCAGGTAGCTTTGGCTGGTCAAAGCAGAAGGGGGAAAGGTATGTTTTCTATGCTTCTCCATATCATTAAAAAAATCCTTCTTCATGGGAAGACTGTCACAAGTATGACTGGATTTGGATTTCTAGACAGACGCTAGTTCAATATAACAAGACACTTGTGTGTATGCATGAGCAAAGAAAGACGGCAGAAGAAAAGCCAGCTTTCTAATGTGCCTGAAGACTGCAGATTCTCCAGCTGTGGACAAGGTTGAGATCCAAGAAATGTAGGTAAAAAGGTAAAGGTTTCCCCTCGACTGAATGGTCTAATCGTGACCGACTGTAGGGGGCGCTGCTCATCTCTGTTTCAAAGCCTGTAGAGCCGGCGTTTTTGTCCGAGGACAAACTTCCACGGTCATGTGGCCGGCATGACTCTAGGAACACCGTTACCTTCCCACCGAAGTGGTCCCTACTTATCTAGTTGCATTTAGGTGCTTTTGAACTGCTAGGTTGGCAGGAGCTGGGACAAGCAACGGGCGCTCACTCCGTTGCGCAGTCTTGAACTCCCAACCTTGCGATCGGAAAGCCCAGCAACAGCGGATTGACTCGCTGCGCCACCACGTCCCTGTAGACTGCCCTCCAATTCCAAGAAGGCCTGCAATTGTGAAAAGCTGTGCATGGTGCATGTAAACAGTTGCAATGCCCAGGGTTGGCTGGAGGAACACAGAAGGGTGCGTAAGAGATAACAGAACACACTGTGTCAGACGGAAGGCCACATGCCACTAGACCGAGCCCCAGCTGCTTGGGAAGAGGAAGAAATAATGTTGTGTTGGCAGAGGCTGAGAGGAGGGGGTGATGCTCCAGCATAAGAGCAAGGGCTGGAGAGAACGGATTTAAGAGAGCACAAAGGAACAGCATGAAGGAGATTGCTCGAATCAAGATAGAGACAATAGGCACACATCAGAACCCCAGCCTCAAAGACTGCTACAGTTAGAGCGGAATCCTAACCTGGAATTAGGCTGGCACAGTTAGGCTAGCACAAAGGCCACCATATAGCACGTTTGGACCGTTCTCAGAGTCGGAGGATGGCTCAAGTCTGTGTGCTGGCCCCCCTGAGTCCAAGAGTAGTCCAAACATACTTTACAGTATCCCTTGCACCAGCCAAACTTTGCTGGCCTAACTGTGCCGGCCTAACTCCAGGTTAGGATTCTGCCCACTGTAGTTATATGCATCTGTGAGGATTCGTGGCTAGGGACTAATTAGCAAAATAGCACGAGAACAAATTAGCAAACGAATGCAATAAACGTTATGCTTTCTTGTTAACCGAAAGAATGCTTCTTTATAAGCTCAACATGGGTACATCTTGAGTGGAGACGAAGGGCCCAATCCTAACCAACTTTCCAGCACTGATGCAGCTGCAATGCAGCCTGAAGTAAACAAACAAATGTTTCCATACCTTGAAGAGGCCTCCGTGGCTTCCCCACCACTACAGAATGCAGCACTCATCCCACTAGGATGGTTACATCAGGGCTGGAAAATAGGATTTGGCTCTAAGAAGATTCTTCTGGGCAGAAGATTTAGTCGAGAGGGTTAATGCCTCCATTTGCCTGAAGATAAGAGCTGAAGATCTGAAGGTCGCCAGTTCGGGACTACCGAAGTCTCTGTGAGCGGCAGACCTCGTTAATTGCGACTGATTAACAGCTGAGCTGTCTCCGGCTGCCTTGTGAGAGGGGGAGTTGTGCCGAAGTCAGCTGCTTCTCTGGTGGGAGCAGGGAAGCCACTTATCAGCCAGCAAGAAGACAAGTGGGTGGCCAGAAAGAAGGACTAAATCCAGAAAGATCCATCTGTATGTGTGTAGTTCTTGGAAGATAGAAAGTTTCTGTAAACATTGTAAAAACCTTCGGGTTTCTGAATGAAGTCTGCCTATTTAAACCGCCTTGAGTTATAGTCATTAGAGAAATCTGGTGACCTAAGAAAGGCGGTATATAAATACAAGTATTATTATTATTATTATTATTATTATTATTACTAAGAGCTCCTCAGTAAGATCCTGGGTTAAGCTGGAGATCGGTCACCTCTGGACCAGCTATGGCATTTTTTGCAAGGAGTGTTCCCATCATATTGTACATGGGAAAAGTTGTGAACATTCTGGATAATGGGTGGGAGCAGGAAGCTTCTGTGAATGTCCAAAACCACTCCCACTACTGCAAAATATCAAGTGTCCAATCCAATATGTCTATTACACAACTGGCTCTCCAACCAGAATTGTCAAGAGCAAAGGAATGTACATTACTTACACCTTTAACTTCTGAGGCATCATTAGCAAGTCTTGTAGTTAATGCCCCAGTGCTGTGCTTAGGGTCATCAAACCAACCGATGTCCTACAATACATGAATATTTTTAGATACAAATATATTTTGATATATGCAAAGGGAAAAATGAAAAGCAATACAAAAAGGAATAAGAACCTGTTTCAGTTTTTATATTAGACAGAACCATTATTTGCTATGAAGGTCTAACACTTCAGGCATAATAAGCATTACAAATCCTATTTATGCTGCTCCAATTTTGGATGAGAAGATGTAAAACCACAAGATCAGGTATCTGCGTTATTGATTTGTATCACAATCATAGAGTTGCAATCCAGTAAACAGGTAAAGGTTTCCCACTGCCTAGTCGTGACCGACTAGGGGGCAGTGCTCATCTCCATTTCTAAGCTGAAGAGCTGACATTTGTCAAAGGACAGTTTCTGTGGTCATCTGGCCAGCATGATTATATGCCAAGGCACAGGGAACACCATTCCCTTCTCACCAAAGTGGTACCTATTTATCTACTTGCATTTTCACGTGCTTTCGAACTGCTAGGTTGGGAGGAGCTGGGACAAGCAATGGGAGCTCACTCTGTCACGTGGTCTCGAACTGCCAGCCTTCCAGTCAGCAAGCTCAACAGCTCAGTGGTTTAACTTGCAGCAGCACCATGTCCCACTCGCCACCACATTCCACAATCCTGTTGTTGTCGTCGTTCAGTTGCTAAGTCGTGTCTGGCTCTTCGCAGCCCCATGGACCACAGCACACCAGGCCTCCCTGTCCGCCACTAGCTTCCGGAGTTCGCCCAATTTCATGTTCATTGCTTCGGTGACACTGTCTAACCATCTCATCCTCTGCCGCCCCCTTCTCCTTTTGCCTTCAATCTTCCCCGGCATGAGGGTCTTTTCTAAAGAGTCCTCTCTTCTCATGAGGTGGCCAAAGTATTGGAGCTTCAGCTTCAGTATTTGTCCTTCCAGGGAGCAGTCAGGCTTGACTTCCTGTAGGACTGACCGATTGGATCTCCTTGCAGTCCAGGCGACTCTCAAGAACCTTCTCCAACACCATAATTCAAAAGCATCTATTCTTCGGCGCTCTGCCTTCCTTATGGTCCAGCTCGCACATCCGTACATTGCTACTGGTGTCGCTAATTCCTAAGTGCCAGTTTGTTCAAGGGGACTTGACTGCCCCTACATAGACTACAGATGGGATGGGCCACTTTGTGCTTTTGGGAATTCTGCATCCCGCTGCTTCTAATCATGTAGGCCGAGATTTCAAAAGCTACATTCATGCTACAAGACGCCTTTGGATTTTACTCTGAATGGCAGCCCTACATTCCGCATCACCAATTCCTTTTGATGCTCCCCTCTGTTGTCATCCAGCATGGAAGAGAAACTTATTCAAAGACCTCTACTCAGCAAGGAATGAGCTACACAGTACACAATTCTTTAAATGCAGCCTGTAGCATATTGTTTACTGCATGAATCAGGCAGTACATTATAGACTATAATAAAACGTAAAGGTAAAGGTGTCCCCACGACTGAATGGTCTAGTCGTGACCAACTGTAGGGGGCGGTGCTCATCTCCGTTTCAAAGCCTGTAGAGCTGGCGTTTTTGTCCGAGGACAAGCTTCCATGGTCATGTGGCCGGCATGACTCTACACCGTAGCACACGGAACGCCGTTTCCTTCCCACCAAAGTGGTACCTATTTATCTACTTGCATTGAGGTGCTTTCGAACTGCTAGGTTGGCAGGAGCTGGGACAAGCAATGGGAGCTCTCTCCGTCGCGCAGTCTTGAACTCCCAACCTTCTGGTCAGAAAGCCCAGCAGCAGCGAATTAACCCGCTTCACCACCACATCCCTCTTAGACTATGATAACCCACCCATTAAACACTGAAATAAGCACAGAACTCTCTTCCTCCTACCTGCCGAAGTATTGCCTTGAATCCCATGTAGCGAAGCTTCATTGTAAGAATCTCTCCGGCTCTGCCAAATGTGAAACCCTGAAAGAGAGACTTTTCTGTATAAGTGTACTCCTGTCTGCTTCTGAACCTTCTTCATGCAAACAGCTCAGTCATCCTGCCCTACCTGTGCCCTACGTGAGTGGAAAAACAGGGTTCTGGAGAAGGATAAAAATATATCCTGCAGGCGCAGAGATTAGATCCCTCCCATTTCTGACTGTCTTGAGTTGGGTTCCAGAAATGGATGCTGGGTAGACAAACCTGCTGGGCGCAATTCTAACCTGAAGTTAGGCCAGCACAAAGGACACCGTAAAATATGATTGGACCACTCTCTGAGTCCGAGAGGCCAGCACACAGACTGAGCCATCCTCCCCGACTCAGAGAGTGGTCCAAATGCGCTTTACGGTGGCCCTTGTTTGCTGGCCTAACTCCAAGTTGGACTGCGCCCTTACTTAATTGACTCTGATTTTGTTGTGGAGGGGGTGGGTGGGGCTACAAAATCTTCTTTGACCCTGGGTAGCGGATGCCTTAGCTATGCCACTGCTTGGATCTGCGCCAGCTAAATCACTGGCGCAAGTCTGAGAAGGCCCATGTCAGGCTTTCAGGCCCAGGAGGTGAGAAATAAGATTTGATGTAGGCCTGCTCCACCAATCCTGCCGCATCCACGCTCTGAAACACCCTTCCCCACTTCCTAGTATATAGGATTGCAGCCCAACTCTTACGCCTTTAAATGAGGAATAGAATAAAAGCAAAACAATACAACCTACCTGGAGAAAAAACGTCACAAAGGAAATGATCCCAAGGCCCAAGAATAACAGGCAGTACATGTTGCTCTTGTTTCTAATGGTTTTGACGTCTTCTGCAAAAACCTATAAAGCAGTCAATAATTGGATATTATCAGATTACACTTTAGAACCTCACTTGCTTTGTGATAGTGAAACATTCGCTTCAACATGCAGTGTTCAGTATAAAATGTGGAAGAGGGAACTAATTTATGCGTGGCACTAACAGCCCAATCCTATCAGGTTGCCGCATCGCCAGAATGTGGGTTACAGTAGTGCACTATGCTTTACGGCCATCATAAAACACGATGCATGCACCATAGGATGTAGCCTGGCCGCTGCCACAAATGTTGAGCCGTAGGCAGTGGTGTTATTTACCCGGTACGCTGGGCGGGACTTACCTTTGAGCGG
>JAJKFI010000009.1:26581282-26595110 GCA_029204185.1 Lerista edwardsae
CCGCTCAAAGGTAAGTCCCGCCCAGCGTACCGGGTGAATGACGCCACTGGCCGTAGGGGCTGGATGGCAGCAGCCATAACAGGAGCCCCAGCACCAAGAAGTTGGTGTGGGGCAAGTGTGGTAGGCAGAATAGGGCAGGGACAGGAGCGTTGAGGGCAGGAAGGGGGAGGCTATTGGTGGCAGCAGCCCTGGTGATATCTTATCCTCCCCCTTCCCAGCCTCAATCCATCTATCCAGGTCCACGCGGACTTGCACCAGTAAAATCATTGATCGAGGTCTGAGTAGACCCATCAGGATAGAGGCGGCTCGTTAGTCAAGGGAATAAACGGTCCATCACTTGGCGCACCTCCAAAACCACTCCTCTCCCTCTAAGGTGCAGTACGCACTCTGGTGGTGCAGCTACATCAGTGGGGGGGGGCAGGTTTAGATAGAATTGGGCTGTAAAGTAATGACTGCTTTTCTGCTCTTAATCAGACAGTCCACGTCAGCCATTCCAAAATGACCCCCTCCAGGGTTGACGATGTTGCCCACAAGCCTTTCCTGCCATCAAGTTGCAATTCCCAAACTGAGATTTCATAATTCCAGGCTGGAGGGGGGGAGAAACATATTTGGAAAAGGAGTGGCTGAAAGAGAACTGTTGCTATTCCCAGAAGGATGTTCCTTGTTACTGGCAGTGATCCAGAGAGCCATGTGTATGCCCCCAGGCTTCCAATTCTTTCTTCCCCCCTAACAAGAGCCACATGCACTTACTCATTTGAGCTAAAGGCAGCTTAAAACACTTGTGCCATAAAAAGAGTCATGCAGGCACCAGCAAAGGGGGGGCGGGAATAACGTACACAGGAAAACTAGTGCAGCGGCGTATAGTGGCATTCATCACTAGCAAGCACTGAGACCCTGGCACAGCTACTACAGAACAGCCCCTTCTTCCTCCCTCCTACAACACTCTCCAAAGATTTTGCTACAACGTTTGCCAGTGTATTTATCACATTTCTATACTGCCATCCTTCAAGGAGCTCAGGGGGGTATACATAGTTCCTCCTCCCTTTTTTATGTTCTCACAACCATCCTATGATGCAGGTAATTTTTTTTTTATGTGACTAAAAATAGAGTAAGCATTACACAGATATATTCAAAACGAACAGAGTTTACTTTAGACTTACCGCTATGATTTCTGAGAATATTACAGAAAACGCAGGCTGCAAAGCTCCATTGATGATTGCAGAAAATGTGCCCACCAGAAAGTAAGGCCATTCAGATTTATTCAGGCTCATAATCTTCACAAATGACACTGGGGGAAGGTTTTCTCCCTACAAAAAACATCAGCATTTTTCATGCAGTCTACCAGTTAATAACGCCTCTTCTGTCTGCCGTATCTGCTACACAGGCATACCCCAGTATCTGCTGGGGTTCCGTTCCAGTCCCTCCCATGGATACCAAACCGTGGATACTGGGGACAGCTCTTTAAAGATAGGGAAACATCAGTGGTTTTGCTGCAACTAGGTTAAAAAAAGAGGTTTGTTTAATGTTCCCCTCTCCAGCTAGAGGAGAGAAAATCCTGTCTCAAGCCCTGGAGATCTGCTGCTAGTTGGGGCTGCCAATAGAAGGCTAGAGGGACCACTCAGTAAAAGGCAGACTGGGGTAGGATTGCAAGAACATTTAACAGTGGGGCTGGTACCACTCCAAGACTCGTTTGTGTGAGTGAGAGATTGCACATTGGCTTGGCTCACTTCCTTCAGCAATCCACCAGTCCTCTTCCTGTGTGCCAAGTTGGAGTCTCAATACAGAGTCTTGGGTATGGAGTATTTTCAGCCCAGCTGGGTGGGCATCACAATAGGACCACCATATGTCTTCTACCATGACTTCTACTCATCTATCCATCCTATTCTACTTATCATGCAAACTAGAACCTGGTCAGGTGGAAGAGGGAGATGCAGCCTTTTCGAATAAAACCAGGCATACAATAAACTCCAAGAATAAAGGGCACTTGGCAGCTTTGCAACTGAAATTGCAGCTATCAAAGACCACGACACTTACAGGCTGAACAGTTTGTACTTCCAGAGCATCTTCCTCTGCTTCTGGCTTCTTGAAGCTTCGGCGAGTTGAACGTCTTTTCAGTCCGTTTAGTAAAGGGTGGTGTGACGGGCTGTTTTCTTCCGACGGGCTGTTTGGGACACTGGGGTCACTTTCATCCATCTCTTCGGACTGGACCTCGGTTTCAATGGACTAGAAGAGAAAATAGGATGTGTGAACGGGGTAAGGATTCTGGCATGATTATAAAAGCAAAGAGTTCAGAAGACCAGACATTGCACTTGGACCTGAATGTGGTTAAAATTCAGCCTAAGAGGGCTCTGAATTGAGCCTCTGTTCTGCAGGCACAGCTGATAATTGGGAATAAGACTGAGTGGCCTGGCCTTCCAATTTGTTGAGTGTGTTAATATTATCTTTGTTTGTGGGTTTATATTTATTAAGTTAAAATATTTTTATCCAGTGGTGGTATCTAAAGCGGGAGGAACCAGTACGCTGGGCGGGACTTACGTGTGATTGGCTGCCCGTCCGTTTGGTTCCGCCGCCTGCCCGCCCGCTGCGCGGGCTGCCTTGGCCTCGGAGGGGGTGCCTGCTCGCCAGGGGGATGGGTGGGTGGGGCGCACCGGGTGCCTGGGCGAGCAGCGGTGGGGGGCGCCAACCGTGGCGGGCGGGCAGGCAGCGGAACGGAACGGATGGGCTGCCAATCAACTGTACGTCCCGCCCAGCATTCCCGTTCCTCCCGCTTTAGATACCACCACTGTTTTTATCCCACCTTTTTCCCCAGTAAAGGGGACTCAAGGCGGTTTACAAATGAAATAAAAACAATATTAAAACAGTACCTTAAAAACGTTTTAAAAAAAACATTAAAACAGTTAAAACAGCTCAGAAACCAGAAGCACCGATTTTGAATAAATGATGCCAGCCAACTGGCATTCACTCAAACGGCCTTTGAAAATGATGCCATACAGCAGTGGTTCTTTTTAGCTCTGGGACCCACTTTTTAGAACGACAATCTGTCCGGGACCCACCAGAAGTGATGTCATGGCCGAATATGTTATCATTGTGATGCCAGAGCCTGCTGCTTTCCTAAGAATGCAGAAATAAGTTGGGCTATTTCTTGGCCATATTCCAATAGAAAAAGTTAATCGGAAAGAAAAAAGCCTGTTTTCAACCTTGACACAAGCAAAACAACCACACACCCCTCCCTCTTTCCAGCAGCCCATCTTCCCATATTTTCAATATGGCTGCTCTAGGTGCTTTGCAACCCACCTGAAATGGGCTCCCAACCCACAGTTTGGGAACCACAGCTATACAGAAAAGGACAAAATAGATGCTTACTTGCATATTAACCAGTTTGAAATAAACTCCTTTCCTTTGCATCAGTTCATTATGGGTTCCTTGCTCCGTGATGACACCATCTTCGAAAGCAGCTATAACATCTGCATTTCGGACAGTCGACAAGCGATGGGCGATTACTATAGTTGTACGACCTTCCCGTGCCTAAAACGCATACATTCAGGTTCAGTGTGAATATTTACATGTCCATAAGCTCTTGACTCACTCTTTGCATTAAGGAAAGTTTCCCCATTTCCTTAATGCAAAGAGTCTGCATTTGCCCAAAAACATAGAATTTGGTCAGGTTACACACAGTCAAACTTTCTTCCCTGTAACCTCTTCAAATAGTACTCAGGCTCATAGCTTATGTTCAGATGCACTCTCTCTCTCTCTCTCTCTCTCTCATATGTTTGATATTGCACTAAAAACACTGCCGCATAGCTTTTTTATAATACAAAATGCTTTCTCATTTTTAGTTCTTTCAACTTCAGCAATAACTTGTCAATATACAGATACAGCCTTCTCATCTGCGGTTTTCCCATCCACTGATTTGATTCAGCATGGAGGGAAGAGAAGTGCCTTTTGTTTTACTAAACACATTCTTCTAATTTGCAATTCTTTTGAAAAAGCTTCTCTTCCCATTGTATCTCCAGGGGCTTAGAGCAGATTACTATCAATTAGCTTTGAATTGACCTTCTCCCCTGCCCTGGAAGCCCACCTGGACCCGAAAAGTGTAATTAACCACTTCCGTTTTGCATTTTTTTCCTGCCTTGCTCCAGGGTGAAGTAAAGGGGTCTTATCTTAGATCGAATGGGTATTAATCTGCTCTAAGCCCCTGGAGAATGTCTGCAGCTATAAAGCCATGGGAAGAGAAGCTTTTTAAAAAAAAAACGCTGACTGATAATTAAAGGAACATCTTTGTTTTTAAAATGGATTTGTGGATAAAAAAAGGCTCCTCCTGAAGTTTGGTTTTGCCAAAGGCCAAAGTGCATTTGGGCAGCTGAGAATGAAGCTGGTTCTGGTTCTCCCATACTTTACTACATTGAACCTACCAGATTCTTCTCTAATTCGAGTTTAGGAGAGTTGGAGGTTAAAGGAAGGGCAAGACTATCACAGCCTGTCAACTTCCACAGTCTTTTCAGAAAGTGTTGCAATTCAGTATTCATCAGTTTTGTGTTAAAATCTTTTGCCACCTCATTCCTTTTTACAGGACTCTTTTAATAGGAGTTAAAATTCCTCTACCAGGAGCTGCTCCCTAGCAAGTCTGGCTGAAAAATTAACCAAATATTTAAGTTCTTCTCTTCCTTCCATTACTGATCTGGAACAGAGGCAGATCTAAGGGAGGGCAAAGCTCTAAGTGTTGCAAGAAGCCTTACCTTGCAGTGGAAATCACTCCTCTCCTGCACCGTTTTAGCCAATCCTCACAGGGAACAGCAACATCTTGGCATTGCTTACTGGCTACAGCAGCAAGGGAAAGGAGGGATTTACATGACAGGGTGAGGCTTCTTGCAACACTTAGAGCTTTGCCCTCCCTGTAGATCCGCCTCTGATCTAGAAGCTGTTTCCACATAAGACTTGCATTTAGCATTTTCCAACCATGTGGATGTTTGCAGCTGATGCTTAAATGAGGACAGACCTTGTCGAGAGCTGCCTGCACCACGGCTTCGCTTTCTGTGTCCAAAGCTGACGTGGCCTCATCCAGCAATAAGATCTTGGGATTCCGAACAAGGGCCCGGGCGATGGCTATCCTCTGCTTCTGCCCTCCACTCAGCTGGGCCCCTCTTTCTCCAACTATCGTTTCAAATTTCTGCAAAACAGAAGACTTTTTTTTTTAAACATCTCAGAAATGTTGTTGCTACCAAGGGTAAATCATGTATATTATGCTTTCACTATACAGATGTAAGCTCTACATAGGAATATTGAAATGTCACAAGAGTGTTTTTCAGGCCACAAACGACACATGCACACAGCTAGAAAAATGCTTCCACCAAGCTTGAGATTAAAAAAAAGAGTGAAAATCTCTGCCCTACTCAGTTGTCTGAAGACCTCCTGCTCCTTTCACCCTTGCAGAGGCAGATCTAAGGGAGGGCAGAGCTCTACGTTTTGCAAGAAGCCTCACCTTGCAGTGGAAATCTCTCCTGCACCGTTTTAACCAATCCTCACAGGAAAAAGCAACATCTTGGCATTGCTTACTGGCTACAGCAGCAAGGGAGAGGAGGGATTTACATGCAGGGTAAGGCTTCTTGCAACACTTGGAGCTTTGCCCTCCCTGTAGATCCGCCTCTGCACCCTTGCTTTCTCTGGTACCTGGAATTCCCTCCCAGAATACTCAATTGTGCTGCTGTTTCTCTCCCTTCTTTCAAGTCCCTCTGCAAGACTCACCTTTTCAGTGAAGCCTTTGGATTAGTTCCTACTGAAACAAAACCTAAGGATAACCAAATGCATGTTCTTCCCCTGTCACCTTTGCCTCTAACTTCTGTGTCAAATTTTGGGGGCGCAGGTTTTAGGAGAACAGAGATCTTTCCTTTTGTTTGGTAACTGTGAAGTGCCATGCTCTTCTTTGATAAAGGTAAAGGTTTCCCCATGACCGAATGGACTAGTCGTGACCGACTGTAGGGGGCGGTGCTCATCTCCGTTTCTAAGCCGAAGAGCCAGCATTTGGCCAAAGACAAGTTTCCGTGGTCATGTGGCCGGCATGACTATATGCCAAGGAACACGGAACGCCGTTACCTTCCCACCAAAGTGGTACCTATTTATCTACTTGTATTTTTACGTGCTTCTGAACTACTAGGTTGGCAGGAGCTGGGACAAGCAATGGGAGCTCACTCTGTCAGGCAGTCTTGAACTGCCAACCTTCCGGTCAGTAAGTTCAGCAGCAGCGGTTTGTTGATAACAAAATGAAAACACATAACACAGATTTCTGCACATCTCATTTTTGTAAAAGAACAAAAAAAAAAACCAGGTTTATTTTGTTTTTATTTATTATTTAATGGGGGTGCATGAGTAATGACTGTGGCCTCATCAGCTGATACTATATTACTATGGGAACACTTCTAACCAACTTTCCAGCACTGGGATCTGCTCTACAACTCTGAAATAAGGGAACAAACATTCCCTTACCTTGGGGAGGCCTCCATGACTCCTACTCCACTGCAGGATGCAGCACGTGCCCCACTGGCACAGCTACGTTAGTGCTGGAAAGTTACTTAGGACTGCATCCTGTATCACTTCCCCAGTTCACATTATAATTATAATGCAAGTTTTAAATAAAAATACATAACACCAGGTTCTACCTTTGGAAAAGAGTTGAAAAATAAAAACTTTTTCGCCCACCTCTAACTATTGTCCAATTTATATTTTTTAAATACCGACAGATCTTTTCAGACTTCAGAAATCTCTCACTTGTATCAAATGGCATTCCAAATGTTAAAAAAAAATCAGTCCCCCCCCCCGGCGAGAATCTAATGCAAGATTTAAAAAAAAAAAAACTACCAGAATTTTTTGATTTAGATTTATCTGTTTTTTTCATTTAAAGCAGGGGTCTCCAAACCTCGGCCCAAGGGCCAAATTGGTTCTCCCTGATCCTTGGCAGGTTCTGGGGCTGTCCCACAGCCACCTGCTGAGGGGGCCTAAATAGAGTGTAACCAGTGGTGTTATTCTGCCGGAACGCTGGGCGGGACATCTGGGAGATCGACAGCCCGCCCGTCACGTTCCGCAGCGTTACGCTGTTTGCGTAACCAATTACGCCGCTTGCGTACATTACGCAAACGGCGGAACGCTGCGGAACGCGACAGGTGAGCTGTCAATCACCCGGATGTCCCGCCCAGCGTTCCGGCAGCATAACACCGCTGAGTGTAACCTTGGTAGCCACTGGAGTTCTGTTCCAGAGTCCCCCATGGATTCCAGGATCGCCCTTTAAATGCCCTTTATATGATGCAGCCCTTGTGCCAAAAGGTTTGGAGACCCCTGATTTAAAGCATGAGAATAAGTGGCTGTGGCAAGAGGATGCTGTGACCATCTCTCACGTTGGGCAATTTCATGATGAAGTCGTAGGCATTGGCTTCTTTGACAGCTTTTTCAATCTCCTCCATGGTGACGTCTTCGCGGCCGTAGCGGATGTTCTCTGCAATTGTGGTAGCAAACAGCACAGGCTCCTGATTCACCACGCCGATAACCTCCCTCAGGTATCTCAAGTTCAGGGTCCTAATATCCTGCTTATCAAGGGTAACCTAAAATGAAACAAAGACACCCAACCGAGTTCCATTTAGGGCTTTCACAGCAAAACAATTATCAGGACAGGCAAATGCGGGCAAAGGAAGTTAATGAATGATCATAAGAGCAGTAGACAGTTGATAGAAAACACACAAAAAGCATGTTGCGGAACCTTAAAGATGAACAAAATTAGGGTGCAATCCAAAGCCGGTGATCTTCTGTGCTGGCCCAGAAGTCTTCTGTGCTGGCACAAGTCTTCTGTGCTGGCCCAGTATTGTGGCAGACATGCCATAAGGCATCTATGCACCTACTCGGGAGTTGGCTGGGCCAGTGTAAAGACACATGCTGGCCCGTGGAGGCTGCATCCAGCCTCTGCACTACCCCAGTGGGGAAGCGCTGGCCAATTTTGGCCCACATGGAGGGGTTGGAGAGGGCAGGGGTGGTGGAAAGGGACAGGGGGAGCCAGGGAAGTGGGCCCATGGACAGATTGGCCCAGGGAGGGGGGGGGTGACAGGATTCGGCACTTACACTGGATCCTAACCCCCATCCCCATCCCAAGGAGGCCACTATACAGGCAACTCAGAGTTGCACTACCTATTTCGCTGGCATACCTCCAAGTAGCCCTATTGAGACTGCTGGGACATTACTGGGGGTAAGGGGAGTGAATTATCCTTACTCCAAGTTGCGCTACATGCAGCTCCAACCCTGCACTGGATTGGGCCCTATTGGCCCTCCCTATTCCAGAAATACCTGTTATTGCGGTACATAAATCCATTTGCCTTCAAACTGATACAGTAAACTCAGACTATTCAGAAGCACTGCATAATGTCACAAGTCACACTCTCAGGATTACCAACACTAAATAGTCCATGGCTAAAAGAGCATATTTGACCTTTGCACCTGCTTTGAATAAGTGACCTATGTTCTGAGATTTGAATTAAGAGTAGCCATATCAATGTTTTAACATTAAGACATCTTTGATGGACATTCAGTTTGGACCATGTATCTTACCGTGCCTTCTATCGGATCATAAAATCTCTGTATCAGCTGGACTGTTGTACTTTTCCCACAGCCACTACTCCCTACCAGGGCTACTGTCTGCCCACTATTAACCTTCAAATTCAAGCCTTTTAACACCTAAGAGAAAAAAACAGAAAACCACATGTAAGCCATGGTCAATCCTAGTCAGCTTTCCAAATTCTGTATCATATCCATACCCTCAGAATAAAACCATCACCATATGAATTCAAAGAAGCAATACATTGTCCATATTACTAGGACAGTGTTTCTCAAATTGCGGGTTGGGACCATTCATTGCTCCCAATATGCTGAAGCATCTATTCTTGGATGAGGTTTTTGTTTGCCTATCTTAATAACATAAGAAGAGCCCTGCTTGATCACGCCAAAGGCCCATCTAATCTAGCTTCCTGTATCCTTACTAGGACAGTGTTTCTCAAACTGCTGGTTGGGACCCACCAGGTGGGTTGTGGGCCAGTATCAGGTGGGTTGTGTAGCACCTAGTGCAGCCATCACTGAAAATATGGGAAGATGAGACCCTGGCAAGGGGGAGGGCTGTGTGGTTATTTTGCTTGTGTCAAGGTTGTAAATAGGCTTTTTTTCTGATTCACTTTCCTACTGCAAAATGTCTCATCCAAATCCACTCTTTTCAAAAACCCATGAGAAAACCCACGGCCTGCTCACCCCCATACCTTACTATAGCCTAACTACATGCAACTAAAACAATCTCATAATCTTCCTCTATCTCCATTTCCCTCCCCAGCACGGTTAGGCCAGCAAAGGTTGGCCGCCACAAGGGCCACCATAAAGTATGTTTGGACAACTCTTGGAGTCAGAGAAGCCAGCACACAGACGTGCGCCATCCTCCCTGACTCCAAGAGTGGTCCAAATACCCTTAAGAACATAAGAACATAAGAAGAGCCCTGCTGGATCAGGCCAAAGGCCCATCTAGTCCAGCTTCCTGTATCTCACAGCGGCCCACCAGGTGCCCCAGGAAGGCATGAGACTACAAGATGCTTGCATCCTGTTGCCACTCCCTTGCACCCGGTACCAGTAGCCCACCACCTTTGTAAGGAGGTTGCACAATCCATCATGGCCTATAGCCCACGATGGACCTTTCCTCCAGAAATCTGTCTAATCCCCTCTTGAAGGCATCAAGACCAGATGCCATCACCACCTCCTGTGGCAAGGAGTTCCACAGATTAACTACCCGCTGGGTAAAAAAGTACTTCCTTTTATCTGTTTTAACTCTCCCAACCCTCAGTTTTAGCGGATGCCCCCTGGTTCTGGTGTTTTGCGAGAGGGAAAAGAACATCCCTCTATCGACTCTATCCCTTCCATGCATAATTTTGTATGTCTCAATCATGTCCCCCCTCAGGCGCCTTTTTTCTAGACTGAAGAGCCCCAAACGCTGCAGTCTTTCTTCATAAGGGAGGTGCCCCAGCCCCGTAATCATTTTTGTCGCTCTCTTCTGCACCTTTTCCGACTCCACTATGTCCTTTTTATGAAGGACCACCACCCTTTATGGTGGCCCTTGTGCCAGCCAAACTTTGTTGGCCTAACTCCAGGTTAGGATTGTGCCCTGAGTGTCCTATAAGTCACCCTATGATGATAGTTACAGAATTAATGCTACAGATTGAGCATATCCACCCATGGACTGCTAGCGTAGCCCAAGACCTTGCACGGGTAGGATATTTGGTGAAACTGAGAGATCCAATGTGAACCAAACTCTGGCAGCTACACGAATTAGCCAATATTTATCCAAGAACATGTTTAAAACAGGCTAGTGAATTTTAGCTATTGTTAGCTCCTCTGGTGTATTGCCCACTAGATCACATATCATATCCCAGTTTACCTTCATGACACATTTTAAACACCATTCAAACTGTGTACTAAGTTACCTTTTATATAATGGTTTAAACAGCAACCTGATTTAACCCACAGTACCTCGACATCGGGCCTTGATGGATAACAAAAACAAACGTTTTCAAATTCCATGTTCCCTCTAATCTTCTCAGGTCTGTAGCCATTTTCTGAAAAGCTATCAATTTTAGGTTCCTAAATAAAAGAAAATTACATCTAAATTAAATCTGGCCATTAGCAGTGTGCCATTTATGGTGCAAGGGATACTAAATCCACTCTTCCCCTGCCCTGTTGCTATCCTGTTCTACCTGACCCAGTTCCACCTTATTCTGCTTTCCTCTGCCCCATTCCACTCTCCCCCATCCTGTCCTGCTTGCCCCACCAATCCTACCAGTCTCTGGTGGGCATGGGAAGGCTCTGGCCTTTCCTGCAGTGCACTACAGGCATGCGTCACAAACAATCAACAGCATAAATGGGGGGTCAAAGCATGCATAATAAAGGATAGGCTCTTAGCAGCAAGGGTCTGTTTATACAGCAAAAAGGTGTTTAAAATAAAGTCTGCAGAAGCCTGCCTGGAGCAGCCTACAGAGTGTGTTCACACAAAGAGGTGTTAATGAGGTGTTGCAGGCAAGCTTTTGTTGTGTAAACAGGTAGGCTATTGCTCTTAATGCAATCCATAGCTTGCAGCTGCAGCCAGCCACTGCTTACATAAGAAAGAACAGGCTGTTCACATAACGACCTAGTCGCATAATGACGGAGATCTAGCAACGCACACCTGTACTCTGCTAGCACTCTGCCAGGAGTGCTTTTCACTATTGTCATGAGAGTTAGTAGCTGCCAGTGGAAAACCCATTGCATTGAAGGCTGGGCCCAACAGGACTGGGCATTCCTAGAAAGGGGGACAAAAAGCAAAAAGCCTGAGCTCCTGCGTAAAGCAGCCCCTCTGCACTCGCCTTCAGAGTCATTTGTCACTCCAAGAGCCAAGCCTCCAAGCCAGCTCTTGCAGACACAAACGTCTCTGAAGATGAGAGGAAAGGACCACTGATCAGGCTCCTGCAATACTTAGCATTCCCCCCTCTAGGAATGCCACTGTGGGCCATTAGTTTCAGATGCAGTTTGTTATTTGGCATCAGGAGTTGCTGCTTGAGAAATGTAAATTGAAATGTGCAGTTATTTTGACCACTTAACACCTATAAGTGACATTAGACTTCCCAATTCACTGCAATTTCAAATAATGACTGTAAAAAGGATACTTACGTTGTCTATGATGTTAAATATTGCATAAGCAGCTCCTCTTGCAATTGCAAAAGCCTCCAGATTTGGAGTCGCCTGACCAAGGCTAAATGCTCCAATCAGCACAGCAAAAAAGACCTACAGGGAACATTATTTTCAATCAGAATATGTCAATTATATCCTAACCAATTCTATTATTATTATGCACATGCAGCATAGCCAAATTTCAACAAGCAGTCCACAGCGGTACAAAACAAACATTAGATCAAAGCAATTAGCTTCTTAAGGCCATTAGCAAGTCCTCTGGGTCCAAGCACAAGGCAGCCATTGTCCTTGGGTTGGCAGGGATTCCACGAAGCTCCATCTGAAGATCAACCTTGGTTCAATGTATACAAGGAAACATACCTGGGTTGGCACCTAGTTTCACCTCTTCCTAACTTCTCAAACCTACACCAACAGAAAAACCTTCCAATCCAGAGGGCACAATCCAGAGGGTGCTCTAAGCTGACACAAGTTGGTTGTGCTGGCCTCTGGGTGTTGCAAACTTGCCATAAATCACATTTACACCACCCTTGGAGTGAAGGAGGCCGGTGCATGGATGTGCGCTGGCCTGCTTGCACCCAGCCCTGGCCCCACAGGTGAGCATACAAGACTAGTAGTGTCCAGAGGTTGGCGCATGGGCTCAGGTTGGGAGGCGGAACAGGGCAGGGAGGAAGGGGGAACCGGGTAGGGGAAGGCAGAGGACAGGTGGCCCTGTGGGCGGACCAGTCAGGGGAGGGAGGTGGAGAAAGCATCTGGCACTTGGGCAGGATCCTAACCCCCATCCCCGGCCAGGTCGACCCCAATCCAGGCTGCTTGGAGTTGCCCCAAGTAGACTCATCCAGGCTGCTGTTTGTTACTTGGGCGAAGGGGAATGTTTTTCCCTTTCCCCAGGTTGTGCAGCCGCCAGTCCCAACCCTGGGCTGGATATGGGGCAGGAAGATCGGCCTGCCTATTCCAGCTCAGGGTTTGGCTTGTGCTCTTAGAGTTGCTCTCTGAGCCTTCATATTTTCTTAAAGTTCAGCTCCAAGATGGGACAGGAAAAAAAAAAAAAGGGAAGCAAACATTGTTTTGAAACACTGTGCAGGCCTTTTCTGAACAGCTACCATTTCATGCAATGCCAGTAAGTGAGCAGGAGATATGTGGAGCCTCCCCAAATCAAAATATACAGCCGCTTTGTCCTTCAACATTGCTTGAATTAAATGTAGAGTTTGGCACGAGGGCTGTATTAACACAATGCTTGGACGAACAATGGGAGGAAACTCGGGTCCGTGTTGGAGGAGCAAGTCAGGACAGAGTTGTTATGGCTGGACGAGGACCTGAAGAAGTTGGTGCTGGCAAGTTCAGGAACGCCAAGGACAAATATGCAGGGGACAAGCAAACAGGCCAGGCAGGTGCTCGGAACAACAAAGCATGGGAAGTAATGAGCAAGGAAGCCCAAATCGATTACTTTTCCAAGGTGCAACCTAACCAACTTTCCTGCATTGACAAAGCTGTGCCAATGGGACATGTCCTTCACTTTGCAGTGGGGTAGTAGAGGTTGAATATCCCTTATCCAGACTGCCTGGGACAGGAAAGTGTCTGATTTTGGAATAATTGCATAAATTATTCCTCTTTTCACTGTGACCCATTTGGGTGTCTGCTGGCCTCTTTGACATTTTTCAGCAATGGCACACACCAAAGAGCAGAGAACCGAACTTACAGTTTGTACATGGGAATCGGCACATTACAGAAAGTTCTAAAGAGGTCTTGGGCAAAAATGTCTGGATTTTGGACTAGACTGGATAAAGGGTCATCTGTTTGTACGGGTGAGACAGGGAGAGAGGCTGACAGGCCAGCAGACCTCGCAGTATGACGGGATGCTGCAAGGATAGGATTGGGCTGTTAATCCGCTCAAAGTAAGTGAAAAGTAGAAAAAAGTGATGTTACGAAGCTATCAATGAGACAAGGTGTAATAGCCGCAGCATTACTTTTTTGTATTAGAGAGACCCACCCAACTGCATTTACTTAGGTTGCAATCCTAACCTGGAGTTAGGCCAGCACAAGTCACTTGCATTGGCCCAGGAGTGTTGCAAATGCTTAAAGCGTGCTTGGACCACTCTCA
>JAJKFI010000009.1:26595120-26623771 GCA_029204185.1 Lerista edwardsae
TGCCGCATGTTTGCAACATTCCTAGGCCGGCACAAGTGACTTGTGCCAGTCTAACTCCAGATTAGGATTGTGCCCTTACAGACATGCTGAGACAAGGACCAGAAACCAGCACTGTGAGTCACACTTGGGCCAAAGGTATCTGGAAACCAATCCCCATTCAGCTTGGGGTGATCTCGGGCCAGTTATCTCACAGGAGCTTACAAAGATAAGGTAGTAGTAGTAGATAGGATCCTTCATTGGCCATGCCCTAGTGACATCCAGATTAGATTACTGCAGTGCACTCTACGTGGGGCTGCCTCTGAAGGTGGTCCGGAAACTGCAACTAGTGCAGAACGCGGCTGCCCATGTGGTCGCTGGGGCTCGTCAGTTCAACTCAGTTGGGCCGTTGCTTCAGCGACTACACTGTTGCCAGTTCATTTCCGGGCCCAATTCAAAGTGCTAGTTTTGACTTTTAAAGCCCTTTACGGCTTGGGTCCAGGGTATTTGAGGGACCACCTTCTTCCATACAATCCTACTGATGCTCTCAGGTCATCTGGGGGGGGGCTGTTGACTGTGCTGCCCCAGGTGAGGTGAGGGGGATGGCAGCCAGAAATAAGGCCTTCTCGGTGGTGGCTCCACGGTTATGGAATTCTCTCCCCTTGGAATTAAGAACAGCTCCCTCACTAGCAATCTTTCGGTGGGGTCTTAAGACCTTTCTTTTTAAGGAAGCATTTATTAATTGCTGACATGCTGGCTGGCATTTTCTATGATGGATCTCATCATAGAAGAGACAATAAAGGAACAATAGATCCTAGACTGCACAGGCAGCGTCTATTGGGCAGAAGATTTAGTCGAGAGGGTTAATGCCTCCGTTTGCCTGAAGATAAGTCTGTGAGCGGCAGACCTCGTTAATTGTGACTGATTAACAGCTGAGCTGTCTTCGACTGCCTTGTGAGAGGGGGAGTTGTGCCGAAGTCAGCCGCTTCTCTGTTGGGAGCAGGGAAGCCGCTTATCAGCCAGCAAGAAGACAAATGGGTGGCCAGAAAGAAGGACTAAATCCAGAAAGATCCATCTGTATGTGTGTAGTTCATGGAAGTAAAGATAGAACGTTCCTATAAACATTGTAAAAACCTTTGGGTTTCTGAATAAAGTCTGCCAATGTAAACCGCCTTGAGTTATAGTTATTAGAGAAATCTGTTGACTTAAGAAAGGCGGTATATAAATACAAGTATTATATTATTATTATTATTATTATTATATAGTGTCTTACAAAATTTCCCAAAAAGAATGGCAGATTGCCCAAGATTGCCCAAGAAGAATTTCACAGAATTGGGTCATTTCTGTTACTGCTATTCATCAACACTTACGGTAAGGACCTGGCCGATAGTATTCTCCCCCTGGAGAATCAAAGTAGTTCCATACCAGAAGGCCAATGCATAGGATGCATATATTAGTAAGAAAGCAATTCCTATGGAAACATTGGCTGTGATGGCCTTCTTTATGCCAATATCTTTAGCATATTCTAAATTTTTATAATACCTGAAAGAAGAAAAGCACATGGATTAAATTATAGGCTTTGCGTTAGACCAGTGATTTTCAACCTTTTTCATCTGATGGCACGCTGAGAAAGTACTAAAATTGTCAAGGCACACCGGGTTTTGTTGTTGTTGATTTTACAATTGACAAGGCACACCATGCTGCCAGTTCATCCCCCATTGGCCCTACTAATAAATGACCCACTGGCTCAGCCTGCTGCCCCTCTAGACCTTGGCACCCAGGGAAATTAACCCCCCAGCCCCCTCCTACCTATGCTATTGCCGTTGATCTATGCAATACTGATCTATGCAATACTCTCAACCCAAGTAAAAAGGAACTAGCAAACATGTGCTTAACAAAAGCTTGTCTTGCTTTTGTTGTGGTACTTAGGGTTAGGGTTCATTCTTTCTTTCATTCTAGCCTTACACGGGACAGTAGTAAGAAAGTCAACTGCACAGTCTTAAAAAAAAGGACTTTCAGAGTAAATAACGTCTGGACCACCTGCTGGTGCTTGGGGAGAGGGGGTGCCTCAAGGGAAGGGCGACATGTCCAGTGATGTCATGCAGGGGGAACGCGGGGGAACTCAGTTCCACTAGTTAAAATTAGAGCTGACTCCGCCCACTTCACTCTCCCTCCTCCCCCTCCCAATTCCTCTGCAAAGAGCTTTTCTTCTTGGTTGGCCGGCACTCAAAGGGCTAAAGGGAGCGACTCTGGATTCCTAGGGGGGCGAAGGCAGTGATGTCATTCAGGGGGAACGGACCAGAATGGGCTTTCCGGATCCTAACGGGCTCCGTGTCTGGTTCTGGGTTCCCAACAAGTGCCAATCAAAAGTGAGTTCCTGTTCCTAAATCATTTGAATGACACCACTGGACACCACCCTTGTGAACTTAGAGCATTCCTTGTTTGGCAGTAGAAACAACCCCCTGTACCTGCACAGTACCTGTCTATTCTTTTTGTAGGCAGAAAGAACAAACTGGAAATGTTTCAATGATCAGCAAGGGGAAAAAAAAATACGATTGGCCCATTGCCTTGCTAACCTCAGGTGGCATTTAGCCATAAGGATGATGTTTAAATTCAAAAAGGCCAAATGCAGAGTACTGAATAAGCCAGAGGGAGAGAACACATCCAGACTGACTGTTTAAAATTAATGAGTAACACCACCACTTCTCCTGACCTCTGGATTTCTTTCTTTTGTCCTCCAAAAGCTATCACAGTCCTAATTGCTGCCAGAACTTCCTCCGCGACCGATCCAGCTTTTGCATAGGCAGCCAGCTCCTTACTGGTGAATGCAGTAAGGACCTGTAATTGAGAAAGAGAGAGAGAGAATTTCAGTCCTGCCATTCGAGACAATTGTGTAGGAAGTATAACACTTACTTGACTGCCTACTCCTAACCTGCACTGGTGCAGATGGGCTGAGTAGCCTATGCTGTACTCATGGACCAGGTTAGGAGCAGGCTGGAGGTCTCCTCGAGTGTGCATCACTGTCCAATGACCTGGCTCAAATTCAAGCTTCTTTGATTACAGGTCAAGGGGAAGATAAAAGATGCTCAAGTAAAAGGATAATCAGGAGGTGGGAGGTGTAGAATGATGGGCAGGAGGTGTGGACTGATAGTTGAGCTGCTGGTACTGCCTGAAGCGAAGCAGGATAATTTGTGGTCTATTTTTGGATGGGAGACAGAATGCTAGGCTGAGTCAAGCTGCAGCACCTGTTGTGGCAGAACGGAGTCACTGTGGAGCTGATGAGCCAATGCGGGAATGTGGTGAGAAGACTAGCTGGCAAAAGAACAGAGTCCAACCTTGAGGACCTGGCCAGGCTGGACTGACGATCACCTGCTGAAGCACGATGTCACATGGCCAGAGGAGAGAACCACACTGTGAAGGCTACAGCTGGGACTGAGGATTCGGTGAATCACAGAATACTGTCTATTGGTAAAAACCCCATTGAAAAATGGTGGTTTAGACTAGCCTGCCCATGTAAGCCGCCTTGGGCATTTGCTTTGGCATGGGAAAGGCGGGGTATAAATTCTTCAAAATAAAATAAATAATCATCCCAGGATAATGGCTCTTGCATCAGGATGACTCAGCAGCCTGAGGCGCTAGAAACATCCAAAATAGGGAATAATGGGCGGGGGAATGGGGATCAGCCTTCCTCCCACCCCATGACCTCTAGAAAAATCTCTCTTTCAAAATGATATTCACAAAGGTGACTCTCCATGTAACAGTTGCATAGGCCTAAGGGGGGGGGGGCGAGATCCTTGTGAACCACATGTGACTTAGGCCCGACATCCCAGATCCAGTGATTTCATTCAGGGGGAACGGACCGGAACGGGCGTTCCGGATCCTAACGGGCTCCATGGCTGGTTCCGGGTTCCCGACAAGTGCCAGTCAAAAGTGAGTTCCTGTTCCTAAATCATTTGAATGACACCACTGCCCAGATCCCTCCTATAAATGTATGGCACAAGCTTATAAACGTATACAAAGCAGATCTTCTTCCTGAGGCCATTGCGATGGCATTTTCATAACAGAACCGAAGTGGTTCTGCAGGGGACTTTTCATAGGTGTGTCAGCAAAAACGGGCCCTACCTTTGCCCAAATGGCAGCAGAGGCGCCAAGTACGGGGCTGACTGCCAGGATGACAAGAGTCAGTTTCCATCCTCTGAAGAACCCGACTATAAATCCTGTTAGAAACGTCGCTATCCCCTGAATGAGCATTGCAATTTTATCCCCGATTCCGTCATTGATTTTGGAGACATCGCTGCAAAGCAAATTCAGGAAAAAAAACTGGTTAGGACGACGTGTAGGTTAAAAACAACAACATACCAAATGGATTCTTCCTCCATATGTTCCAATTGGGTTTCTACAGCATACTCTGAATTTCTACATCTGGCTTCAGAGGCGGATCTACAGGGAGGGCAAAGCCCTAAGTGTTGCAAGAAGCCTTACCCTGTCATGTAAATTCCTCCTCTCCCTTGCTGCTGTAGCCAGTAAGCAATGCCAAGATGTTGCTTTTTCCTGTGAGGATTGGCTAAAATGGTGCAGAAGAGGAGTGATTTCCACTGCAAGGTAAGGCTTCTTGCAAAACTTAAGAGCTTTGCCCTCTCTTAGATCTGCCTCTGTCTGGCTTCCATGATAGTTGGACTCTCCCAGCCCTTTCAAGCTGTACCACTTCTGCCACAGGTCTGGGGGGGCGGGGAGTGATGGACGAAGGCACAGACCAAGAGGGGTGGAAAGAGAAGATGCTTACAAGGTGCTGGGAGAGCCCAATTATCACACTGAGCTGCAAAGTGATGCCACAAAGTGATGCCCTGATATTTGGGATCCCTGCAGAGTAGTAATTGTATTCTTTCATACCTTTAAAATATGATCAAGATTTCCACCGTTTATCTTCCGTCATTTGCAGCTAATGAGTTTCTATATGAAAATGAAGTGCTTATTTCTGGCCATCATCTGCTTAATGAAATCACTTCCTGCAAAATTATGTCACTTCCAGCTCTTAGCCCTCCCTTAGCCCATGGAGGCCTCAAGTGGCCAAAAATCCCCCATGGAATACAGCAGAAACTGCTCTGGCACCAATGCATGATCACAGCGGGGGGCAGGGGAGTATATTTAGGACTGGACTGCTAGTGACTGAAATTAAAATATATTTTTTAAAAAACTACAGTAACCAAACATGAAGGACGTACTCACTCTATAAGTCGAGTATTGAGCTCCCCAACATCATTTACATCGAACCATCCAATTTCCTGCCGCATGATAGCATGGAAAAAATGCTGCCTAATTCTCTTGATCTGACGGCCGGCTGCTAATGTCCAAAATGCAATCTCCCCATAGGAAACTACAAGAACAGCAGCTCCTATTCCAGAATAGTAGTATGCATACCTAAAAGAAAAACATTGAAGAGGATAATATCATTATCAAGAAAAATATTTGTATTAAGATGCAATCCCTAACCCGGAGTGAGGCCATCACAGTTAGGCCAGCCACGTTTGGCTGGCACAAGGGACACTGTAAAGAATGTTTGGACCACGCTTGGAGTCAGAGAGGCCAGCACACAGATGTGCACCATCCTCCTGATTCTGAGAGTGGTTCAAACGGGCTTTACGGTGGCCCTTGTGCTGGCCAAACTTTGCTGGCCTAACTGCACCAGACTAACTCCAGGTTAGGATTATGCTCTTAGTCTGCAGCATCATAGAAACATTGGGGAACAGTTTGCTTTATAAATGAACTTGGAATCATGAAGGAGAAAAAAAATACTTTAGAATGCCAGGTGCAAGGGAGTGGTCACAGGGTGCAGGCACCTTGTTGTCTTGTGTGCTCTCTAAGGCATCTGGTGGGCCACTGTGAGATATAGGAAGCTGGACGAGATGGGCCTTTGGCCTGATCCAGCCTTCTCATGTTCTTATGTACTTCCCTTTTTACATAGTTTTTTTTTTTTAACTACTGAAGACAGAACATATTATGTTTGCATCAAGAAATTGATTTCAGAGACAAGTTCAGGCATGCCATTCATTCAAGGTGTATATTGCTCTATCACATGCAAACATGGGTTGGGTCTCCAAAGGACAAAGTCTGTAGAGTAGGAGTTAGTTTGCTGAACTTGCATGGCCATGAGAATGAGGTCACAAGAGACAGAGAAAGGAGAGAATAGGCAAACCCCTGGAAGAGCGCATGAAACGGAAGTGAGCAGAAAGCAGAAAAAGAAGAACAAGAAGTGAAGTAAAAATAAGAAGAATGTTTGGGTGATTTATGTATTGCTCTAACCCAGTGTTTCCAAAACTGTGAGTCATACCCCACCAGTAGGTCACAAGCCCATTTTTGGTGGGTCACGAAAAGGTTTTGAAACATAAACTTTGCAGGTACCCTAGCCTGGTTTGCAGAAGAAATTTGGGAGCCAAAGTGCTATCCTGTGGAATGAGGTACTTTTTGGGGGGTCTAGCACAGTGATATTCCTTGTAATATAAGGCATTACAAGGCCCAGGGAAGCCATATAAGTCATTAAGAACGCAACTTATGGTTTTGCCCCCCCCAAAAACCCTAGAGGTTGTGTTTTTCCGGCAGAAACTGCCATTCTGAGGCTTGTGGGGACTGTGCGCAGATGCACATGGCCTCAGCAAGCCCTCTGGACCAAACTGGAGCAGTGCCCCCATCAGGTTTGGATGGGAGGCAAAGATTTATTTTGTCCGTGAGGGTTCTGGGATGGATAAAAAGGCCCCACCTACATGCAACATCTAAACTGATACTTCACACAAAATGTTTCTAGCACAATCCTTTGTAAGAAGTAAGTCCCACTGCATTCAATGGCGCTTACAGGAATGTGTGTATAGGATTACAGCCATATATTATAAGCTAACATTGTCACTTAAACAGTTCCAATAGATGGTTTTAAAGCCAAATAAAACATTCACATGAAGATCTGAGATACTGTGTAATATGAAAATGATATCATTATCAAGATGTCTACAAAAATGTCCAGTACCTGGTCATTTGCTCTCCTAACGTCTTATTTCTAGACATACCTAAATGTACAAAAGAGTGAGAGATATTATGAAGTTGTAATAAAACCATTAAAAGCAACACTGAAATTCATCATCAAGTACTCATTTTTTTTTTTCCGAGGAGTTGGGATAGTCTGTTCCTCATCCTCCGATTGCCCCAGAACAAACCCTGGCCAATTCTCTGGCTTATATTCAGACAATTTCCCAGTTTCTGGTGATTTCCCAGCCCCAATTCTAGTTTCTCAGCTGAATTTACACACATTCACAAAACACAAAAACTTTATTACTGGAATCTTTAAAAACAAATGAAGGTGATTTCAGCATATACAGTGTAGTATACACATTCACAACAGATATCTTGAAAATTTCTTTGATGAATTTATTCAGGCTGTTATTCCTAATTCCAGCTACTTTTTCAGTTCCAAAAGATAGTCCTAAATTCCCAATTAGCTTTTCCCCCCAAAACCAAGGTGATATTTTCTGGGGGGGAAACTCTTATATCAAAGAACAGAAGCTCATCCCTACTATGGGCCAGTTATAAAGATATATATATACAGGTTGAGCATCCCTTATCCTAAGTGCTTAGGATCAGATAAAAATGTTGGATTTTTCTGTATTTTGGGCATATCTATACACACACACACATATGGGAGATCTTGGGGATGGGGCTCAAGTTCAAACACAGAATTCATTGATGTTTCATGTATCCTTTATACACATAGCCAGAAGGTGATTTTATAAAATATTCTTAGTAGTTTGGGGCATGAAACAAAGTATGTGCATGAAACAGAATTTGTAATTTTATTTCTTTAGGAAAAAAGTAGAAAGGTCATGTTGGCATTCAAAAAAGTTATGTATTTCAAATTATTCCATATTTTGGATTTCCAGATAAGGGACACTTCAAGCTGAACTCCTAATCACAGGAAATGTGTGATACAAACACACAACATACAAACGGGTGTTGCAATGTGTGATACAAACACATACAAACATCAATTAATATGTGTCATACTCATATAAACATCAAAGATGGCTAGGTGAGTAATACTGTCGTCAACTCCTTTGAACCTTCTAAATTAAGTTCTAAACTAAACAGTAAAAAGGTAAAGGTTTCCCCATGACTGAATGGTCTAGTCCTGACCAACTGTAGGGGGTGGTGCTCAATTCCATTTCTAAGCCAAAGAGCTGGCATTTGTCCAAGGACAAGTTTCTGAGGTCATGTGGCCGGCATGACTATACGCTAAGGCGCACGGAACGCTGTTACCTTCCCACCAAAGTGGTACCTATTTATCTTCGTGCATTTTTACGTGCTTTCGAACTGTTGGCAGGAACTGGGACAAGCAACGGGAGCTCACACTGTTGCATGGTCTTGAACTGCCAACCTTCTGGTCAGCAAGCTCAGCAGCAGCGGTTTAACCTGCAGCACTACCACGTCCCTTCCAAACTAAACAATACCTGTTTGCATTATGTGATTCTCTGGGGTTAATTCTTTCCATTCTGTATCAATGGTAACAAACAATTTTATGGCCCAATCCTAACCCGGGCCAGCTCAGAGCATGCAGTCGCTATGCACCAGCCAGGGACCAGACAGCAAAAGAAAGGCAAGCAAAAAACATACTTGAGGGCGCAAGGAACTGGGCCGGCACAAGTTCCATGTGCTGGGCCAGGAGCGTCACAAGCATGCCACTGTGTATTTGAAGTCACTGATAAAGAATCAGTTGAAAGATTTCCAGAAGACATTTAGAGAGATTTTGAACATCTCTTAGGTTATAGCAACAAGAAAGAAGGCACTTTGATTCTGGCTCACAGACTTTTTTTAGTTGCTGTTCAGTTGCTAAGTCGTGTCCGACTCTTTGCGACCCCATGGACCACAGCACGCCAGGCCTCCCTGTCCTCCACTACTTGTCTTAGTATTCTGTGTTAAATGAAAATGCAACTTATAATTTTACTTTTTTTTTTACTTCTCTTAAGCAAATTTGGTAGACTGTACAGTTCTTGGCCCTTTCATGGATCACTGCCTTGTCGTGGCGAAGGGGCTTGAGTAGCTCAATGAAGCTGTGAGCTATGCCATGTAGAACAACAACAACATTTTTAAGGATGCTGCCTTGAGTAAAATCAGACAAAATTATCTAATTCAAAGAAGTTCATATACCCCTAAGTTTTACCCTCAACATATCCACAGGACATAGCAAATTCAGTGATTTTTGGCTTAAAACATGCCCTTGACTCATCCATGAGATCGACTTATCCATAAGTATATATGATACTCTGTCATTGCTTTGTTCCCAGTGGGACCACTTTGTCAATTGATAATACAAGCAAACTAGAAAGAATCCAGCAAAAGACACACATGCTTGACTGATTACCCCTTCTAACTGGGCAAGAGGCACTTTTTCAAGTGGTGTTCCTCTTATATTTAGCAGGGGGAGAGCAATTGTCCCTCTTCACCCCTGCACAGTCTTTCTAGTGGCTATTGCTCAGTGGTGTCATCTAAATGATTTAACAACAGGTACTCACTTTTGATTGGCACATGTCGGGACCCGCCTGTTGTGTATTTGTGTAAATAGTAGCAGAGTTGGGGGCTTGGAGACCCATTCCAGCGCCCTGCCTTAGCGCTCCGAAGCGAAGGATTGAAGCAATCGCCACATTTCCATAACAAAGTCTCTTTATTGTAGCGAAAGTAAGAAAGGTACAAAGGTTCAATCTGCCGGCTGGGAAAGCCGGTGAAGTCTGGGCCGCTCGCAGGCGGCGTTTCAGTGTAGCTTTACATCTTAAGCACACACAGTGCAAAACTCCTTCTAACAACAGAACAAAGGGATGCAGCCAGAGTGTATCTGGTAGGTGGATACCTGAAGACCCCTCGTGCCCCATTTTACCCAATGGGGTGACCCTTAGAACACTATGAGCTCATGGGAATGTGCAGTGTTTTGCAGCCAGGGCTTCCCGTGTGAAACTGCCTGCTTATTCTACACTATCTTAAAAGGGAGTCCAACTACTATCCCTAACAAGCTGGGAAGCTGCCTGCTGAAGGACACACAGGTGTTCTATCTGATCCTCAGACGGAGAGACGGAATGCCAGTTTCAGCCAGTTCTGGACTGTGAGATGTGAAACTGCAACACCGCCCACCGGAAGTGATGTCATAAGCCGGAAGTGATGTCGTGGCAAGAAGTGACATGAAAAAAGCCCTTTTTGAGGCCTCAGACAATTTTAAACTGACCCAACAGTTGCAACAGTATTCCACAGCACCCCCAGAACACATTAAGGAGGCCTGGCATCATGTTAAAGTGACCCAACAGTTCCAAAACCCCAGAGCAGCTCATTTTTCAGTGGCAAGGCAAGACAAGGCTCCACTCGCTGCCTGCCTGGCTCTGAGAACATGCAGGCAACTCAAACGTGCAGGAATTTCAAATGTTGCAGGGGGCGGTCAACGAGTGGGTGGGCGAATGGGCGGGGCCAACTGTAATCCTAGAAACCGGTACTCGCGTACCCCCGCGTACCCCCTGCATGACATCACTGCTATTGCTGGTGGTTTGCCTTTTTTTTTTAGATTGTGAGTCCTTTGGGACAGGGAGCCATTTAACTTTATTATGATTACTATTTGCCTGTAAACCGCTTTGTGAACTTTGTGTTGAAAAGCAGTATATAAGTACCTGTTGCTTGGGTTGATTGATTGATTGATTGATTGATTACAAACACTTATTGCCATATTTACGATTTAGATAGTCCTATATCTCTATTCTACATTTTCTTCAATCTTCTTTTCATGCAATATTCCTATTGCCCTGTGGTGTATATGAGAGTTGCCTGTAAAGACTTTATCAATTTTAGACTGCAAAAACATGCTCAAACTATTGTCTTGCTGTATAGTTTCCATTTACCTAGATTTATTACTGTCATTATTATGAAGAATATTTATATACTGCTCGTAGGGAAAAAAGGTCACAAAGCGAATTGCAAGACATGCCTGTATTTTGTGCCCTCCCCTTGCATTGAATAGCTTTTACCTGGATGAGCAGCGTTAACAAAGGAATCAGTCATTTCTCCAAAAACAATCATCATGAGCGGCAGGGCAGCTCCGTGGACGGCTGCCAAGAGGGTGCCTAGAACCATTAGCAATCTATCCACACCATTCGAGTAACGGAACTGGAGATAGGAAAACCCACATGTGAAAACGTCTCCATTAATGTACATTAATTACATAATTAATAACACATTCCTATATACAAAATATTGCACAAACACTGACACAAAGGCAACAATAAAAATCTATTTTTTTTCCCCGTTAGTAGATGGCATTCTCTCTCAGGGTCTTCTTTCTGGCATTCTTGGTGTCAGCAGATGGCAAGGCAAATAGCAGCCGAAGGCCCAATCTGAACTGCGTCCTTTGCAGAGGAAAATGGTTAAAGCACCCGGATCCAGCGATGGTATCTACAAATGAACAAGGGGAATGCTGGGCGGGACGTAGGCGGGACTTCCACTTGAGTGGCAGCCCGTCCATAGCGTTCTGCGGCTGCCCTGGCCTGGGGGGGGGGCTCCTGCTCGCCGCGGGGGACAGGTGAGGGTCGTGCCGGGTGCCTGGGCGAGCAGCGGGGGGGCGCACTAACCGGGGGCAGCCCCCCCCAGGTCAGAACAGCTGCGGAACGCTACGGACGGGCAGCCAATCACGCGGAAGCCCCGCATAAGTCCCGCCCAGCATTCCCCTTGTTCATTTGTAGATCCCATCGCTGCCCGGATCCCAATCCAGATCTTCCCCTGCAACTGCTCTTTTGGATTATAAAAAATGACAATGCAAGAACCAAAAATAAGTGCGTTGTAATATGCAGTTGACCTCCAGCCATAGGTTAAATTTATCTCCTCGAGCCATCTCTTCTACAACTGCACTGTTTCAGTCTCTATGGCTGTGTTTCTTAACACAAGAGCCACGTGGACAGCAGTCATATTTATATCCTTTCCTACTCACACAAAACATGGTAATTGAAGGTCCAATCCTATGCATGTCTACGCAGAAGTAAGTCTCATTATAGTCAAGGGGGCCTACTCAAACACGGTTATAAGACGGGGAATGGGCCCATGAGCTAGCGAATCCTTCCCTCTCCATGTGAATGTCTCCCTCCTTTCCTTTGGCAGTATTATGACTATATTGACAATAGCCATGTTAATTGCCAGTGCTATCTATGGTTAGTTTTTAACCAGGGTTAAAACCAGGGTATGGCACAAATAAAAACTAAGTTAATCTTCTACAGGAAGGAGGATTGGAATTTGCACGAGAGAAGAGATGGAACAAGTATGAGCGTACAGCTGATCTCCAAGACACAGTTAAAGACAATCAACATTAGCTCATACTGAGCCTATAAATTATTCACAAATATGGATCTGGAATAGAACTTACCACTGCAATTGGGCTGATCATTGGCTTCTTTTTCTCTTTTTCGGCACTGTGGAATAATACACAAAAAGATTTTTCTCTTAGATTTTGGGAAAAAACAAAACTAAGGTGAACATTTACAAGTAGTAAACAGGAAAAAAACAGTGTTTTTTTATATAAAGGGGAAAATAAGAATATAATATGAAGGCAAATTATTGCTGTATTTTGAAATTGTTCCTAAAACTGCCGCTTAAAAAAAAATGTTCAGGCATATTGTGTATCGAAAGGACACGATGAATCGCCCCCCCACACACACACACACCCTCAAACTACTGACAATTTCAGGGCTGTCAGTTGAGGCCTTTCAAAATCTCCCCCCCTCCACCCCGCAAAAAAAACCACAAACCCCTACCAAATGGCTGCAGCTTTTAAAACCAGCAATATATGTAATGGATGTAAAATCCCTTCAGGTTTCTCAGAGGTGCCTCTATAATTTGGGGTCAACATAGAACAGTGATGGCAAACCTTTTTGGTCTGCCATGCCAAAAATGTCCAACTTAACACTGCTGGCATGTTACTCCCATCCCCAACAAAAGAGAAATAAAACATTTATTTCCATATTTCATTTATTTTAAAAATACAGTCTAATCATTACCCCTGCTAACTGGGCAAGAGGCACTTTTCACGTGGTGTCCCTCTTCACCCCTGCACAGTGTCTTTTCTAGTGGCTGTTGCTGGTGGTGTTTTGCATATTTTTAGATTGTGAGTCCTTTGGGACAGGGAGCCATTTAACTTTATTATTACTATTTGCCAGTAAACCACTTTGTGAACTTTGTGTATATAAATATAAATACTATTTGAATGAATGAATGAATGAATGAATGAATGAATGAATGAATGAATGAATGTGTGGGGCTATGCATTGTATAAAGAAACATCAAATCATTACAAAAAAAATCACATCATTACAAAAACTCAGTTGTTGGGTGTTGACGTGTCACCCAAAAGGTCTTGGCGTGTCACGTTTGACACACGTGTCATAGGTTCGCCATTACCGACCTAGGGCCTTAGTCAGCACAGCAGGGTGGAAACATTATTCAGGGGATTGCACCCTCAGTATCAGAGGATGGCGCACATCTGTGTGCTGGCCTCTCTGAGAATGGTCCAAACATACTTTAGGGTGTCACTTGTGTTGGCCAAACTTTGCTGTCCTAACTCCAAGTTAGGATTGTGCTCTGAGAAGAACAGCTTATAGTGCAGAATAATCCACTTACTAAATATATGCCCTGGACAGACCTGAAATGGGAGAATGACACTGCCATTCCCTTAGTCATCTCTTATATTGTGTTTTTAACTCTTAAAGAGTATTTGCTGGATTTAAGCTAGTTTTGAGTAACTGGTTTTGACTTTACTACACCAACTTTTAACTTTGCATTAGATGTAGACAGACTGCACAAGGGTGCTGAAGGAACAGGTGCTGTCCTTTACTTCCTTGTCCTTTATCGTACAGTGCATATGTCGTGGCCAAGTGGTTTTCTAATAGTAGTTCTGCTGCCACCAGCCCAGGAAGCAAAAATATTAGAGGGATTCTCTGGGCCAAACCTCCTCCTTACAATGAGTTTGGAAGAGCAAGCAGATGGCAATTCCACCAATCCAAACAAAGAACCCAAGACAGAGAAAATATACAAAATATTTATTAAAACGCCATAAAATAAGGAAAAAAGAGGGATTTCCCCCCAGACCTTAACATATGCTGTATATAGGCTCACTTTGATTCTGGCTCACAGACATTTTTAGTTGCTGTTCAGTCGCTAAGTCGTGTCCGACTCTTTGCGACCCCATGGACCACAGCACACCAGGCCTCCCTGTCCTCCACTAGCTTCCGGAGTTCGCCCAATTTCATGTTCATTGCTTTGGTGACACTCTCTAACCATTTCATCCTCTCCTCTGCTGCCCCCTTCTCCTTTTGCCTTCAGTCTTTCCCAGCATGAGAGTCTTTTCTAAAGAGTTCTCTCTTCTCATGAGGTAGCGAAAGTATTTGAGCTTCAGCATTTGTCCTTCCAGGGAGCAATAGTAAGAACATAAGAAGAGCCCCACTGGATCAGGCCAAAGGCCCATCTAGTCCAGCTTCCTGTATATCACAGTGACCCACCAGGTGCCTAAGGGAGTTCAGTAGACAACAAGATGACTGCATCCTGTTGCCACTCCCTTGCACCTGGCATTCTGAAGTAGCCCGCTACTAATGTAAGGAGGTTGCCCAACCCATCATGGCCTATAGCCCATGATGGACTTTTCCTTCAGAAATCTGTCCAGTCCCCTTTTAAAGGCATCTAAGCCAGACGCCATCACCACCTCCTGTGGCAAGGAGTTCCATAGCTTAATTACCCTCTGGGTAAAAAAAGTATTTCCTTTTATCTGTTTTAACTCTCCCATTCAGGCTTGACTTCCTGTAGGATTGACCGATTGGATCTCCTTGCAGTCCAGGGGACTCTCAAGAATCTTCTCCAACACCATAATTCAAAAGCATCTATCCTTTGGTGCTCCACCTTCCTTATGGTCCAGCTCTCATAGCCATACATGACTACTGGGAAAACCATAGCTTTGACTATGCGAACCTTTGTTGGCAGGGTGATGTCTCGGCTTTTTATTACATTGTCTAGGTTCGCCATAGCTTTCCTCCCAAGAAGCAAACGTCTTTTAATTTCATGGCTGCAGTCATATCACCATCTGTGGTGATCTCGGAGCCCAGGAAAATAAACTCTGACACTGCTTCCATTTCTTCCCCTTCTATTTGCCAGGAAGTGATGGGAATGGTTGCCATGATCTTAGTTTTATCATGATTTTATCCTCCCCCTAATGAGGCCTCCTCCTGTTTCTAATTAGGAACACTCATCCTCGCCTGAGATTTTACACAAGAGGAGTCTTAATAGAAAGAATGCTGCAAAGCTCTACTACAAAGAGGGGGGGAAAGGAGAAACCCCTATATGGGACAGAGCACTTTCATAACAGCATGTCTCCTCAGACATAAACCTCACTCAGCTTGACTCAGGTAGGTTTGTGTAGAATTGCAGCTGAACAAACCACATCAGATGCTCAATTCAAACCCCATTTTCTCATTTGTCATTTTTTAACATTTTATTTCATTTAATTTGGAAAAGTAATGGGCTGCCATCACAACATTTTGTTTCACTTAGTTTGCAAATCTACAAGCGTGCCTTCATATTTTGATGCCCAGATTCTTCTTGCTTCAGATTCTTTTAGAGATGTCTCTTTCTTGTCCCCAAATAATTCTCAGGGGCTGCCCTATGCCCCCATCTCTTTTGTTCTTTGTTTAAACTTCACTTATCCTGACTGCATCCTCCACAGATGGCCGTTCTTTTGCCACCCCATATTCTTTCTAGCCTTAGATTTGGGGCATGCTTTCTTTTGTATCAATAATCAAAAACAGGAAGTGAGGGTTAAAGAATAACAATTAACTCCAAACAGGGAGAAGAGCTACAGCAGCACACCAATTACAGCAGAGACCATGGACTTTGCAAGGTGTCAAGGAGCATATTTTATGCACTCTGTCATAGATGTCATGTTGCTTAGTGATGGCCTTATCTTGCTTGCACCGATGGGGTGGGGAGGGAGTATTCATGTCCCCAAGCATGGTTAGCCTGGGGCATTTCTTTAGAATCCAAGTACAGAGGCTGCTTATTATTATTATTATTATTAATTAAATTTATACCCCGCCTTTCTGCCCGAAGGCACCCAAGGCAGCATTACAAAGTTAAAACACAATAAAATAATTACATAATAGTTAAAAGACAATAATTAAAAACAATATTAAAAAAATAAAATGTAAAGCAGCCAATCCCATGGATCATAAAATATATAAAAGTATAAAAAAGGATGCAAAAACCAGCCAGCCTGTCAGCAACTAAAAGCCTGCTGAAACAAAAAGATCTTCAGCCCCCGCCGAAATACCGCCAAAGAGGGAGCAGTTCTTAATTCTAAGGGGAGGGTATTTAATTCCAAAGTTGGGGTGCTACCGCCGAGAAGGCTCTCCTACTGGCCGCCACCCCTCTTTTATTTTGTTTATTGTCTGGATTTCAAGGAATACATTCAGAATAAGGCACCTTGACAATCTCTTTGGTTTGGACAATGTATGATAATATGTATAACACACACACACACCCAAAAAAAAGGTTTTGCCTAAAGGAAAATAAATGTGATATTCTTTCTCCTGCCCCAGAGACAACAGTGATAGCAACATCACATATGGCTGGCAAAGAACTAAATAATATCCAAGAATTTTGTCTCCGTGGTAGCTCCAAATGATCTGGAACAAACATACACAAAGTTTCCAGATACAATGGAGGATTGAGTGCCTATAACCATTGTGTAGAAGAGGGAATTTGGGCAGGTGCAGCTCATCATGGAAGGGTTTCAAAAAAATGCACCTGCCCAAATTCCCTCTTCCATACAATGGTTAAAGGGATAGGCACCCTGTCCCAGTTTGAATCTGGTAACCCTAGCTATACACAATACCCAAAATGAAAGAAGAAGAAAACAAAATCTGTAACAACCACAACAGCCACTTGTCCACAACAGCCACCAGGCCCAGAACATGCCAAAAATGATAGAAAATAAAGTACTCTCTTATTATTTTCAATAATACTTATTACTAAACATGTCAGTTCTTATTTAAAAAAAAACCACGCCCTAATAAATTAATAACAATGACAACAACACATTGAGACTACTTGATCAGCAGAACAAACAGAATGGGTCAGAAGAAAAACTATCAACAAGACAATCTATTCAATATTCCTCTGCCAACAATGAATGCAACAGTCTACCAAAAGCATACCGCAGTTTTTCCTATAACACAAAATCACTTGAAGATCAGATGACTGTAGTTAGATCTGAAGGACAATATATAGTATTTCCAAAGAGCTTTTGCCCCATTAGCCTTCCCAGCTGCTCTCTACCTTTCTTTCCTTCATTTGTTAGATCATAAGCCAGCAAGCAGGCCTTGTTAGGGTTGATTTCATGTTAGTCTTTCAGGAGCTTGTGATTTTATTATCATGATCAATAGACAGTTGACAAAGAATTGCAGAAACAAATGCCTACCTTTTGCTTTCTTTTTGGGAAACACCATCAGTTGCAGGGTCCTCTTTAGCTTCTCCATTCATGTGCATTTTTACTTCACTTTCAGATACCATTTCTGCCTAACAAGGAAAGGGAATATTACAAGCAATCTAATTACTGTATAGACCAGTAAACAGGCTTAAAGAAGCCTGTAGCTATTAAACTAAGGGTACGAGCAAGATGCGGCCAGAATACAATCAGAGAAATGGCTTTGGATACTCCTGTTGTCTGTGCAAAGAGGCATCTTTTAAAGTGCTCTTTCTCGGATATCTATCAGGAAGCTGGCCACTGTCCCTATTTAGCATAGCATCTTCTCCAGAAGCTGTTTACTTGTGCATCTCTCTCTCTCTCTCTCTCAGCCACTTTATGAACTCTTTTTGTTAGAAAAGCAGTACACACATTTTCAAATAAGAAGAATTAATTCCAAAAAGCCCCTACACTGGATATAGAGAAATCTGGGGTACACTAAAATCTCCTGAATAAAAACACCTTCTGCCTTGTCTTTTCCTTTACCATTTACATCTGTGTGTACACTTGCGTGACCTTTCAGAATCAGTAAACTAGTTTGGTACACCTAATCATAGTTTAACAAAACTATCAAAGAACTGTGTTGATCCACTGCGTTTACTTCTGATATTGTACTACTCTCTCCCCTTGGCAAACAAAGCATTTAAGTATACAGTACAACCCCGGGAAAGGGGTATTATATAATAATCACTGGCTTACCAAACGAACAGTTATCCTCTCTCGTTTCTTCTTTCTGAATTGTTCCGTGCCAAGAGACTGCAAGGATGTGGTTGCTGATGAGCTGTGGATGTAGCTGCCTGTTACTGCCAACTTACATAAAACAGTGTCACGATAAAAGCTTACTGTAACAGGTAGTTGCTGCCAGCAGTTCTTGCTCCCTTTGGACCTTGCTTAGGCCCAGGAGAGTTAAGTTCATGCATGTTCAACTCCGCCTTTTGCAAGATAAATATTTAACAAAGCCAGGCCTGTCCCTGGGATTAGCCTGGACCAGGACTGGCCTGGAGGCTATATTGCATCGATTTCTGAGTGACTCAACAAACCCTGGCGCTCGGAACTGGGCCTCCCTAACTCAGTGATGATGGTGATGTGGGGAAAAGCTCTCCAGGAATAGCATCAGTCAGAATTGGTGACGGTAATGAACTGGCTTCCTGTACCACCGCTCCAAACAAGAGTCCTTATAAGGCAAGGAGGCTTGGGTTTTTAAGGTCAGCGGCTGCTGCTTCTCATAATATTAAGGCTGAAGCAGGATGCCGACAGCCTTGCCCACTTCTCTGTGACACTGAAACTTTTTCACAGGAGAGAAGAAAATAACAAATAATACATACTAGAAGGGAAAGAGGAATAAGGCATCGGTTAAGGGCTCGAAGGGTCATGAAATAGTCTTAAAATGGAAGCATGTGGAATGTACTACGGAAAAGAGGAAATGGGCAGGAAAGGAGGGTCCAAATGTGATGCAACAATATAAATACAGTTCTTTTGCGTGTGTGTGTCATACATTTTCCTCCAGACTGTTCAGAGCCGTTTTAGGGAGCAATCCTAACCTGGAGTTAGGCCAGCAAAGTTTGGCTGGCACCAGTGGTGTTATTCTACCGGAACGCTGGGCGGGACATCCGGGTGATCGACAGCCCGCCCGTCACGTTCCGCAGCGTTACGCTGTTTGCGTAACGTACGCAAGCGGCGTAATTGGTTACGCAAATGGCGTAACGCTGTGGAATGCGACAGGCGGGCTGTCGATCACCCGGATGTCCTGCCCAGCGTTCCGGTAGAATAACACCACTGGCTGGCACACCATAAAGTATGTTTGGACCACTCTCGGAGTCAGGGAGGCCAGCACAGAGGTGTGCGCCATCCTCCCTGAGTCCGAGAGGGGTCCAAACGTGCTTTACAGTGGCCCTTGTGCAGGCCAAACTTTGCTGGCCTAACTCCGCCAGCCTAACTCCAGGTTAGAATTGCGCCCTGAATCATATACTTCCTTATAAAATGATCATATTAGTAGATGTATGTCCATTTTCCTGTACATTTTTCTGCCCATTGCTCAGTTCAAAGTTCATTAAACGTAGGGTTGCCAGATACAAACAGGTGCAGCTCATCGTGGAAGGGTTTCAAAAGCTGCACCTGCCAAAATTCCCTCTTCTGTACAAAGGCTATAATAGGCACTGTCCCAGTTTCTACCTGGTAACCCTATTTAAACATCCAGTTAATTAGTATATTCCTTTATGCAACAAGCTGTAGTGGAGCGGGAACAGGCGCAGAAGAGAGCGACAAAAATGATTATGGGGCTGGGGCACCTCTCTTATGAAGAAAGACTGCAGCGTTTGCAGGGGCGGATCTGCTTGAAATGGCGCCCATGGTGCCCAATGAAAATGCGCCCCAGGGGCACGCAATGTCATGACGTCACGACATCGTGACGTCATGACGTAGCGCCCCGCCCCCTCTAAGAAGTGCGTTCTGTTTACTCCCGCCAGCCCTTTAAGGCCAACGGGAGCGAACAGAACGCGGCCGGGGTGCCGCGTTCTGTTTGCTCCTGCTGGCCTTAAAGGGCCGGTGGGAGCGAACAGAACGCGGCGCCACCCAGCACCCCGCCCCCCACCTTGAGAAGCGGGAGGGGGCGCATGGTGCCACCATGTTCTGTTAGCTCCCGCCGGCTGTTTAAGGCCAGCGGGAGCAAACAGAAAGAACGCGGCTGGGGCGCTGCGTTCTGTTCGCTCCCGCTGGCCTTAAAGGGCCGGCAGGAGCGAACAGAACGTGGCGCTGACTGGCGCCCCGCCCCCCCACCTTCAGAAGCGGGAGGGGCGCCGGGCAGCGCTGCGTTCTCCGTGCTCCGGCTGGCCTTAAAGAGCCAGCCGGAGCGCGGAGAACGCCGGGCGGCGCCCCGCCCCCCCTCTAAGAGGCGGGGGAGCGCCAGGCGGCAGCGCATTCTCCTTGCTCCAGCTGGCTCTTTAAGGCCAGCCGGAGCGAGGAAAATGCAGCGCAGGGCCTGGGTGGGCCGCGGGCACCATTTTGGGGGCGGGGCGCGCCATGGTTACGGCACCCTCTCCTAAGATGGCGCCCAGGGCTCGTGCCCCCCTTGACCCCCCCTAGATCCGCGACTGAGTGTTTGGGGCTCTTCAGTCTGGAAAAAAGGCACCTGAGGGGGGGTATGAGTGAGACATATAAAATTATGCACGGGAGGGATACAGTCAGTAGAGGGATGTTCTTTTCCCTCTCTCACAATACCAGAGCCAGGGGGCATCCACTGAAATTGAGTGTTTTGAGAGTTAAAACAGATAAAAGGAAATACTTTTTTACCCAGCGGGTAATTGTGCTATGGAACTCCTTGCCACAAGAGATGGGGATGGCAGCTGGCCTGAATGCCTTTAAAAGGGGGCCGGACAGATTTCTGGAGGAAAAGTCCATCATGGGCTATAGGCCATGATGGGTTGGGCAACCTCCGTACGTTAATAGTAGGCTACGTCAGAATGCCAGGTGCAAGGGAGGGGCAACAGGATGCAAGCATCTTGTTTAGCGTATGCCATCCTAACTCAGTTAAGGATTGCGCCCTCAGAGTCAGGGAGTATGGCTCACGTCTGTGTGCTGGCCTCTCTGACTCTTGAGAGTGGTCCAAACATACTTTACGGTTTCCCTTGTGCTGGCCTAACTCCAGGTTAGGATTGCAATGTCATGGTGACATTGTTCTGCTGCTTGTCTCCAACATCTGGCATTTAGAGATCGACTACCCATTCCATGTACCTATCAGAGCTAAACATGATAAATCTCACTTTCATGAATGTGTCTAATCCATTTTTAAAGCCATGGAAACTCATGCCCATCACCATACCACAGGCCTTTTCAGGAAATCAGTTTGCATGTTCAGTGAACTTGCCCAGAGGGAGAGTGGCAGACTCTGCCTCTTCTCCCACGCACGTTTACTATATTGTGGAGCCAGAATGACTGAAAAGACTCTTGCAGTAGTGAGTTCTACAGCCTGAAAAACAGACATAAACACAGATGGATTTTCTCCTAGGGTAAAAATTAACCAATATAGATTGCACCACTTTTGATGACACACAACTTTTTCTACATCCCAATTTAATTTATATCAGTAATTAAGTAATTGAAACTTCATCAACCTGCCAGATGTTGAACTTTTGCATGTCAGAGACAGGAAGGTAAATCAAACTAGCATGACCTCTTTCCTGGGACTATTTAGGTTGCTGGGTTTGTTCACAGTTTTAGTGAAGAGAAAAGAATGTGGTTTCCTGTTAATACATAGTTTTGTGCTTGTTAAGGAAGCACAATGCATTACTAGTTAAATGGTAATTTTTAGATCATATTGAGTACAACAGAACTGGACGCCAAGCTATCTAGAACATGAACACACAAAACTATCTTGTGTATTAAAACAGATAAAAGGAAATACGTTTTTACCCAGCTGGTAATTAAGCTATGGAACTCCTTGCCACAGGTGGTGGTGATGGCATCTGGCCTAGATGCCTTTAAAAGGGGACTCGACAGATTTCTGGAGGAACAGTCCATCGTGGGCTATAGGCCATGATGGGTTGGGCAACCTCCTTACGTTAATAGTAGGCTACGTCAGAATGCCAGGTGCAAGGGAGGGGCAACAGGATGCAAGCATCTTGTTGTCTACTGAGCTCCCTCAGGCACTTGGTGGGCCACTGTGAGATACAGGAAGCTGGACTAGATGGGCCTTTGGCCTGATCCAGTGGGGCTCTTCTTATGTGAAACCCATATCCCTAATCACACCTGGCCCCATCAAGGACACTAATTGTTAGGGGAAGGTGACAGGGCTGCTTGTGGTTGATTTTACTATTTGGTGGTTTCGTTTTAAGAAAAATCCTTCTGGCAGGTCCTAAATAACTCAACTCAGGTTCAGCTAAGGACCAAACAATAGGGTACATAAATCCTTGGTAACTACACACACTATTCCCTCAGATTACTTTATCTGTGGGAACAAAAGTTTAGCTTACTTCACACCATTCGTTGTCTGTTTTCGGCTATCTGGGACCATTCTGAATCTGTGGCAGGAATTCATATAGAAGAGGGAATTTGAGCAGGTGCATCTTCTGAAACCACCTGCCCAAATTCCCTCTTCTGTACAATGGTTAAAGGTATAGGCACTCTGTCCGAGTTTGTATCTGGTAACCCTAGGATTGGGCCCTAAGTCCCGTTGTGTTCAATGGGATTTACAGCCCAATCCTATGCAGGCGTACTTAGAAGTAAGTCCCATTGTGTTTAATAGGGCCTACTCCCAGGAAAGGGTGCATAGGGTTGTAGCTTTTTTTCTCCAGTATGTGATTTTAGGCTTGCAACCTAAGGCTGCAATCCTATACACATGTATCTGGGCTACCAGCCCAATCTGCACTGGCAGAACAAGTGTTACTGCTACAAAAGCCCTGGAAAGTGCTTTCTGGTAGCAAGTGCAATACTGCACTGCTGGGATGCAAGCAGGAAGACTGGTGCCTTCCTGCCTGTATTGCCGGCTCTCCCACCTTGCCCATCTTAATTGACTTACCTGGTCAGCAGGAGAGGTGGGAGGGGAGTGGGGATGGCAGAACGGGGGTGAGGTTGAGGGGTCAAGATAGGGTTGAGGCTGTAGAAGGGGTGGATGCACGTTAGTTCCTAAACCTCTTTCCTGCAGCCAATCTGCCACCTTTCTCTTTCCGGATTTGCACTAGTGCAATCATAGCACAGAACCAAGGAGACCCATTGTGGAACAGGAGGCTTACAGAGGTGCTATATTCTCTGAGGCTTCCTGATTCCACCTCCCGCTGGGTACAGCTTGCCCACTTTTGGCTTGGCTGCACCAGCAAGGGGCGGGAGGGGGCTAGGATTCGGTGCTACGTTCCATGAAACTCAATAGCTTACTTCTGAATAGACATGCTTAGGATCAGTGATGTCATCTCGTAATGAAGAACAGGAACGCTGGGCGGGACATACGTGTGATTGGCAGCCCGTCCGTTCCGTTCCGCCGCTGCCCTGGCCTCAGGGGGGGGGGTGTCCCCGGTTGGAGCACCCCATCGCTGCTCGCCCAGGCACCTGGCGCGCCCCCCACCTGTCCCCCCCCAGCAAGCAGGCGCCCCACCGAGGCCAGGGCAGCCGCGGAACGGAACGGACAGGCAGCCAATCACACATAAGTCCTGCCCAGCGTTCCCGTTCTTCATTATGAGATGACATCACTGCTTAGGATTATGCTGCCAATTGTATAATAAGGCCTTCTACAGGAGGCGATTGAGAGTAACCTGCTGGTCATCCAGCCGTGAATGGCTCTGCAGGGAAGGGCTGCTTTACACGGGCATTCAGGAGCCTGAAAAACTTAGCACTTTGCCCCTCCCTGGGAATGCCACTGAAAAAGAAGCATCAGGCTCAGTAGGAGGCAAACTGAAAACTGTGTCTGGTGACCTATGTTAATAGGCCACACTGTTTGCTCTGTAGGGTGTCTGAGGGCCTGTATGTAGCTCATGTTACATGAAGACTACAATCCTATGCAAATTTACCTGGGTACAAGTCCTGCTGAACACTATGGGGCTCACTTCTGAGTAAACATATTGTGTGTAGGCTAGCACTTTTACCTTTTATATGCAGTGGTGTCATCTACAAACAAGGAACGGGAACGCTGGGCGGGACTTGGGCGGGACTTGTGCGTGATTGGCAGCTCGCCCGTTTCGTTCCGCGGCTGGCCTGGCCTTGGGGGGGCTGCCCCAGTTTGCGCACCCCACCGCTGCTCGCCCAGGCTCCGGCGCCCCCCCCACCTGTCTCCCCCAGCGAGCAGGCACACACACACACACACCGAGGCCAGGGCAGCTGCGGAACGGGACAGGCGGGCAGCCAATCACGCGGAAGTCCCGCGGAAGTCCCACCCAGCATTCCCGTTCCTTATTTGTAGATGACACCATTGTTTATATGTATCTGGAATAAGCATAAAAAGGTAAAGGTTTCCCCACGACCGACCGAATGGTCTAGTTGTGACCAACAGTAGAGGGCGGTGCTCATCTCCATTTCTAAGCCTGTAGAGCCAGGCTTTGTCCGAGGACAAGCTTCTGTGGTCATGTGGTCGGTATGACTATATGCCGTAGTGCACAGAACGCTGTTACCTTCCCACCTAGGTAAATAGGTAAAGTGGTACCTATTTATCTACTTGCATGAATAAGCGTACAGCATACCTTTTATATTTATCTGGAATATGTTTAAATTCCATTTCTTCAGCTTTTATATGTTTGTCTCAATCTATTGCAATCCGCTCCAAGATTGCAATAGTTTGCAATCTGCTCTTGCAATCTGATGCAATGAGCTACGTCTTTAAAGGAAGTATAACAGATTTCAAAGCAGGATTAGGTGGCAGGAGATGAAAGCACTGAAATGAAAAAAAATTAGAGTTGATGGTTTTTGTTGTAGCGTTCTTAATGGGATGTGACTGTGGGGCATGTGTAATGAGCTCCTGCACTTTGAAAGTAACCACTATAGTACCCCCTGACGTTGAGTAGGACAGCACTGTAGCTACATTCTGTAGTATAGGCTTTGTCTGCTACTCAGAACAGTGGCATTCTTACAGAACAGTGGCGTTTTCTCCAGTATTACGGGGGTTCGGGAAACACTAAGTATTGCAGGACCGTGAGCTCCTGTGTAAAGCAGCCACTCCCTTTCGACTTCAAAGCCATTCATGGATCCAAGAGGAAAGCATCCAAACCAGCTCTCCAAGCTGTGAATGGCTCTAGAAGCAAGGGGGGAAGGACGGAGTTACACAGGAGCTCAGGTTCCTGCACAATTTAGTATTTTGCCCCCCCTGTAGGAATGCCACTGATTCAGATCTGTACAATCAGGTGCTGGTTTATCTATAGCATTTGCCAACTACAACATGACTTTTTGACATAGGGGTTTCAGCAGTGGTGTCATTCAAATGATTTAGGAACAGGAACTCACTTTTGATTGGCACTTGTCGGGAACCCGGAACCAGCCACTACACGGAGCCCGTTAGGATCCGGAATGCCCGTTCTGGTCCGTTCCCCCTGCATGACATCACTGGGTTTCAGTCTATTTAAAACTGTTGGTGTCAACATGAAGAATGCATGCTCTCTGATTAGGATGATGTAACCAACAAATCAGATTTTTTTGGAAATGAATGCAATCTATGGCAGCACGCACATTAGAAAATTGGAAGCATGAATCGGTTACTGGCACATCTTGTATGGCAATATTTCATGACAGTTGAATATTTCATAAAGTTTTAGTAATTTCATTTCTATTACTTCTTAGAGTGATAGAATTGACCTGTCCCAGGTGATTTCCCGGCTCATCTATCCTGAGACACGCTTTAATATATTTTAGCCAGGAACAATAGAACTATACTTATAAACCATAATATGGATAACCTATTTACAGTAGTACATAGGCTTTGATTCCCCACCCCCCACAATAAGTAGCTTATTATGCTAGCTTGTGAAAGAAAAATGAAGTCCATAACACACCCACTTATTTAGACAGCTGATCCCCAAGCACAACATCCTTTAGAGTGAATTCTTTTCTTGGAAGCTTAATTTAGGACATAATCCTAACCAATTTTCCAGCACCGGGGTAAGGGCAATTCAGCTCCGAGGTAAGGGAACAAACATTCCTTTACTTTGAGGAGGCCTCAGTGATGACTATTCCACTGCAGGATGCAGCACGTGCCCCAATGGCACAGCTAGGTCAGTGATGGAAAGTTTATTAGAATTACGCCCTTAAACTTGCAGGTTCTATCCATACTTCCCCAATGTTACTAGCTCTAACTTGGACCAGAATATATACAGCGATAAGGTTAACAGAGTTCTTTTTGTTTAGCAGCAAACATCAAGCAATCAGACACACAGAAACGGCAGCCACACCCTTATACAGTGCAGGCAGGCTTCAGAAAGAGATCACATGGATTATTTCTATTGCACATCACTGCAGTGGATTTCATCAGTGCAGATATACCTTCTTTGTATATCTGAGCAATATCTGCAAGAAAAAAAAGGACACTTCAGTTAGGGAGTGATTATTAACCTATTCGTTTAAAGTCAATGTGTGACTTTTCTATCAGACTTTAGATTTGCCTCCCAGCAAAAAAGAATTGGTGAAAGGAAAAAAAAGGTGAAAAAACTAAACACGAGATATTTACTGACATTTTCCAATTGAAAAAGCAAAGTTGTCAAATTTAGGGTGCAAATTTAGGGTGCAAATTTAGGGTGAAATCCTAACCAACTTTCCAGCAGTGACTGGATAGCTGTGCCAATGGGGCATGTGCTGCATCCTGCAGTGGAGTAGTAGTCAAAGAGGCCTCCTCAAGGTAAAGGAATATTTGTTCTGTTACCTCAGAGCTAAGGAAAGCCCCAGATACCTGCGTGAGCTCCTTTATGACAACGGCCAATCCCAGAAATCGTGTCAATCCATTGCTTAAAGTGCCTTCTAGCAGCACACTGTGTAGTGCGCTGAACAGTGCGCTGCTGGGATGCTGACAGGAAAACCGGAGTATCTCACCTGCTGGAGCAGAAAAGCCAGCAGGAGAGGCGAGAGGGGTGGGAGGAGGGTGGAACAGGGGTTGTTGTTGTTCAGTCGCTAAGTCGTGTCCGACTCTTCGTGACCCCATGGGCCACATGCCAGGCCTTCCTGTCCTCCACTAGCTTCCGGAGTTTGCCCAATTAGGAACAGGGGTGGGGAGAGGAAAAACTGAATGGGGAGGGGGCATGATGGGGCAGGAGGCTGTGGGAGGGGTGGATCCAGTGACCCTTCTGCAGCCTCTCTGCACCCTTTCTCTCCTTGGACTTGCACTAATGTAATCACTAGCACACGTTCCAAGGGGACCCATTGCAGAGCAGGAGGCTTATGCAGGGATAAGAGGATTTAGATCAGACATGTCATGTAGCGGGTACGCGGGGGTACGCGTTCCTAGGATTAGGGCTGGCCCCACCCATTCGCCCGCCCACTCGTCGACGCTCTGCTCCGCCCCCTGCAACGTTTGAATTGCCTGCACGTTTGAGTTGCCTGCACGTTCTCAGAGCCAGCCAGGCAGGCAGGCAGGCAGCGGAGCGAGGGAGACCGACGGCGGCAGCAGCGTGAGCAGGTAGGCTGCCTGGGGCTCCGTCCCGAGGAGGCATGGCGGTTCCTGGGGGGGGGGAATCGGTAGCTGAGGAGGCGGTTCCTGGGGGCAGTTCCTGGGTTCCAGCTATGACCTCACTTCCGGTGGGTGGGCCCCGACACAAGTGCCAATCAAAAGTGAGTCCCTGTTGCTAAATCATTTAGATGCCATTACTGATTTAGATCCCCTTTCCCTGCTGAAGCCTCCTGATCTGCCCCCACCCCCAGGAGGCACATTTTTGACCCAGCTGCACCAGTGGGGTGGGGGAGGATAGGACTGGGCTGCAAGAGTTCCGCAGTGAGGCAGCCATGGCAGTGTCTCATTTAAAGCACTCTTCATACGGCTGCCCTTTTATGTACAACTGCCACTTAGCAGGAGCGCAGAGATGAGTTACCCATGTCACAATAAATGTCCACTTGCAGGTTCCATCAGATGAGGTGCATATTAATTTCTCTGTGGGAATTCAATGGATATCTGAAGTTGTTACTGGATAAAGGGCATGTTGTTATCAGAGACAGCACATGCTATGATTGGCTGTGCCCGGTTTCCTTGTATTCTTGACAACTTGTTCTTGACATAACAATTATTGTACGGAGGATGTGTGTCTGCAAGTGTTGTGTGTATGAGCATTTGGCACAGGGCTTTGTGACCCTCCACCTTCTCTCCCACCAACAGCCATTTCTTGATCCGTGGGAAACCCGGACCTGATTATTTATTTTAAATTGGTAGGTTAGGAAGCTTTGAAAATATTTGAAAACTGAAAGTGGAACACTAGGGAAAAATATATATATTGCAGTGTCAGATCTACAGTCAACATTGCAGCTGCTACAGACTTGGGTCCTGTAGGAGACTCCTTGGGGGAAGGGGACAAACGTCCCCTTCTCCCAGGTAAGGGCACTGGCCCGGCTATGGGCCTCCTCAGACGTGTCAGGCTACCAGTACGCTGGGCGTGTCTTCCGGGTGAGCAGCAGCGCAATCGCTGCGTTCTGTTGCGTAACGGCGAAAGCCCGCCCACTGCAGCG
>JAJKFI010000009.1:26628771-26692765 GCA_029204185.1 Lerista edwardsae
TCACCCGGATGTCCCGCCCAGCGTACCGGTAGGATGACACCACTGCATATATGTCATCTGAATAGGGCTCCCACCTTCTTCCCCCCCACCCCCAGTCACTTCCACCCTTTCTCTGGTTCTTGTTCAGTACCCTCACCTGGAAGCTGTGCAGTGTTATTCAAACTGTGGGTTGGGACTCATGCGGTGGGTTGCAACATGATGATGTCAGGTGGGTCGTGGAGAGCTGGGAGCAGCCATCTTGGAAGCTGCAGGCCTTCCTCTTGCTAGATTCATTTTCCACTAGCTAGATTCATTTTGTGTTTGAATTCAAACAGTTTGAATTTTCAAGTGAGATTTTTTTGTTGTTGTTTTTAGTTCAGTGTTTTTACATTCAGTGTCTTAGTTCAGTGTTTTTACCCAGCTGGTGGTTAGTCTGTGGAACTCTTTGCCACAGGAGGTGGTGATGGCATCTGGTCTAGATGCCTTTAAGAAGAGTTTGGATGGATTTCTGGAGGAAAAGTCCATCGTGGGCTGAAGGCCATGATGGGTTGGGCAACCTCCTTACATTAGTAGTAGGCTACTTCAGAGTACCGGGTGCAAGGGAGTGGCAACAGGATGCAAGCATCTTGTTGTCTCGTGCCTCCCTGGGGCACCTGGTGGGCCGCTGTGAGATATAGGAAGCTGGACTAGATGGGCCTTTGGCCTGATCCAGCAGAGCTCTTCTTATGTTCTTATGTTCTTATGTACATCATATTTTGTCCTAATCTTGCTTTCTGTCAGGAATGTTTCATGGTTGTACAATTGCTACAGTCCAAGAATGCCAATTTACATTTCAGTTTTGTCAGTTTATTATGTTACACTAACAGCACTTCCTGCCTGATGATGTCACTTCCGGCTGTGACATCGCATCCTGGTTAATGACAGTACTTCCAGTGGGTCCCGATACAAGTGCCATTCTAAAAAGTAGGTCCCAGTCTAAAATGTTTGAGAACCGCTGCTTTCAAGAATTTCCATTAAACGGGGTGTGAACCGGGCTGTTACGCAATTTGTATCATTTTTATACAGCTCGATTGAATTCTTAGCCCCGGGTAACAGCAGAAACAGGACATCCAACACAATGCAGGAGACCTGGCAATTCTTTGTACAACTACAAAGCTGTGCTTCTTGCAACTGAGAAATCCTGCGATAACTTTTATGCTTTGAACTCATAGCTAAAGACGTGGACCACTGTGATTTGGAAGCACTATACACAACAACTTGTCTGTGTAGCCTGCTGTGATTAGGAAGTCTTTTGTATATTCCCAGCTGCACCTTGTGGAAAAAGTGCTGATAAGCAGGTTTGCTGATAGCAAACAGGAGGGGTAGGGGGAAGGAAGATGTCTATTTGAAGTTGACAGCACCAATGCCTTCAACAGAGGATGACCTTCCTGTAGGTCTGTGTTGGACCACGTTTGCTCTTCTCTCTTGACAATCCAATGAAAAAAGAACCTGCCACAGTCTCAACTCCAGCCAAGATGTCAATGGAAGATCTCTGCATTATGGTTTTGAAAACTAATGGGAGCTTGCTCTTTGACTCTGGCATTTTGCAATTGGACCTCCTGGTTTTGTCCTGGCGGCTGGGCACTTAGTGATACGTTTTGTCATTGATTACATCGATGACTCAGAAAAGGTTGTAATTAGCCCTCCCCAAAATGGCTTCAGGCTGGAGCTCTTCCACCTTCTCACAATGGCATTGCCAGAGGGGGGCCAAGCACTACATTTTTCAAGTGCCAGAAGCGCCATGTAAAGCAGCATTTCCCCCTCACTTTCATGGCTCTGAAGGCAAGGGGGAAGGGTTGCTTAAAAAGGTAAAGGTTTCCCCACGACTGAATGGTCTAGTCGTGACCAACTTTAGGGGGCAGTGCTCATCTCCGTTTCAAAGCCTGTAGAGCCGGCGTTTTGTCCGAGGACAAGCTTCCGTGGTCATGTGACCTGCATGACTCTACACCGTAGCGCACGGAACGCGTTCCCTTCCCACCGAAGTGGTCCCTATTTATCTACTTGCATTGAGGTGCTTTTGAACTGCTAGGTTGGCAGGAGCTGGGACAAGCAACGGGAGCTCACTCTGTCACGCAGTCTGGAACTCCCAACCTTCCGGTCAGAAAGCCCAGCAGCAGCGGTTTAACCCGCTGCGCCACCACGTCCCTAAGGGTTGCTTAGGCACCTGAAAAACCAAGCACTTCCCCCTCGAATGCCACTGTCCCCTTAGAAAAACTTCTGAAGTTGAGGTTGGTGTGTCTAAGCCGGTCCTCCTGGCAAACCATTTCAATTCAAATTCCTTTCTCCTGTAAACCTAGACTTATTTCTTAACCTACATCTCTCCTTGCTAATTATGTCATGTCTGTCCTATGTTCATTTTTGCCCAAGATCAGCTATTGTGCAGACTTGACTGACAGCCCAGCCCGAACTAACTTTTCAGCAGAGGTGCTAACAGGATGCACACTGGGGAAAAAGTCACAGAGGCCTCTTCAAGGTAAGGGTATGCGCTGCATCCTATCCAAATTTCTAGTGCTGATGCAGCCGTGCCAACAGGATTTGTTCTGCATCCTGTGATGAGGGATCAAGCAGCAGATTGTTATGTGGGTGGTGGTGGGGAAAGCCCATCTCCCTCTGCCTACTCGCCTCCACTTCTCCTCCTCCCTCCACTCCCTGGATTGGAAAAAGGAAAGTGGGGCACAATCCTAACCTGGAGTTAGGCCGGCACAGTTAAGCCAGCAAAGTTTGGCCAGCACAAGGGCCACCGTAAAGCACGATTGGACCACTCTCGGAGTCAGGGAGGATGGCGCACGGCTGTGTGCTGGACTCTCTGACTCCGAGAGTGATCCAAACATACTTTACGGTGTCCCTTGTGCAGCCCAAACTTTGCTGGCCTAACTGTGTCGGCCTAACTCCAGGTTAGGATTGCACCCTGGGACAGAGAGGAAAAAAAATGTGGAGGGAGGAGACCACTAAGGTAAGACATTGAAGAGTGGGAGCACCAGACGCTGGCACATCATTGGGTAAGGGGGTGTAATATTTGCCATGCCCTCTCAGGTGGTAGGAGATGTTGGTCTAGCCCTGATCTCAACTGTTCTCCGGAACAGGACAACGGTATCCATGATTTTCACTTCAGTGCCCAACACTTTGTCCCCTGATGAACTAACTCATCTTTATGCCCCACCTCCTAGGCACACTTCAGCTTCTGAGAACACCTATGTGTCCTTGTGCTTAATGGAGTCTCTCCAACCATTTTCAGGTTTGACTGGGTTGCTGGGTTAATGTCACATGTGAAAGTGGACAGATTAGTGATGGAGTTAGCAAGATGGCAATCTTTTGCTCAATTATGAAACTTGCCTCCAGTTACTCAGATTTCCATAACTTCCTCATCTGTTTTTCCCCTTTCATTCTATACAATTGAGGGTGCAATCCTAACCAACTTTTCAGCATTGACCAACTGTGCCAATGGGGCATTTTCTGCACTTTGCAACCTCTTACCTCCTTGGTAGTAGGCTGTTTCAGAATGCCAGGTACAAGGGAGTGGCAACAGGATGCAGGCATCTTGTTCTCTCATGTGCAACCTGAGGCACCTGGTGGGCCACTGTGAGATACAGGAAGCTGGACTAAATGGGCCTTTGGCCTGATCCAGCAGGCTCTACTTATGTTCTTATGAGTAGGAGTCACGGAGGCCTCCTCAAGGTATATCTATAGATATAGATAGTTCATTCTCTTACCTTGGACCTGCATTATCCTTAACCTGGTGCTGGAATGTTGGTTAGGATTGTGCCCTTTCTGACTTTTTATGACTCATCATTGCATCAGGAACATCTTGTTTCAGCTTTCATTAATTTGCATCATCAGTGACATTTCCCTTCAGACTGGTTAGAGCTTGCCAGGCTGCTTCAGGTGGGGGGGTCTCAAAAAATGTACACATATTTTCAATAAGCTCAAAATTCATACATACGTCACTGTAGCAATTAACTGATGAAGGACTCAGTCCTATCCAAATTTCCAGTGCTGATGCAGCCATGCCAACAGGATTTGTTCTGCATCCTGTGGTGAGGGAGCGATCACAGAGACCTCCACATGGTAAGGACTGATTTGCTCCCTTACCTCAGGCTGCATTGTGGCTCCAGGAGCACTGGACGCTTGGTCAGGATTGGGCTGTGAATTATTTAGGATAGTGGTGATGAGGCTTTCCTCTCTCTCTCTCTCTCTCTCTCTCTCTCTCTCTCTCTCTCTCTCTTGTGTGTGTGTCAGAAGCATATCTGACCTGTAGCCCGGGGTGGCACGAGCCATGGGCGCCAGGCAGCGGCAGGGCGCCATTGCACGCAGTCTGCAGGGGAAATTGCACGCTCTTCGACCCTCCCGCCCTCCCTGGCCTCCGTTACGCTCCGAAATGGAGCATTTCCGGGCGCAGGGAGGTGTGTTGGAGCGACGCACGGGGGCGGGGCAATGTATTAGGGGCATGGTTTTGGCGCCAGCCATGGGCACGCTCGGGCCTCCATTTGTCACTTTGTGTGTGTGTGTGTGTGTGTGTGTGTGTGTGTGTGTTCAACTTTAATGGCATATAAGAAACATAATCTAAAAAAAATTAAATCAGCCAGAGCACAGCTCATCTTCTCAATTGTGCAGCTCAGTTAACTGATACAGGAGGGTTGCCACCCTTTCAAAGTTAGGCCAGCAAAGTTTGGCGGCACAAGGGACACCATAAAGCACGTTCAGACCACTCTCAGAGTCAGGGAGGATGGTGCATGTCTGTGTGCTGCCTCTCTGAATCTGAGAGTGGTCCAAACATACTTTACGGTGTCCCTCGTGCCGGCCAAACTTTGCTGGCCTGACTGTGCCGGCCTCACTCCAGGTGAGGATTGAGCTCTGAGACATTGAAGAGGGGGAGGAGCAGAGGCTGCCACATCATTACATAAGGGGGGCAGTATTTGCCATGCCACCTCAGGTGGTAGGAGATGTTGGTCTATCTCCAATTGCAATTATTCCCTAGAGCAGGGCAACGTGTCCATGATTTTCACTGCCCAAAACTTTGTCCCATGAAGAGCCGACTCCTCTTTATACACCACACCGCTCCCCTCCTAGGCACCCCAGCTTTTGAAAACACCTATGTGTTCTTATGCTTAGAGCACAATCCTAACCTGGAGTTAGGCCTGCACCATTAGGCCTGCCAAGTTTGGCCGGCAGAAGGGCCACCGTAAAGTGCATTTGGACCACTCTCGGAGTCAGAGAGGATGGTGCATGTCTATGTGCTGGCCTCTCTGATTCAGAGAGTGGTCCAAACATACTTTACGGTGGCCTTTGTGCCGGCCAAACTATGCTGGCCTAACTGTGCCAGACTAACTCCAGTTTAGGACTGCACCCTTTCTGGTGTCTGTACAACCATTTTCAGTTTGACTGGGTCCTGGGGGCAGAATCCTACCCAACTTTCCAGCCCTGACATAGCCGTGTCAATGAGGCATGTGCTGCACCCTGCAGTTGGGGTTGGCAGTCATGGAGGTCTCCTCAAGGGAAGGGGATGTTTTCTTCCTTACCTCAGAGCTGCGTTTCCCTTACCTTGATGCTGGAAAGTTGGCTGGGATTGTGCCCTGGGTTAATGTCACATGTGAAAGTGGACGGATTCGTGATGGGACTAGCAAGCTGGCAGCCTTTTGCACAGTGATGTAACTTGCCTCGAGTTAAATCAGATTTCCATAACTTGTATCCTCGTCTGTTTTTTCCCCTATCTCATTCTATTCAGTTAAATCTTCATAGATGTAACATAAAAGGAGTGCCTTCTCTGACTTCTAATGACTCATAATTACCTCAGGAATATCTTATTTCAACTTTCATTTATTTGCATCTTCTCCAGTAAGACTTCCCTTCAGACTGGTTTGAGCTTTTCTGTCATGCCTTGGGAGGGGTGTCTCAAAAAAATGTACACCTATTTTTAGTAAGCTCTAATTCATACATTTTTCACTATAGAAATTAAGTGATGGGCAGCCCAATCCTAAACTGCCCAGCCGCTGTAGGAACAGGGGTAGCAAAATGGCTGAAGGTAGCAGCAGCTGAAGGCACCTCAGTAAGGGCACTGGGTCGCCAATGGCCCTGCTCAAGTCTTGCCGGCACACACTTGAGGGCCTCCATGTTGGGCCCGTGGCCTGACACAAAGGGTAGGATCTGGCCATGGAGGCCACCACCAGTCCCAGGGCCAGCTCTAGCAGTGGCGGGGCCCAATGTGAGGCATTCCTGTGGGGCCCCCAACCCTCCCTGAGGGGCCCCCACTCACCAAGAAGAGCGCTGTTTGTGCCACATGCAAAGCATGGCATGTGGAAGTAGTTGGTGGTGATAGCATAACACCACCACCAACCAGTGGTGGGATTAAAATAAATTAACAACCGGTTCTATGACGGCATAGCCAGAGCCAAAAAAAAAAACCCGAAGCCAGCCGAGGTAAGCGAGTGGGCGGGGCCCGGCCATTTAACAACTGGTTCTATAGAACCTGGGCAAACCCCCTGAATCCCACCACTGCCGCCAACTGCTTCCAGGTGGCCCATTTTGGGCTGTTTACCCAGGTTTGGGTAAACCTGCTCTGCTCGCCCCACTGACTTACCACTCGCTTACCTCAGCTGGCTTCGGGGGTTTTTTTTTTTTGCTCCGGCTATGATTTCATAGAACCAGTTGTTAATTTATTTGAATCCCACCACTGGTTGGCCCATCGAGATCGTAGCTGCAGCCACAGGCTGCAGGGGCCCGATGTGACGACATTGGTCATCAGTGGCGTCTCTACAGGGAGGGCAGAGCTCTAAGTTTTGCAAGGAGCCTTACCCTATCATGTGAATCCCTCCTCTTCCTTGCTGCTGTAGCCAGTGAGCAACGCCAAGATGTTGCTGTTCCCTGTGAGGATTGGCTAAAACGGTGCAGGAGAGGCGTGATTTCCACTGCAAGGTAAGGCTTCTTGCAAAACTTAGAGCTCTGCCCTCCCTGTAGAGATGCCACTGTTGGTCATATTGGCTTAAAGCCAGCCCGGACCAGTCCCACTTCTGCTCCACCCCTCTCCTCGCCAGTTCTACCTTCCTTACGCCCTCCCCCTGCTCCAAAAGAGCTCACTGCTGGTAGCAGTGAGACTTCCTGCCCTCTGGCTGTGTGGGGGGGTCCTCCTGGAGGTGGGGCCTTGCACTAGGCCAGCACCAGCAGTAAGCCTTTGCCACTGGCAGTAGAAGTGGCTTATAGCACTTTTGCAGCACCAGTGCCAATGGTAACAGCTTCCTCTGGTGCTGGGCCGCATAGGATTGGGCCCTAAGAGCCCAATCCTATCCACATTTCTGTTGCTGGTGCAGCTACGCCAAGAGGGTTTGCTCTGCATCCTGGGGTGAAGGACCAGTCGCCGAGACTTCCTCATGGTAAGGAAGCTCCCTTGCCTCAGGGCTGCATTGGTGCTGGAAGGCTGGATCGGACTGGGCCCTAATTAATTAACTGGATAAGAAAGCAGGTCACTGGCTTCTGCGCAGTTTTTTTTTTTTCAGGCGTGGGCAGCAGTGATCAGATTGCAGTGATCAGATTGCCTACCCACTCACCTTTCCTCTTGTGGTTCCCTTTAAATAAGGCAACCTGCACTGCAGCTGCACTTTCTGTAGCTGCAGCTTCCTGATTTGCTTAAAAGGACAGTGTACAGAAAGAGTGAGATGAGGGAGTAATAATAATAATAATAATAATACTTGGATTTATATACCGCCTTTCTTAGGTCACCAGATTTCTCTGATGACTATAACTCAAGGCGGTTTACATGGCCAGACTTTATTCAGAAACCCGAAGGTTTTTACAATTTATACAGAAATGTTCTATCTTTCAAGAACTACACACATACAGATGGATCTTTCTGGATTTAGTCCTTCTTTCTGGCCACCCATTTGTCTTCTTGCTGGCTGATAAATGGCTTCCCTGCTCCCACCAGAGAAGCGGCTGAACTTCGGCACAACTCCCCCTCACACAAGGCAGCCGAAGCTCAGCTGTTAATCAGCCGCAATTAATGAGGTCTGCCGCTCACAGAGACTTCCGGCTGTCCTGAACTGGCGACCTTCAGATCTTCAGCTCTTATCTTCAGGCAAATGGAGGCATTAACCCTCTCGACTAAATCTTCTTCTGACTAAATCTGTAATGACAGAATCATGTAACCCCGGACCTTCTGGGCTATCGTATTGCTTTTAATGTGAAAAGCTCAACTCCAGACTATCTCTGTTTAGCCACCTTTGGCCTGTTGGGCTGTGAAGACGTTCAAGCCAGTAAGGCAGATAATCCTGCAGCAAAGGAGGTGGTTCAAAGTCACATCAATAGGAGGGAGCTTAAAATGAGAAAGTAAACTCTACAGGTGCATCATTTTGCTATGCGTTGTTTCTGGCCTCTGCAAGGCATTCTCATTCACTTGACTGCAGAAGGCACCCCTATGTGCAGACAAAAACAATATGCCTCTTTAGAAGAAGTGAACAGGAAAGACCACATGCATGCGGATTGCCTGGGCACAATGCTGTACATGAAAGGCTCTGGATCAAGTGGACTGATATGAAGATGATTGATGTGGCTCCTTCTGTGGTGGGAAGGGAGATTGGGGATAAAGGGCACCCCAGGTCTCTTTGCCACACCACCCACAACTTGATGCAAGCCTTGTCATCTGCTTCATGGATGTGCTGGCAGTAGCTATGTACTGTCTCCCAAGCAACTCTCAAGAAAGATGGCCTAAGCATTAACACATGTCCCTAGGCAAATGTCTCAGTTTGTCTCCAGTTGAACCTGATGCTTTTTCTCACCTTAGGTCCTTTGAACAAAAAAGTTTCAAAGGCATTACCTGAGCATCCCTGCAGATGATTCAGTGCTCCTGCTGAAGAAAAAAGGAGAGCTCTTCTTTCCCAGGCTCCCTCACCCCAGTGACAGCTCTGCTGATAATACATTGCTACTCCAATTTCACTGGCTGCCAGTCAGTTTCTGGGCTCAGTTCAAAGTTCCGCTGATTATCTTTAAACACCTAAACAGTTTGGAGTGGATGAGCAGAATTAACAAGACCATCTCTTCCTTGCTCAGGGTGATGTACATAGTTCCTCCCCTCCTTTTGCCCTCTCACTATCACTGTGAGTTAGGTTAGACTGAGGGCACAATCCTAACCTAGAGTTAGGCCAGGAAAATTTGGCCAGCACAAGGGCCACCATAAAGCACATTTGGACCACTCTTTGAGCCAGGGAGCATGACTGTGTATTGGCCTCTCTGACTCTGAGAGTGGTCCAAACCTACTTTATGGTGGCCCTTGTGCTGGCCAAACTTTGTTAGCTTAACTGTGCCTGCCTAACTCCAGCTCAGGATTATGCTTTGAAAGATAATGTCTGGACCAGAGTCACCCAGGAGGCTTCATGGTTGAGCGGGGATTTGAACCTAGATCTTCCAGGTCTAAGTTGAATTCCCGTTGGACTTAGCTCCATTATAAGGCAAAAGTTTCCCCACGACCGAATGGTCTAGTTGTGACCAACTGTAGGGGGCGATGCTCATCTCTGTTTCTAAGATGAAGAGCTGGCGTTTGTCCAAGAACAAGTGTCCATGGTCATGTGGCCGGTATGACTATACTTCGTAGTGCACGGAACGCCGTTACCTTCCCACTGAAGTGGTCCTTATTTGAAAGCTCACAATTTATGTGCTTTCAAACTGCTAGGTTGGCAGGAGCTGGGACAAGCGACAGGAGCTCACTCCGTCGCGTGGTCTTGAACTGCCAACCTTCCGGTCAGCAGCTCAGCGGTTTAGCCCGCAGCGCCACTACATCCTCCATTATATAGCTCCATTGTGTAATTTTCCATCAGTCACCACAGCTCCGTATCAGAGATGCTACACCCCTTGAAACTGTCTCTTTTGGGCAGCTGTCCAAATCAGAAAAATGTGGCAAAGACAGTGGCCTAACAGAGAGACATTTTCACGTGGTACAGCATTGCTGATATGGAGCTGTGGTGACTGATGGAAAATCCAGCGCTAGCCCAGACTGCCATCATATGGGAACTACTATTTAAAGAACAACTTTGACACTTTTTATCCTCAACAAGTTTACAGTCAGATTCCAATAATGTGAGCTTGGCAATAAGTCCCACTGTTAAATGGGATGTAACTTTAAATGGGATGTAACTCCAGTGTAAACAGGACTGAAATCTAAGCGTGCCTTGAGCAAATTAAAGCACTAGGCATCCAAACACAATGATTGTCCACTTGCTCTGTGTTACATGGGACCACAAAAACTATTAATGTTCTGATCTTCTATGGAAGATGCATCACCCTAATCGATCATACACATGACAATTCACAGTTTCCCAAGAAAACATATTGGGCATTCATGAAACACTGACTTAACCTACGGAGGGAAGTGATAGAATAATTGCTGCTGAACTTCATTTCCATGGCATATAATAGCTTCAAAGCCTGAACAAGGCAAATATTTTCATTCAGCATATTATGACTTCCTTCAGTGAAGTCAGGGCATTTTGCTGACTTTTCTCATGACCTTCAAAAAACCTGTGCCTTGAGGATGCAGAAAACCACAATGGACCGCTTTCCAAGGTGGATGCTGTTGCCAGGGTCATGCAGGCATGCCATTCTGAACTGGAGAGGCATTCCTGTGTGGTTAACCAGGGCCGCCTGAAGCCAATGTGACCAATGTTGTCACATTGGGCCCCGCACTTTGGGGGGCCCCCCACCAGTGCTGCGAGCATATTGCCTGCTGCTGCAGCCGAGATCTGTAGGAATTGTAGGGCGAACAGAGCAGCTTTACTTTGGGCCCTCCTACCTGCCCCAGCCCCTGAACTGCCCAAAATGGGCAGTGGTGTCATTCTATAATGAAGTGCCGGAACGGTGGGCGGGACTTACCGCATGATTGGCTGCGCGGTTCTGACGCGTCGCCACCGTTCCGAGCCCCGCGCGGGCACCCCTGGCTTCGGAGGGGGTGCCCGCTTGCCTGGGTGGCGCACTGGGTGCTGCGGAGAGCCGCAGAGGGGCGTGCCACCCGGAAGAAGCCCTCCGTGGCGGAACAGCAGGCAGCGACGCGTCGCGGGGCCCCTGTCAATCAAGGGGTAAGTCCCGCCTGCGTTCCGGCACTTCATTATAGAATGACACCACTGAAAATGGGCCTCCTGGAAGCAGTTGCTGGTGATGTCATCATGGCACAACCAACTATTTCCAGGTGAGTGGGGGCCCCTGCAGGGAGGGTTCCCGGTGGGAACGTCCCACATTGGGCCCTTTAGCTCCTGGAGTCAGCCTTGGGTATCACTCACTGATATACCATACTGAGTGAAGAAAAGCAATGTGAAGCTCAGAAATGCACATTGCTTGGCTAAATGTGGCCACCCTGTGGCAACGAAGAGGTATGCACTTGGAATTCATTGTGACAAGAAAATTACGCCAATTGTTCCATGATCTTCAACCAAGCAACCCAATCCTATCCTTGAGTTAGGTATGCACAAGAAGATAAAAAAGGATGAGGTTAGGCATGCCTAATTCTACAGATGACTGGCCTCACTCCATTTAATGGAATTTGTTTCCATGTAAATGGCTCTGGACTGTAATCAAAGAAGGAGGAAACAGATTGCTAGTGTCGATGAGATACCCTTATAGATACTATGCTTTAAATATTTGCATTGTCTGGAAGTCTTATAATGTACATTTAAAAGGCAATGAATTAAGGACGAAATCATTGCGTGCACTTACTAGGGAATAAGGCTGAAATCCTATACACACTTTCCTGGAAGCAAGCTTCATTGAACACAATGGGACTTACTTTTGGGTAGACAGACATAGGATTGTCCTATCTGTTCCATTATGACACAACTCATTATGACACAAAATTAATTTGCAGACAGACAAAAATCAAAGGCCTGCAGTCCAATTCTGTGATGCAAGGCCAAATTCCTTACGTACTTCGTGAGACTGAGGCTCAAACTAAACCTATTCGCAATAGTGTTTTCTATGATAAATGCCCTGTTTTTCTCACTATTTTTGTCCTTCTACTTGTTTATGGATCCTTCAAAAAAAAAATACACAAACCCATCCTGTCCACCCTGCCCTGTGTTGCTTCAGCTGCCTAAAAGCTGCTGGGACATCCTCCTGTGGCAAGCAGTTTTTGCCCTTGGTTGCCAAATGGCAGCTCATGTGGCTTTGAGACCTTCTTTGTGTCAGGAGTAGCCATGCCTCCTACTTAGATTAGCATCTGCCCAGAGGCGTTTCTACAGGGAGGGCAAAGCTCTAAGTTTTGCAAGAAGCCTTACCCTGTCATGTAAATCCCTCCTCTCCCTTGCTGCTGTAAGCCAGTAAGCAACGCCAAGATGTTGCTGTTCCCTGTGAGGATTGGCTAAAACAGTGCAGGAGAGGAGTGATTTCCACTGCAAGGTAAGGCTTCTTGCAAAACTTAGAGCTTTGCCCTCCCTGTAGAAACGCCACTGCATCTGCCTACTGATATGGGACGTGGTGGCGCAGTGGGTTAAACCACTGCTGCTGGGCTTTCCGACCAGAAGATTGGGAGTTCAAGACTGCGCGACGGAGTGAGCTCCTGTTGCTTGTTCCAGCTCCTGCCAACCTAGCAGTTCAAAAGCACCTAAATGCAAGTAGATGAATAGGGACCACTTTGGTGGGAAGGTAACGGCGTTCCGTGCGCCTTGCTGGCCACATGACCATGGAAGTTTGTCCTCGGACAAAACGCCGGCTCTACAGGTTTTGAAATGGAAATGAGCACTGCCCCCTACAGTCGGTCACGACTAGACAATTCGGTCATAGGGAAACCTTTACCTTTACCTTTTATTGATTGGGCAGCCAAATCCATGTGTTTAGACTAAGGAGTGAGATGGAGGTGGGATCCACTCCTTCAGTCATGTAATTCTATGATATCATACAACCTAGAATACTTCAAGTATGTGTTCCTGCCAGGTCTGCTATGAAATTTAGCATTAGTTTATGGAAGGTACCTCCCACTTACAATGCAGTAAGTGCAGGGATAAAGATTATCCCTGAGTTGACCCAGCAAAATTTGGCCAGCACAAGGGACACCGTAAAGTATGTTTGGACCACTCTTGGAGACAGAGAGGTCTGTACACAGAGATGTGCCATCCTCCCTGACTCTGAGAGTGATCCAAACGCGCTTTACGGTGGCCTTTGTGCCAGCCAAACTTTGCTGGCCTGTGTACCGGCCTAACTTCTGGATAGGATTGAACCCTGGGTGTGTCCCCCCCCCGAAATGACACTGCGCCACTGTGTATTTACAGTATATTTCTTGTATCTAATATATTCTTGGATGAGTGTGAAGGTGCCATTGCTTCTCTGTGTCTGGGAAAGAAGTAAAATGGGTCCATGTCTTCTAAAATATTTTTCACATGTTTAATTTCTTGATCATGTACATATATGGGACTTAGGCTGCAAATGTATATACAGTATGTTTACCTGACGGTAAGTCCCATTAAATTCAGTGAGTCTTACTTCTGCGTAGGCATGCATAGGCTTGCACTACACGCCTATGTTCAGTAGCTTGCCTCACTTTCTTCAGTAATGTGTTTAGTTCTCTCTGGTTGTCCTTGGAACGAATCTCTCAACCTCCATGCTACCCTGTCAGGACCAACATGAACCAAAATGTTGCCATCTTGCCAAAGCTGGGACAAAATGCTTGTTTGTGCTTATTATGAAGTATCTGAGACCACATTTGTTAATTTTTCTGCTTGTCTGTCTTTAGCAGAAGTCAGGTTGGCACAATGTAGCACATTGCATCATATGTATATGCACACGACTTCAACAGAAGCACATTCCTAAACTGCAAGAAGAGCTGAAGAAAGACAATAAAGCCACAGTTTATGTTGCCAAGCTCCTTGTAAACCTTGCAGCGTGTGTACCTTACACAAGGTCAGGGCATAGGAGTAGGGTAAGCCCATGTTTTCTCAGCGGGACTTGGTCACAATTGCCCACTCCTTAATTACTGTGCATATAGATTACTGTCTGTATGCCAGCTTAGGTTTTCCTCCTCAGGGAGTATGACAGAAGAGTTCCCAACGAACCGTGGGGTTAAACAGGGGTGTCTCTTGGCGCCCCTGTTATTCAATCTTTTCATAAATGATTTAGCTTCACATCTTGATAGCGTGGGTGGTCATCCTCCCAAACTTGGGAACCTTAGGGTTCCCCTCTTGTTGTACGCGGATGACGCTGTTATTCTATCCCGCTCTCGATTGGGTCTTAAACGAATGGTCAATCAGTGTATTGACTATCTGTCCCAAAATCACCTGAGTCTGAACTTTAATAAGTCCAAAATCATGGTGTTTGCTAGAACATGGAGACTGAGGAAGTGGTCCTTTAAAGGGCATTTGATAGAGCAGGTTAAAACGTTCAAATATCTTGGTATTTTGTATTCTTATAACCTTTCCTGGTCGGCCCACCGTGTTATGGTGCGTTCCTTGGCCAGGACATCTGCTCAAGCCATAATTAGATTTTTTTTTAGTAAGGGCTGCTCCTTTGTTCCTGCTGCTTTGAAAGTGTTCAACGCTAAATCTGTGTCACAAATTCTCTCTGGAATCCCACTCTGGATCCAAGCATTTTCTTATTCTATTGAACAGATTCAAGCCTTTTTTTTACGAACCATCCTTGGTATGCCCAATTGTGTCTCCTATGCCGTACTTTGTGTTGAGACGGGCCAAATTAAGCTCGAGACTTTAGCATGGATTAGGGCCTCCAAATTTTGGCTAAAAGTTTTTTTTAATAAAGATCAAAATAGCCTCCTTTATCATCTTCTTTGTGAGTCTTCTTCCTTAGCTAGTCCTTGGTTAGCCAAAATCAAGCAGATTGGCATTGATGTGGATCTTATTGGTTCTACATCTCCCGATGAGGCATTTAGAATTATTAAAAGGAGGCTTTTAGACATTCATTCTCAGACCCTTTTAAGTGCAGCCTCTAAATTTTGCTCCCCCCTTTATCTTCAAATTCCAGTTACTATTGGTAAATTACCAGCTTTTTTTTCTATCCTGGAGTGCCCCAAAGTCAGAAGGGCTCTATCGCTTGCCCGATGCAATGTGATTCCCTCTGCAGTTCTCTGGGGCAGATTTAGTGGAACTCCCTATCTAGATAGACTCTGTCCCTGTGACATGCAAGTAGTTGAATCCATTGAGCATCTTATTTTATATTGTCCTCTTCATAAGGAGGCCAGAGATAAGTTTCTCAATTTTTTGCCCATGATCAATTTTCAGGTGACTCTGAAATTTTTAAAAAAATTTTCTCCTCCGATGAGCCTAATTTTATTCATCAATTTGCTTGGTTTATTTTTAGTATTGTGAGGTCCAACTCTGAACGTGCTAATAGGGCCTCCTCTAGCAGCTGAGATTTCGTGATGCCTTTTAACCCCTGGTTTTTATTGTATTTTGTATGTTCTGTATCTTTGTTTGTTTTAGTAGTATCCTTGTTTGTTTTATATGCCAATAAAGGTTTGGAATTGGAATTGGATTACTGTCTTATCATGGGCTGCCCATGAAGACCTCTGAAAACTATACCTTGTGCAGGATGAAACTGGGTACTGTTGGGTGATCTGCTTTTGCACTGGTTACCACTTTGTTTCCAGATATGATTCATGGAGCTGTTGTTATTCTTATAGCCTGTGACGAATGTGTTTTCCCTGCTCCCACCCATCTCCATATGTTTTGCCCTTTTTGCTTTGGACAGTTTTTAATTGCCCAGCAACGTCTATGCAATTTAGCTGCTGGGATATTCTTTTCAAGCAGCCTTGTTCTGCCTGTGTTTGAATAACCACCATTGCCAGACAGCCACATGGGAATGCAGATTCGGACTCCATCCTGTCTCAGGACAGTTGTGCTGCTTAGCAACAAAGTTATCTTGTCAATCAGGTAGCGTCCTTGTCTTTCTTGATCCAAAGGATGGGAAGAGGCAACCGGGTATTTTCCACCCCTCCAGTCAGGTAATGTGATGCCATTACAGCAAAGTTATTGCCATTATGTATGCCATAATGGCAAAGTATGCCATTATAAGTCATTCTCTACCAGTCACCTAAGTCACCCATTCATTGGGAGCTCAGATAGGAGCACCCACTTGCTGAACTGCAAGTGAAAAGGACTGTGAATTCCCTACCACATAGGTAAGTTAGGAACTGTATAGAGCAGTTGTTCCCAACCTTTGTAGCACTAGGGCACACCTTTTAGGTACGATAACCGGTTAGGAGCCCCCTGCAAGACCAGAAGTGATGCCATTAAGCAGGAAGTGACATCACTGTGTCTGTATGTAGACTGCCATCGGTTACCAAATGCAACAGTTGTTTTTAGGTATGTGGAAACATCTTGACATATTTTCAAAAAAAAAATTATGTTTGGAGGTTCTCAGAAAATGCTGCAAAAATACAACTTTTTAAATGTTGTGCAAATGTATGGTAGCAAATAGGACCTCCACAACCCCCTGAAAATGAGTTCATTACTCCACGGGGGGGGGGGGGGTTCCGATCCCCAGGATGGGAACCACTGGCACAGAGACTTGCATCAAATTTGGGTTTCGAGAAGGGTTGTTTATTTGCCCCTATGAGACTGAGCAGCATCCCAGGTCCATCTACTGGGCATTAATTGTTACTGCACCCTTCCGTGAAACCATTTTTAGTTCTTTCCTGCCAAGCACATATCTTCTTTATTCACCATTATTTTCCTATTTCATTTCATCCTTTTGGTTTAGACTTTTAATAAACTTGTTATATTTTGATCCTTTGTATGCCAGGTCCATCCACTCACAGGAAATTGAGTGGATTGTCATGTCTCTTTGCTCTGCAATTATTTGGAACCCCTGGGGTTCAGTGTTCTCCTGGGAGGGTGGGGTTTTGCAGATGTCCCTCCTCTGCTTAGTCTCTATAGCCAGGGACAGTAGGAGCAGAAACAATTTTCCAAGGTGTTTATCCATTCAGCTGCTTGTCCAATAGCAGGAAAGTGGGAGGCATGAAGGGTGTATATGCCTGCTAACCACTAGGGTGCTACTCCCCTGGGTTAGCCTGCCTTCTTATGAGAGATCCACTTCCTTGACATAGCCCTGTTCACCTTCTGATCAAAATATCTCCTCCATCCACATGAATGTGCCTATCCAGTTTGATCTTTCAGAAGGATACGGGTACCCTTTCCTTCTGAAGTGTGGCTGGTGCCTACCCTCCAAAATTTTCAGAGGCTGTCCTTATCCTGCAGAACTCCCTGCTTTGTGAGATTCAGCAGGCCCTACTCACAGATTCTCTTTGCCCCCCCCCCCACCAGCTGAAGAACTGTATTTTTTCTGCTATGATTCATGACTGGCTTTAGCCCTATCCTTATTTTGATTTTGTTTTGATTCATTTGTGATTGCTTTTACGGATTGAACTGTTTTTCATGTTTTGTGCTGCAAGCCCCCCACTGCCACTATGGAAAAAGCACAAGGAACATTTAAAAAAAAAGTAGAGAACATGTTTTCTTTTTTGTTAATTTTCCAATTACAAATAACAAAGAACAAAACCACCCCAGATACAACAGTGGTCTAATGTATTAAATAAATGAATCTATATGTTTCATGTGGTTTTAAGTATTTCGTCAGAGGACAATCTCCAGATAGTTTCAAATATGTCCATACACAATTGACGTCGATAGCCGCTTGTTCAACAACATAGGCGTGAAAGATCATTCATTCATTGGGCGTAAGTTGGTGGGCTTTATTCCTTCCAATCAAGTACTATAAGGGCGCAATCCTAACCAACTTTCCAGCACTGAAATAGTGGTGCCAATGGGACTTGCAGTTTGGGGGCAGTTATGGAGGCCTTCTCAAAGTAAGGTAATGGTTATCCTTTACCTCAGGGCTGCATTGCCCTTACCCCGATGCTGGAAAGTTGGTTAGGATTGCACCCTTTTTGCCAACCTGAGGGCACAGAGTCCACTTTTGCAGACTTGATGTTAAACTCCAAGTTACAAGTAAATTAAATAATGTAGGAGTACATACATATCTGTGAATGTCACTGATTCCTGTAACACTATTTGTATGATGCTAAGAATTTCTCCCCCAAAGTTTACAATAACTGAGCATGACCATAACATGAATGAAAGAGAACTATCCCTACTCTTGCATCGCCAACATCTGGACTCACTGCCAAGTCCTTTTATATGTAGTAAGTAAATAAAAATTAACTTCACGCCTCTGATAAAATGGACTGTAGCCTAGGAAAGATCGCACCACCATAAATCTGTGAGGGCCCAGTCCTATCCAAGTTTCCAACACTGAAGCAGCTGTACTAATGGGATCTATGCTGCATCCTGCAGTAGGGAGGCAATCACTGAGAACTCGCCAAGGTAAGGGCAGTGGCAGATCTACCATTATCGGGGGGGGGGGGAAATTACCCTTGTGCTGCATTGGTGGAGTGGAGGGGGCAGTGCCTGCTACCGCCACATCACTGTCGCTGCCGCCACTTCCCCTCCAGAGCCCACTTGAGGGCTTGGCAGGCTGTGCGTGACACTCTGTTGGCCTCCAGAAGTGTTCTGAAGGCATCAGAACGCTGTTAATCAATACTTCCGGTTTTCATCAGAAAACTGGAAGTATTGTTTTAAAGCGTTCTGATGCCTTCAGAACGCTTTTGATGTGCACCAAAGGTTGTGCGAGGCACCAGAGTCTCCAGGTGGGTGGGGTGGTGGCAGGTGGCCCCCGGGAAGCAAATGGGCCAGGTCCGCAACTAAGAGCGCAATCCTAACCTGGAGTTAGGCTGGCACAGTTAGGCCAGCCGAGTTTGGCAGGCACAAGGGCCACCGTAAAGCGCATTTGGACCATTCTCGGGGTCAGGGAAGATGGCGCATGTCTGTGTGCTGGGCTCCCTGACTCAGAGAGTGCTCCCAACATACTTTACGGTATCCCTTGTGCCGGCCAAACTTTGCAAACCTAACTGTGCTGGCCTAACTCCAGGTTAGGACTGCGCTCTGAGTAAGGAAGCATTTGTTCCCTTGCCTTGAGGTTGCATTGCAGCTGCACCAGCACTGGGAAGTTGGACAGGATTGGGCCTCCCCTGGGTCTCCCAGGCTCTGTTTCGCGTTTGCTGCGGCGCTGACATGCAGCTACTACAGTGATTCCCGGGCATTATTCGGGAGAAATGACTCAGGGATAAAGGGGGGGGGGGGGTTCAGAAAACGTCAGGAGGGCGAAGGAGAACGTGGGCACGGAGAGCGACCCAAGCTGGACGCCAGCGAAAGCCGAGCTCCTTTCCCCCATCCTCGCTCGCCTCCCACGCACACTCTCGCGCGCCCATCCCGACCCCTCTGGGCCTCGCCCCTTCGCCTTCTTGCAAGTGACAGTTGCTTCCGTTAGGAGACCCCGCGCGCCCCTGCTCAGAAGCACATCCCGGCTGAAGCCCCGCCCCGTCCCCGCCCCTCCCTCCTTCCGATTGGCTTGGCGGAGCCGGTGCTCTGCAGTCCCGGCTGCTGGTGCTGCTGAGGCGATTTCTGAGGTGCAGCCGCGACTCAGCTGCTGGGGAGCTCGGGCAGAGGACGGAGACCGCGGTTCCCGCCCGCTTCGGGGCCCGTGCCCGGTGGCGTCGCGGCCGGTCAGGCGCCGGTGGAGGGGGCAGCCGGTGGGTTCCCCCCTCACCTTCCCCGTGAGGAGGAGGAGGCGGCGGCTGGGGCGGGGGCAAGAAGCGTCCGCGTCTCCATCCCCTGGAACAAAGGCGCCGCCGGACCCCTCTTGCCCTCGGCGGAGCGATGGCGTCGTTCAACCTGGGGGGGCTCAACGCCGCCTCTCGCAGGAAAAGCGTCCACTCCCGCAACGCCACCGTCGAGAGGCGGAACCTCATCACGGTCTGCAGGTGAGTTGGCTCTGGGGCTGCCTGCCCCTTCCCCTGGCACCCCTCCGCCTACGCAGGGTCGTCCCTTCGCGGTTGGCCGTACCTCGCACTAATTAATCCGGGATAACTGCACCCCCCCCCGGGATAACTGCACCCTCCCCGCCTCCCGCGTTTGTTCCGTCCTCGCAGTCGCCAACACGAAGGGACTCGCCAGCGTTTAATGGAGAAGAAAGAGATAAGAGCGCCACTGCACAGATGTTGAAGGGACGGCGTTAAAAGGTGCCTCTATTGACGAGAGGTCTTGTTCTATGCCCAGACTGCAGCTCCCTGAAATGTCATTCATTGGGTCCTCCTATAGCCCTTTGGTATATTCCCTACATTGTGTGTGTGTGTGTGTGTGTGTGTGTGTGTGTGTGAGAGAGAGAGAGAGAGAGAGAGAGAGAGAGAGAGAGAGAGAGAGAAGGTGGGCTCACACCCATTGTATGTTTAGACTGTGTGAGAGTCCACTTTTTCATCACCCTGGCTAGCAATATGCTGGTGGGATAAAGGATGTCCAGGGATTCATACTGCCAGCTAAGTGGTGTTCAGTCAGTGTATGCTTAGAATAGGGACTTATTTATTTTACTCAGAAAATATAAATATTCTCCTTCTTCCATCTTCTTTATGCTGCTTCTTTAGTTCTCTGTGCACGCTCTCTCTCCCTCTCTTTTTATATAGGTGTATTACTGCAACCACCATACCGTCAAATGTCATAAGTGAGATTTTGCAGCAGTTTCTTGCATTCGATTATTACCTATGTAGGAAATTTGTCATGTGATTCAAACCTCCCCATTTTTATGTAAAGCACCATGTACATTGACGGCGCTATCTATATGTCCAGGTTGGCCTCAGTGAATGCCTACTGAGAAACGCTGCTGAACTTTACTTTGCACTTGCTCCTGCTGATTACTGAGCAAAATATTTTTACTTCGCAATCCAGAGTTCAATTTGAACCAGGTTTTGACTCCTTAAGAACCTATTGTGAGTGCTGTGATACAGCCCCATAGCAGATTCTGGGTTCTGATATGTTACTGTGAAAAATTAAAACATAGGGTTGATGTTTGAAGAAAGGAGCAGGTGCACTTCTTGTGTTAAATGGAAGCCATGTGGAGTATATGTGCCCCAACTGTGAAAACTGGGATCACTGGAAGGTTTAATTTCCTTATGTGTTGTGTTTCTCCAATCTAAATGGATGGCTATTGTTTGTCCTGTTTGGAAGAAATAAATTGCTGTTTGTGGACACTATTGTGATAAAGACAAAAATCTGATGTATACTTTGTACAAATGTTGGTCCATCAAACAAACACCAAATGGTATTGGCCACGCTGACTGGCAGTGGCTATCCAAAGTTTAAGACAGGAAGTTTTACCTGGAGATGCTGAGGATTGAAGCTGGGACTTCCTGCATGCGGAACAGATGCTCCATTGAGTATAGATATTTCCATTGAGTGGGTGATCTAGCTTCCACTGACAGTGATCATTGCACCTCACCAAGGATTCTAGTAATGTGCAAGCCTTCCTACCAGCACCTTTTTTCTGGGCATTTTGTGAATCTGTATCAACCAGTACTAAGGAGACTGACTTTCTTTGGTTTAATTGTTAAAAGCATTTATACCCACCTTTCAAGTTCAGAGACACTCAATATTGGTTTTATTAGATATGAAAAAATGTCATGAAGCAAATTATTTTTATTTGACTGTTTCTCATATCAAAGTGGTTTACAAAAGATGGGTAAAATACAAAAATCATAACGCGTAAGTAACACCAACACTATAAATATTAAGACCATGAACAATTACAAAATTAAAGCAGGGAATAGGGTAACATCAAATTACAAAGGCCTGTCAAAACAAAAATATCTTCAGCTCGTACCAAAGTGCAGAGACCTAACAAGGGCAGAGCCTATGGGGCATCTGCTCTGGGTGCTTTGCCAAGGTGTGTGCAATTTTGTTTGAAAAAGGAAAGAGCCAAGTGGTTTTGCCTCCCAGCTACACAGCAGAAACTCTGGGGCGGGTGGCTGACAAGTGGAGAACCATGAGAGGTCATTTTTCCAGTACATTTGTAAAATGGTGGCCTTGTATAGTTTTCTTCATATGTCTTCATATTCTCTCTTTCTCTGAGGTGGGGTGGGGTAACAAACACTGTCCTGCTGAGAAGAGGATAAAACAAATCATTCTGTATGGAAAGAGAAATAGTGGTGGATGTTTTCTTTGAGTGGTGCATCAGATGTGATAAACTAGCTGCAGCAAAAAAATGTGTGACATTGTCATCCAGTTGTTGAGGTGATTATGGATATAATTCCTGCGTATAGGGCTGATAAGTTTTTAGGTTTAATGTTTTGTATTGGGAAAGTATAAAAGAGGTTTCTTATTAAGCTTGTGATCAGAGAGTAGCATAGATTAAGGAGAGTGAAGGCACAGAAAATTAGGGTTAGCAGAGGTGACCAAATATGAAGAGAGAGTAATGGTTCCATGTTGTAACCTCCCTAGGTTCTGTAATGTCCCTATGCAGAATATTTATGGTTGCAAAACTTACTGGTATACAGGTTGAACATGCTTATCCATGGATTTGTGACCCATGGTTTTGATTAACCATGGATTCTGAACCCACAGGGTAGGTTGATCTGGACCCTCCGAGCAAAACCAGAAGCATGTGGCCTCCCCGACCTGCAGAATGCCTTCAAAAGGCATTTCAATGCTACTTCCTTTAGAAGGCATTCTGAGGGTTGGAGAGGTCACATTTGGAGGGTCTGGTACCAGACCTGTAGACTTCATTATTGGCGGGTTTCAGCATCCATGGGGGTTCTGGAGATAGAACCCCTGTGGATATCGAGGCACAACTATACTGGAGTGCAATTTTATTGTTGCTTTGCCACATCAATTTGATCTGGTAGTTAGAATTGGTGAAATTTGCTTTTTATTGCCTTAAATAAGTGGTCTTCAAAATCCTCCGTGGGAGAAGACTACGTAAGTGCTTGCGGGGGCATGCCTTTAATAACGACCCAATCCCCAGGCTCGCACCGCTGTTTTGACAGGAAAGGGGATCCTATGCCTACCTTGCATTGGCCCACAGAGGGTGCATGGAGCTCTGGAGAATCCACTGCGGGGCTCACCAAGTCTCTCTTTTAGTCATGATTGTGAAACCAAAAGTGAAACGTGCTCCCCTGTTTTCTAGGGGACAATTAGCTGGGCATTCTTCCACGCTGATTTCTAACCGTGCTGAGGTCTCCACCGAAGCGAAGACAGCCATTTGTTACAGCTCCTGCAGAACTGAATATTAATTCCTATGGAAATCGTTAAAAAAAAAAAAAAAAAAAGCTGAACTCACCCCAGAACAACAACATGTTTTACTGATCATACAGCTTAGCTATTGCAGGATCTTGCAGAGGAAGACCCCAGGAGTAAGGAGTGCTTCACTGAAAAACCTATTTTTTTACACTGATCTGTATGCAGTAACTGCCCCCCCCTCATTTATTTTCCCATGTGTGGTTGGTTGAGTACAACTTGTGATTTATTTAAAAAGTATGATTTATTAAATAAAAATCCCTGCTTAATGACAATGCTTTCAGCCCTACTAGTACAATAATGTCACTTCCTGATTAATGACATCACTTCGGGGGGGGGGCTGACAGGTTGTCCTACTTAAAAAGTTGGTCCCGATGCTAAAAAGATTGGGAAACACTGTCGTAATGGCTTAATTTTTCATTTAGCATGGCTGTTGTAATTGAATTGTACAAACACTATGCTAGCAGTATTGTACAACTAATAGTCCCTTACTGTATATGCTTTTTGAAATATATATCTGGTATGGTAGCTTTCATATTTGGTGACTTAAGAAGCGTATGTATTATGTTGTAGGTGTCAGTGTCAAAGAATGGTACTAGGCTTCTAGACACTGTGCTTGAGTTAGGTTACTTGCTTAAATATAGTCATTGTATCTGAGATATTACAGAGTGAACTATTAAAAAAGAATTCAGAAAATAAAGCATCTATGTTTCATATGTTATGTATTGTAATCAGGAAAGTTTGATTTAAATATGCATTAAAAAAAACAACCCTTGCCTGATTCCACATGCCCAGAATAGTATATAAACTGGATTACTATGTCTGTATGTTCAACATAACTATTCTAATCCAGGTTGTGGATTCCTGGCATTCTGATATTGCATATATAGGCATCAGCGACTCCGTTGGTATCTGATAAACTCATGGAATTTTGCATGAGTATGTTTAAGAACAAAACAAACTACTGCCACGTATGTTACTTCACATTTCAACAAACTGATCCTAAGCACAATGGTGCCATTAGTGCATTCTTGGGTAGTTTCATTGTAGTTCAAATTGTTTTTAAGTTTGCTACATGCCTTAAAGGATACCCTATATTTATGCCAAAATATCTTTAAAGGATTTTTGTGTTAGTAGAGATATTATCAAGGATGCCCTGGGTACCATGAATAACACAAAACTATCCTATGCTTCATATAATTTATATGCTCTTTATATGATTTATATAATGTATATGCTTCATATAATTTATATGCTTAATAGCTCTCTCCATGCTATCCTCCACTGCTCTCCAAATGTGCTACTTTGGATCCTGTCATTATTTCGTGAGAAGGTTCAGCATGCTTTTGAAGTTGCTGAGGTCTAAAATGTTGTGTTTTTTCCCCCCAGTGTGACTGGAGATAAGAGAGCCTAATGCATTTGTGTTTCTTTCTCTCCCATCTGTTGTAAAAGGAAGATGAGGTGCCAGTTATTCCCAATACGTGAATTTTTAAAACCCACAGCTTTGACCCAAAGTCTGTTATCTGGCACTGATTGATGTGTGGTCTTTTTATAGCCTTACTGTAATTAAGAACTTGTCTGGTTATTTGTAGCAAATAAAATTGCCTCCTGGCAATTGTGCATGACCTTGGCACTATTGCATGTGGGAGCTATCTTGTTTGCCAGATGCATGTGTACAGCAACCAGAATTCTAGTCAGGAAAACCTGTGTAGTGCTATGAAGGTTGCATCTGCAGTCTAGTTTTGGCAGAGTCCAAATGCCTGATTGAACAGCAGGGATAGCATGTTGCTGTGCTTTCCTAAGTTGAGTCCGTACAGCAGTACTGTATATTACAATACTTGTTTGTATTAAGGCTGTCATGGGCTATTGATTAATAGTTTTTAATGCCTGATTTGATCAAAGCTACTGTGTTAGCGGGTGGGGTGGGGTGGGGGAACCAACCTTATAATCATCGGGAAGAATTTGTGTTGTGACTGGTGATATTGTTTCCTGATTTTTCCAGAAGAAAACCCCCTCTGTATGTAGCCACATAAGTATTATTTTTCTACATGTGTAATCAATATGATTCCTTCAAAATATCAAACAAAACAATTATTTGAATAGCATTGAGCAGTGGATTTTCTTCACTTAAAAGTCTTCACTTTTTAAGCAATTGATTATATAATTGCTTTTCCTATATTAGTTTTCCTAAGTAATGGTGGATAATACATATATCTTTACATAGGCTGCTATGTGGGGTAAAATATTTATGATGTGAAGTTAAAATGTTTCCGTATGAATTCTTTAATCTGGTTGTAGTTTTGCACATATTATGTTTATAATACAAAATGGAGTGTGAGTACTTTTAACGTGTATAAAATCCTCTGTGATCTGGAAAATTCAATAGATAGATATGTTCAATGCCCAAATTGCGCAGGAGTTTGATACGTTGATGCAAGGCCTGAGCAATACCCCTGTGTGACTTAGGAGCTTGATACTTGAAGAACCTTCTTCTTCCATGGGTATGTTTTGCTCTGCATCTGAGGCCTTGCTTCAGGTCTTGCCTGAAGGGACAAGGTCTTTTTGTTTATTGTACTTAATGTGCAGCTCCCTGTCCCAGAAAATATGGATGGCTCCCTTTCTGATGGCTTTTCAACAGGGGACAAAGATATTTCAGCTAGCCTTCTTCCAGTGAGGTTGTCTTGTTTTAACAGCTGGCTGCATTATTTGTATTTTAGATATGAGGTACTTTAAAAGAATTGCCTTCATATTTATTTTATATGATGAAGTTAGTTGAATTGTCTGATTTTTTTAAAAAATGTTTGTAAGGTGGAGTCCACCAGCTGGAAGGAACCCTTTTGCCAGGAGAGGGATTAGGCTGAGCCACAAAGGGAGCCCCACTTGGACAAACAAACCATGTGTTTCTATCCTACTGCACAGAGCCTGAGGTTGGAAACTAGACAAGGCAGGTTCAAGTCCAGCTAAGGAGGATACTTTACATACATCTTGTATATGACTGGCCATAATCACTTGTGATAGGTACAAAAGAGGAAGTGGAGATAGGTCTGGTACCCACACAGACCAATTAACAGGCCTACTGACTAACCACTCAGCCACAGCATACTTTGAGACATTTAGCATCCTGTATCATCACAAACAGGTATACCAGGGTGGATGGGTGACTATATGGCTAAATAGGTGGGCTACTGCAATAGAGGTCATGTGCAAACCCAATGACTAGCCCATGTAGTGCTCCCTTCCACCCTGGACAGTTTGCATGAAGTCTGGCATCCACTGTACAGTACAGTAGCCTCAACAAGCTGTCATTATGGTGTCCTTCCTTTCTTCCCAACTGTCTGCCTTGCACAACTGCAGCAGACAACAGGTGAATGGTGACCAATAATGGGCTTCCTCTTCACACTGGGCCCCAAAGAGTCAATGAGTGTGCTGCAGACCCTGAGCCAGGATAGTAGAAAGGCCCCCCCCCCCCCTCCCTGCAAAGTCCCACTGGAGGCAAGCTAAAGTAAGAAACAGCTAGGATGGGGAGAGAGTATCCCTGTCTGGTGAGAAAATGATAATGAAAATGGAGCAGCATCTGAAAGAGAAACACATAAATGCCAACCAACTTATCCTAGCAAGATTCTCATACCTTTGCAAGTTATCTGACAGACTGCAAATTAGCAAGTGTCTGAGGTTTGCGCTGCCTGCATTTGCAAAGCAACCAAGATTTGTATGGAACAAGCAGCTCAGCAGTTCCACAGTGTAACAGCTGGGATTACAATGACCATTGGTACCAGGCATGCGGTTACCTTTCAAATAGATGTTGTTTCCAAAGCAAATCATGTAGAAAAGTACAACTGAATTGGAAATCTCTGCATTTTCATTTTCTTAGCAATTATGAATGTGCTCATTATGGTTCATTATATTATGACATATGCTTAGGGATTAGAGGGGGTCTTAAAGTAAGCATATATTTATTGGAAAGTCTTCGTAATCTTCATAACTTGACGTGTTATTGTTCTTTAGTAATTCCACTCAACATGATCAAAAGCTATTTTTGCCTCTGAAGCTAACATCCTGAGGCTGTTTAATTTTAACATTTCTAATTTGAAGAGCTAGTTTTGTATTTGTCTATCAACCTGGTCAAGTTATTTTGTAGAAATACAAATGTTTCAGTGTGCATGGGAGTACTTTTTTTTCTTTTTAAATGTACATGTTTTACCCATTTGTTGAAATTGTGTACTCTAAACTTCAATGGAGAATTGTGTTAATTTTCAGGGTATGTTTTTCCTAAAATATTATTCAGTAAGGTACTGTATAATAACTTAACATACTTTGCTTGTGCTCTTTTAAAAAAAATCCTAGGTTTTCTGTCAAGACACTGATTGATCGTTCCTGTTTTGAAACTATTGATGATTCTTCTCCTGAATTTAACAATTTTGCAGCCATTCTGGAACAAATTCTAAGCCACCGACTCAAAGGTATATACAACCTGTGACAGAGAACCATGTGTCTTGTTTAAGAATATAGGTGTATTTGTAATAATTTGTAATAATTTCAATAATGAATTTGTAATAATTTCACCATTAAAACCTGGATAAGAGAAGACAATTTTCTTGCCAGCTTCACAGAAGGGACCTGGACAGTAAATTCTTTTTGATATAACATTTTTTTCTGCTTTTGTAATGATTCCTAGGGGGAAATATATACATAGAATATACTGTTATAAGCTGGAAATCCATGTAGACTTTATTTTCCAGTCTAATACATGCTCTCTCAAAAGAATTCAAAAATCATTCCTGTGGAAACTGGAATTGGCTCCAAGAAAACTTTAGGACCAAACTATATTTTTTGCTAAATACGTAACATGATCCAGTTGGATCTTAGTTTTATTTATAAATAGTATGGTGGAGGCCATGAAATTTGTAAAACCACAATGATTTTACAATCAACAGACCTGCAGTGTGTGTCTGCAAAGGCTTATCCCTATAAGCCTTCGCAACTGCTGTAAAGCAGCTGGTGCAACACTAGTTATACAGGGGAGGGAGATAGGATTGAACTGTGTGATTTATTCGACTACCAAGCTTTCATTAGCACTGTAAAGCTTACAAAACCAAAACAGTGCCTACTCAACCCTAAAGGTTTGCTTGCAGCAAAAATATCCTGCCAACCTCTTAATGTAGTTTATAGGGATGTATTAGTTGGAATGATTTATCTCTTCCTAATATCTGGTTCAGGTCAGATAACGTGGTTTGGCTATGAAAGTCCTCGTAGCTTCTGGGATTATATCAAAGTGGCTTGCCGAAAGGTTTCACACAACTGCATCTGTAGCATTGAGAATATGGAAAATGTCAGTTCTTCAAGAGCTAAGGTGAGAAGGCACTGTTCATTTTTAAACCTACTTTACAGCATGTGCTGTTGATCCTGCAGTATCTCACTTGCTGTTCAAATAAAATTGTTAAGGGTTTTATATTAATAAATGCATACAACAGTTCTATAAAGGTATCACTGTGATCAGCTAAATCAGGATGAACAAGCTAAATATGATGAACAACTGAGAACCTCATAGTTTTAAATAAGACCTTGATGTGAAGTATAGCTACCTGTGTCTGACTCTTATAGAATATAATGTTGCTGCTTTTAAAAAAGCCTACTCTCATGAAACTAATATCAAATGCTGCCATCTGTTTTTGTTTTGGCCATAGACAGATTTCTTTTTGTCCCAATATTAACCATGTAATTTGGGACGAGCAATTTCTATTGAAATAGTTTCTGGTGGGTGTAGGTAGGTTTAAAATTTGATTTACATTTATCTTTAAAAACTTGCATGTGTCACGCTCAAGAATCGATATAGCACAAGATATTTTATTTTATATTAAACTAATGAAGACAGAAGTTATTCAAAAATATTGCAAAACTTTTCAGTTTTCAAACACAATTCTGTAGCAGCAAATGCTTTCAAAACTTGTTAAATGAATAGGATGTTGTGTTAAAATAAAGTACTAGCTGTTGCATATACTGAACCAATGCTGCTGTCTGAGTGCAGGTAAATTAGTATCAAGGGTATTTTTTTTTAAGTAAAGCATATATTCTATATTCTCTGAATGGTTTTCAGAGAGACAGAAAATCTGAACACAATTTCTATTTCATCCTCCTTCAGGGAAGAGCTTGGATTAGAGTAGCACTTATGGAAAAGCATTTGTCTGAATATATATCCACAGCTTTGAGAGACTTCAAAACTACCAGGTATTAATGTCCTTTATTTTTTTAATTATTGTTTTATCAAAACAAATAAGCATAATAAATGCACAATACCAGTACATTGAAAATGGCAATAAATTAGAAAAACAAAAGCAAATAGACAAAATATTATAGAAAATTTATAGTACAACCCTATAATTGCATAGTACTATAAAGCCCCACTGTGTCAGCCTTTTTAAGTTTGAAGGTATTTGTGAAGGTATTTGTGCATTTTTATATGGTGACAGTGACCTAAAGTTTGGCACATCCTCATGCTTGTTTTTCCATAGTAATCTTTCCTTAGCATTGGACTGGCTGGTGTGTTTAAATAGTTAAGCTCTGTATGCCTGTTTCAATGTTGGAGCAAAGGTTTGCAGGTATGGTGATGGGGAGAAAGATATGCAACATTCTGTGCATCATGCTTCCTAATATCTACCCATGTACTCATAGGTTCCTCAAGGAAACAATGAGATATAGCACCTGCTGTTACTGTGTCTTAGCCAGGTGCCTAGAGGTACGTTGTCTGTCAACTGTGGGTAGAACTGAGGCCTCACACCTTTTTTCTAGCTAGGGGTAGCCAGTTAACCTAGACTTCCCTCCATGGTGGAGCTGATTGCTGGAGGAGAGAAATATATGCTGGCTGCCCCTGCTGCTCTGAATGCACTCAACTCTCTCACATCGGAATGTTTGCCCAAAGAGCTTTGTTGGAGAATGAGGAGGAAGTTAGCTCTCCTCTTTAACTAAACAGGAAGTCTTATTTTAAAATATAGAGTTTGTTAAAAGAAAAATAGACAAAGTACATGGGGAAAATAAGATATCTGTGATCAGATGAACAGCAAAAGAAATAAAAAATAGTTTCCAACTACATGTTCCTTTCCTTAAGGAAATCTGTAACACAGGATGAAATGTAGTCTCTCTTGCTTCCATTACTGATCATTTTCAGGCAGTTCACATTACTTTGCAAAACAAGCATGCCTTGCATTCCTTTGCATTGACTTGCTCAAATGTGGGAAAACTTAGTTCAAACCCTGGGACTTCCTTGAAAGGTGAATTGACTTGGCCAGTGGGCAAATGGAACCAGAGTTTGGTGGGGTACCACTGGTATCATTTTTGCTCTGTGCTCAAATGGCTTACATCAGTGGTTCTCAAACTTTTTAGCACCAGGACCCACTTTTAGAATGACCATTTGTCCAGGACCCACCAGAAGTGATGTCATGGCCGGAAGTGCCGTGATTGTGATGTCAAAGCCTGCTGCTTTCCAGTGACTCGCAACCCACTGGTGTGTCCAGACCCACAGTTTGGGAACCACTGGCTTACAAGTAGAGAGGCATATTCCTGCATATCTTCTGGATGGGCCATCTCAAAGTGTTAGAAAGACCTCTGACTTGGGTAGGATGGTGTAAAGGGTAAAAAGTTTGTGATGGAGGACTGGTCAGCAAGGCCAGACTTTTGAGGGTGGCAGGGTTTCCATTCACCACAGCTGGTAAGTCCTATTTATAGAACAACATTCTTTTTAAAAAATTATGGGTATGTACATTTAAGTTATTATAGTTTATTGGAGTATATATTATTCCCAGAATATTCTTATATCTGTACGGCACTATACTGTACTGGATAGAGGGGGAACCTCCCAAATAATGAGCCATTTTCCTACCAAAATATGCCTGTTCTGGGATATGTTATCCTAGCAAATGAGTTTTGATTTGGAGTTCATTGTATTGTTTAAATACTTTGGCAAAGTTAGACATTCCATTTGTCATGCCTTTGAATAAAAAGGTGGTAACTTTGCCAGTTGAAATTGCTAGTTTCCAATATTAAACTTGTAGTAATTTGCATTGTTGGAGCGTCAGTTAAATGACTGATTACACGAATGTCTACTAAGAAGTAAGTTCCAGTGGTCTTGGTCCCACGTATGTAGTGTAGGATTGCAGCCTGAGAGTATTTGAATTGGAACTTTATCTTCTTTTAGAAGATTCTATGAAGATGGAGCAATTGTATTGGGAGAAGAAGCAAACATGCTTGCTGGTATGTTGCTGGGCCTCAACGCTATTGATTTCAGGTATCCATTCTTATTAACATGTATTTAAGTTACAATTTTTCATGGTAAAAGATGATTAGGGAACAAACTATATTGTTGCATGTCACTGGGAAACTTTCTTAATGTCTAAAATTCATTTTGTTTCATACTATTAAATGTTTGTCCCCGAACTCAAATCTAAAACTATTATTCTGCATTAAAACAGAGTTACAACTAGAATTTGAGTTAATGTACAAGTTACAAGTGAATGAACAGTTTTCTGTATAGTAATGCAGTTTGTCTTACAATGGGGGTTGATCTTAAAACTGCAAATGTTTACTTTTGGGGTCAAACTAGATTTGCCTTTAATCATGCAATGTGGCTTGATGGGGAAGGTTAAATTTATTTAAAAATAGGAATATGATGAAACGTGTAGGAATAGAAGGGGTTTATCACTGTATCCTCACCATAATTATTATCTTGATTGCTCTCTTCCAGCACACTGTGTTAATGAAAGTGAATGATGTTGCACTGAAAACTCCTTGCACTGAAATATTTAGGATAAACAGTTTTCAATTTGTGTAAAGTTGCTGATTTTTCATTTTGCCCATTTTTCAACCTGTTTGGTTGAAAAACCTGTATTAGTGAGGGGGCACACACTTTTGTGATTCCAAATTGTTCTATCTTAAGGCCAGAAAACTTCCATGGCTTTTGGCATAGTTTGCTGATCAGAATCTTTATTAAACCATAGCCACCTAGGTTTCTGTATCTCTTGATGATGAAGAAAATCAAGTCTTGTGCTAAGACTATTTAGCATCACTGCCACTTAATTTTCTTGGTTTAACATGGTTAATTGTTTCCTTGCATTGTGTCAGCTTTTGCCTCAAGGGAGAGGGTTTGGATGGCAACTATCCAGCTGTGATAGACTACACACCTTACCTAAAATTCACCCAAAGGTACATTTTTAGTTGGTTTTAAACTTTATAACTGGCTAACCTTCCTATCCTCTTAAGTCTGCTTCCAGCCTGCAGTCACACTTGCATAGTGATCAGATGGAAGTGATCATTCTACTGCATGTATGCTTAAAAGACACTGCCATATAGGTATCAGTGGCTTCTGGTATTTCAGATTTTGGGGATTGCTAAATGAAATCAATCAAAGTGTAAGACAATTCCTACTTGAGTAAATGAAACACATTCACAGTAGAAAGCACATTCTAGGAAAAGCAGAGAGAGTTGGAATTTGAAATGGGAGAGCCTGCAAAGAGGCTCCCAATATGGGATTGCACTCTTACTCCCTCAAAGAACGTTCAAGGGGGAAAGTTTGCATTCACGGACTGTCTCTTAGCTCTGAAGGCAGAGTCTTTCGCTAAGCTGCCAGTTCTTATATTTTTGTTGGGAAAATATGTATTACACTTTATTATAAGTTCTTTTAAAATGTGGCACTTTGACACAAGCTATGCAATAACAAGTGTCCCTCGTCACCAGGCTCTGGGCAGTGTAATGGTGGAATGCAACTTCTTTTAAAATTAAAACAGAGGGCTGTGCAAGTGCTTCCGTCACTCCTTTTCAATTGCCCTACAGACTTGCATTGGATTTAAAATAACAAGGTAGGGTCGACAGTTAAACGGGCTCTCCTCTGCACAAGGGTGACCGTTTTTCCAGTTTGGCCCTACCTCGCTGAGGGTTAGGATGTTGACTGCTTTGGCTTGCAGCCCATGGCCTTTTTAAACTTTCTGAGTTTTTTAGTTGAATTTTGCAATAAATTGTTCTTAGTTTTTGAATTTTGTTCCTCAGTTCTGACAGCATCAGTAGTGATGAAGAAGAGCTAAGAACACTGGGCAGCAGCGGCAGTGAAAGTAGTACTCCAGAAAATATTGGTCGTCCTTTTATCATGGATGAGAACACTTGGTTCAACAAATGTAAAAGAGTTGAACAGAAATACCGTCTTACATTGGAACAGAAGGTAAGTACTTCATTGAGGTAAAAGTGGCTAAAAATGTGTCAGGCAACACTCTTGTTGAGAGCAATAGAAAATTTTGCCAACTTACTTCTACTGAAATAGTCTTGCCATTGTAAACAGTTACTTAGTTTTGGTTTGTATTTGCAGAATGTTTTTCACAGCATTCTGAAAAAGCAGACAAGTATTTTAGATTTAATAACTCCATGCACTGAAATATTTAGGATAAACAGTTTTCAATTTGTGTAAAGTTGCTGGTTTTTCATTTTGCCCATTTTTCAACCTGTTTGGAACCTTATAGGCACCTGTATTAGTGAGGGGAAGCCAGGGACTAGAGGCACACACTTTTGTGATTCCAAATTGTTCTATCTTAAGGCCAGAAAACTTCCATGGCTTTTGGCATAGTTTGCTGATCAGAATAGAATGACAGAAGAGGTGCAACCCCTTATGGAATTTTCCAGGCGGCTTCCAACAAGCCAAAAGGAGGGGTATTGCTCCAAAGAATAAGAGATTAGCCTTTTACCAGAGCAGTAGTGCCAACTCTGTGGGTGCTAGTATGCTGTCAGCACCCACAGTAATTTGTAGTGAGTGCTCCGCACCCCCACAGAGCGCAGCACCCCCACATGTCCACATATGCATAGCTCAGCCTGGCCTGGGCTGGGCGGCCCCTTGTGGAGTGTGCCTGTTTGTGCAGGCGCGCAGCCACCAGCCTCTTCAGCTCACCAGCACTCCCGTGCTCTGGGCTGTTTTGCAACTTCCTTGTGTTCCGGCACTCATGCTGGCCCATCTTCCTACCTTGCTTGAAGAGACTCGCATGATGAGGGAGCACTGCCGGACTTCCAGATTTGAGGGAGCTCAGGGGTGGATGGAACATGGCTTGGAGGGAGCTTGGGAGAGCAGGTCTTCCGAGAGAGCAAGGAGCGGGGGTTGTGTTCCCTCTCCATGCAGGCTGCTCACCTTGGAAACTCCAGTTCATGTTAAAACTGGAAGTGCTCTGATTCCCAAACAGAGCAATTTCTACCATCGGGGAGGCCAGCACGACTCCTCCAGGTAAGGAGGAAAGCCCCTGGATTCCTGTGTTGCCATGATCACTGCAATGCCATCAGGATACCCTGCCCCAGGCCCCATCCTCACAAATACCAGAATACCCTGTGGTACCAGAACTAGCACCTGCCACAACCCACTGAAAATTGGGTCACAACCCACAGTTTGTGAACCACAGCTCCTTTATGGTATCACATATGTGAGTCATCTGGCCTCCCAATCCAGAAGTGACTGGTGATGACATCATCACCAGTTACTTCCAATAGGTGGACAATGTGACGTGGTACAGCAGTGGTCAAATGTTGAGAAACAGTGCGTTAGTACATTTCGAGACCCGGAGCACCTGCCAGTAACTCCCAAACACTGCTGGAATAAACAAGGTGGTGGCAGGGGCAATTCATGGGAAGATTGAGGCAGGCAGGGCATATTTTGAAAGGAGGGGTTGATCTCAACATTAAAGGCACCCTTCAGATCCTATCCCTGTTTTCCTTGCCCAAAACACTTCTGTGTCACCTTGAACTCCTGCCAGCAAAATAGCTGATATAGCTCTATGGAGACCTATTGGCAGCCAGGTGGCAGGGTAAAGAAATATTTTTACTTGCCTCTCCCAGGCTATCTGGTTTGCTCCCCCCCCAACACCCCATAGTTTGCAACTCTCACACCTGCAGCATAGCTGCACTGTGTAGGATAGTGGGGGATAAGATTGGGGCATAATTATTTTGATGTATACAGATTTACATATTGGGTGATTTGGTGAGTACAACCTACTTCACCTAAATCATGTTAATATTTGTTGCTTTATTTGTGAGCTCTGTAGAACAATAAATATATTTATGCTTCTAGGGTTATCTGGAAGAATTAGTACGCCTCAGAGAGACCCAGCTGGCTGAATCAATCTCTCAAAAGAAGCTACTGTATCAAAAGATAGAAACTATGGATCTGGCCCAAAAAATGGAAAAGGAACAACTTGAGTACATCATTATGGAACTGCAGGATCAGCTGTAAGTTGTACATGATGCAGACATTTTGTTTGGGAACTAATATACTGCAATAACTTGGGAAGTGGTGGCGCAGTGGGTTAAACCACTGCTGCTGGGCTTTCTGACCGGAAGGTTGGGAGTTCAAGACTGCGCAATGGCGTGAGCTCCCGTTGCTTGTTCCAGCTCCTGCCAACCTAGCAGTTCGAAAGCACCTAAATGCAAGTAGATAAATAGAGACCACTTCGGTGGGAAGGTAATGATGTTCCGTGCGCTACGGCGTATAGTCATGCTGGCCACATGACCATGGAAGCTTGTCCTCGAACAAAACGCCAGCTCTACAGGCTTTGAAACGGAGATGAGCACCGCCCCCTACAGTCGGTCACAACTAGACCATTAGGTCATGGGGAAACCTTTACCTTTACCTTTATACTGCAATAATAGTTCTTTTGGTATTATAACAAGTGTAGTTTAAATTTTGAAGAGGTACTAAAACTGAAATTCCATATTTCTGAAAATATTGCACTAAACACAAAATTGTTCTGAATTATTTCCACTTTAGGACTGCAGTTCTGTACAGGCACACCCTCCCCTTATCCACAGATCTGGTATCTGCAGTTTCACTTGTCCATGGTTTTCCACAAGGCCCCCAGATGCCCTCTGTGCCCACTACCTTTGTTTTTCTAAGAAACACAGGACATGTTTCTTAACACAAGAATGCGACAAGCAGGCAGGCAGCCTGCACACCAACGAGAAGAGACTAACCAAATGTTAACATGTTGCATTCCTGTGTTAAGCAAGAAAGTACAGGTGGTGCCTTCGGCATCTGTGAGAGTTCCGTTTCCAGAACCATGTGGACACCAAAATGCACAATAATGAAATCAGTTTGTCAGGCACTCCAGACCCTCCAAATGTAATTGAGAGCGCAATCCTAAACTGGCTTAGCCAGCACAAGGGCCACCATAAAGTGTGTTTGGACTACTCTCGGAGTCAGGGAGGATGGCACACGTCTGTGTGCTGCCCGCTCTGACTCTGAGAGTGGTCCAAACACACTTTACAGTGTCCCTTGTACCAGCCAAACTTTGCTGGCTTAGCTTATGCCGGCCTAACTCGGTTTAGGATTGTGCCCTGATGCTGTGTTCCAGTCGCATCCAGATAGTGTTCTGAGGGCTGGGGACCCTCAGAATGTCTTCTACAGGTAAAAAAAAGTCACTTCTGGTTTTTGGGAGGAAACCGGAAGTAACGTTTTTGGCCTGTAGGAGGCCTTTTGAGGGCTGGGGATTCCACACATGGCCACACATTAAGTTAATTCTGACCCTCTAGATAGGACCAGAGCACTGTGTACTCTACTTGGGGCTGCCTGTGAAGTCTATTTAGAAACGAATTGGTACAGAATGACACTGCAAAGCTGTTGACTGATGCCAGGGGCTGTGACTATGTCACACCCTTTAATGTTCTGCATTGATTTTTTTGTAGGTTTCTGAGCACATTTCAAAATTATGCTGATGACTTATAAAGCCTTTATGGTTTAGGACATAGTTCTTCAGGTATCAATCTCTCCCCATATGAGTCCACCTGATTTTAGAGGACCAACCCTTTTGCAAGCATCATCACCTTCCTACAGTGGGAAGACACTCATGATAGGAATCCTTTCTGTGATGGCCTAGGGAACGCCTTCCCTATTAAGATCAGAACTTACTTCTCTCGGCTGATGTTTTGAAGGGGAAGATAAGGGCTTTTCATTTTGTCTAGCCTTTAATTAATTGATCTTTTCTTTGCTGCATTGGATCCCTATTGCTTTGTATGTGTTCTGTCCACATGGTAGTAGTTTTTTATTTGATTGCTGTTGATATTGCTCTGTTGGGTGTGGGGTTTTATTTTTTGCTTATATTGTATTTGTACCATTTTGTAAGCCTCATTGAGCTGCTCCTGAAGAATTGGAAAGGAAGGCTAGAAATACTTTTCAATGAATTAAATAATAGATAATGATGTAAAACTTATTCTCATTTGACTACACATAATTTCAATATGTGTTCATTAGAAACAGTTTTGTGTTTTTGTTGCTCTGGCTGGTGTGAGGCCTGGGACTCACTGCTGGCTGCCATTTTAGCTGACAAGCAGTGAAAACATGACAAAATGAGGCCCCGAGTGGGCCAAAGACAGCCAAGCAGAGGCTCAGGTCGCGACAATAGTAGCACCCATCGGTGAGTCCCAGGCATTGTGCCAGCCATGATATGTGGGTTGTGATTGTCATTTTAAAAATTGGGTTGGGATGCTAAAAGGTTTGGAAGGCACTGCCTTAACTTTCCCTTCAGAGGCATCATTCAGCTGTAAGCAGGTGGCACAGAAAATACATTTTCCTTATGCTGCAGGTGATTGCCTATACACCAGTGAAAGTATATATTTATATATGGACATGCAGATTTGGATAAAGGAGATTGACCTTCCTTGCCACTAAGTAATCTTCAGGGTATATTTGTGTGTATATGAAAAGTATAATTTCAAGATATATCTTTGCTTTGGCACGTGTATTAATTTAAGTCTGAGTGGTGTGGTTGCAGAACAAGAAAAGTAGCATATCTCTTGTGCTGTGAAGTAATGGTGGGAGGCTATTCTGGACCAGATCTCACTGTATTAAATGATTTGTGGATCCTTTTGGAATCTAGGGCAGACATATTTTGTTGTTCCTTGGGGATAGAATGGACTGTCTTGCTTTAAAACTAGTTTTTTCTGTTTGTACAGTGTTCCTGGCTCAGTGGCACTGTGTCTGTTGTGAGAACAAAATTATAAGATTCGTTTTAATTATACCTTTACTGTAACTTTTACCTCCAATGCTTTTTCTCCTTTTTTCAAACCACCTTATGATCATTTTGTCTCATACCTGCAGAGGTGCGTCTAAAGCCATAGCAAACTTTCAGCAGTGGGCTGTGTGTGTGAGAGAAACACGAGTAACACTGTCAGAAGTCCATTATTCCTAAAAAGGATCAGAAGTTTGAAATACAATAAATGGCTTTAATATCTCTATCAAAAGCAGCTAACGTAGTCTAGCACCATATAACTGATGATCAAACAATCTGAATAGAGGAGCAGTACAATACAAACAGTTCAGGATGTGGTGCTGCTGCGGGTTAAACCGCTGAGCTGAGCTTGTTGATGGAAAAGTTGGCAGTTTGAGACCACATGACGGAGTGAGCTCCTGTTGCTTGTCCCAACTCCTGCCAACCCAGCAGTTTGAAAGCACGTAAAAATGCAAGTAGATAAATAGGTATCACTTCTGTGGGAAGATAACGGTGTTCCATGCACCTTGGCGTATAGTCATGCCGGCCTCATGATCATGGAAGCTTGTCCTAGGACAAACACTGGCTCTTCAGCTTAGAAACGGAGATGAACACCGCCCCCTACAGTCGGTCACGACTAGACCATTCGGTCGTGGGGAAACTTTTACCTTACAAACAGTTCAGATGTACAAACAAGTGGGGCCCTCTGTGTTCCACATAATGTGCATGCATGATGGTCCCAATTATATATAAATATAAGTATCACAATATAACACAGTAACCGTACATTGACTATTGTTGCAGTAAACAACTTTAGAAGAAATTCTTAAATATTAGACACAAAGTTTCTGGTACCAGATTCAAATAAGGTAATGAGCTAAGATATTCACACACTGCTGTTGGTTTTGCTTTGGCACTTTATTTCATGTGTTTAGAGATCAATGAGTATTAAAACTTTGCTGCTATTGCTTGACATATCTCATAACCACAGTGTGCTAAGAACTTGGTAGATCTGGATAGAAATTGATGGGAGGTTAATGTTAGGGAAAACTTAATTTAGGTGCCTTTGCTTCTAGTTTTTACTTTTTTGGGACTAGAGTATTCATGCAACACAAAGTCTGTTTATAGGGGTACTAGACATCAGTTTGACTTTAATAGTCTGTTTCCATCTGCTAGCCAGTTTTATTTTTGTTGGTTTGGCATATTCTGAATGTCTAAAGAACTTAAATTGGTAAGTAAGAATAAGGAAGCAAATTCAAATAATTTCCAAAAGTTTTTCCATCCCATTTTGTGTAAAATGCACTGTACAGGTTATCCACTGATTTGGAACCCATGGATTTGACCCATTGCAGAATCCAACCAGGAGGCTGACCTGTACCTCCCGGATACGATCGGAAGAGTCTTTCTGTGACACCCAGGAGGGGGTCTAAGGCCTTAGAAGCCCTGTTTGCAGAAAAATTGCACTTCTAAGGGTTCTAGGGGGCTTCAGAAGCTTTCGAGGTGATGCATGGCATCCTTGGGCCTCAGTCCACCTCCTGGGTGTGGAAGTTGGCTCCCACCTGTGGATTTCATTATAAATGGTTTTTGGTATCTGTTCCAGAAACAGAACCCCCATAGATGCCAAGGTTGAACTTAAAATTGATTCTTGTTGCAGTGAGACTTAAAATAGATAACATTTTATGGCTTTGGACTTCATTCTGAAGCCCACAGAGGCCTCAGGCAAATGTGCACAAATGTGCACAACTTCTGCAAGCTTCATAATTCCTTCAGACTTGGGAGAAGCTCAGATTCAGAGAACTTGGGGGCAGAGCCAGCCTGACATCTGCACTTCTATCTGCGGATGTCAGGCCAGTGGATAACACTGGCTCCCTGTGTGTTGTGTGTATAAATATACTTTTTTTTTGCCTGGAATATTTGTTAATCATCACTTGTTAGACAAATCAGTTTTGATGCCAAATTTCCAGATATAATTTTGGCTCTTAGGACTCCACTTACTTTAGTCTCATCAGTGAATCTTACACTGGAGTATGTAACTCGCAGTGTAATTCTACACAGGTCTACTCAGAAGTAAGCCCTATTGAGTTCAATAGACTTCATTCTCAAGTATGTAGGATTGAAATCTTAAAGAATAAAGATTACGGCAAGTGGAGATAAATTTAGTTTAGAATTTTTCCATAGGTATTGTGGATATAGCAGAACATTGTCTTTCTTTTCTCTGCTCAGCTCCTCAGTTATAAATGCTTGGTGCAGCTCCCAATGGACGATGATATAAGTGATGTTAGCTCTTTTATTAGCATTTTTTGTCGTTGCATTAGTCAGTCTCATGAGTCATTTTTAACTTAATATGAATCACTTTGTTAGGTGAATACCATAGTTGTGAAGAAAAATGCTGCAGTGTTTTATATTTCTTACATTCCCTGTAAGAAGTGAACAGGCTTTAAAAATCTGAGTGGCAGAAGTTATTCTGATTCTAAAAGCAAAATAATTTCTGACAGTTATTAATACATATTTTAAAGTTGGCTAATAAATCTGTGTAGTAATATAATAATGTAGCATATCTGTGCAGATTGTGAACGCAGCCGCTGACTGCAAGGCCAAGTCAGAGACACGTGAAGCAACCCCCTCAGCCATGCAACCGGCCAGTGAACCCGTCAAGGAAATGAGGCACATCCAAGCACTGTTTTCCTTATTCAGAGGCATATATTTTAGTTGCAAGGAAACACCAATTAGAGCAGTCCCGATAACAGTCCAAGGTCAGAATTACAGCCCGTTAGGATACATATAGCAACAGATGGTTCAAAGATGGCTAATCAGTCTGGCAGCGCTTCGCCCTTCCTCTCTCAACCCATATAGAAGGCTTCTGCTCACTGCCTTTTATCCTACCTTCCAGCCAGTGATGTCATCACCCGCCCATTCGCCCGCCCACTCATCGACTCCGCCCTCTGCAACGTTTGAATTTCCTGCATGTTTGAGTTGCCTGCGTGTTCTCAGAGCCAGGCAGGCAGCGAGCGGAGCCTTTCCTTGCCACTGAAAAATGAGTTGCTCTGGGGTTTTAACATGATGCCAGGCCTCCTTAACATGTTCTGGGGGTGCTGTGGAATACTGTTGCAACTGTTGGGTCAGTTTAAAATCATCTGAGGCCTCAAAAAGGGCTTTTTTCATGTCACTTCCTGCCACGACATCACTTCCGGCTTATGACGTCACTTCTGGTGGGCGAGTCCTGACACGTGCCAATCAAAAGTGAGTACCTGTTCTTAAATCATTTAGGTGACACCACTGCTTCCAGCCAATCAGCACAGTGCTGAGTCATGGCTAGGTGTGCCAAACTGCAGTACATCACTCAGATACAAGTGCATTCAATCACCTTACTCAGGCCCTGCAGTTTTCCAGAGCAAAAGAAACACCAGAGCTGATTGCCAGAATCAACCCCAAACACAGATGAAGTTCTCTCTGTTCTCTCTAAGTTGCAAATTCTCTCTGAAAATTTGTATGGTATTAACATATAATGAACAGATATCGTGAATTCTCCACTGGAATGAGTTAGCAAAGGGTATGTGGTGTTCATATTAGAAAAGTTCAATCAGTTAATATCTTAGCATTCTGTCAAGTATTCCATGTGAGGCATCTATAATTTAGGTTTCCTTTAAAAAGCTAGTAATGAAAGCTTGAACTTTATTGAAGGATTGCTGTGAATAGCTGCTAGTAACTGATGCTAATGGCCATGGTCAAATTCCCTCAGATACTCATAAACTGCCTGAAAAATTCACTGATAAGAGTAGAACATTCTGTAATTGAAATAGATGCTTAGCAATGCTTGCACATGCTGTCAGTAATTAGGAAATGTATCGTCTATCTTTCTGCCATCATGAAGATTGGAAATGGAATTGTGTGTGAAGCGTAAAGATTGTTTGTAATACATTGAAATACAGTTATCTATATTACATCTTGACTATGCTATGTTCTTAAAAATCTAGTACTTACTATGGGAAATTTCTGTTCTTCTTTCTTTCACTCTCTGCCCCCTACTTGATTTTCTTCAGCTAGTTACTAAATGCATGACATTTGAATCAATTCAGGCATCCATTTTTCTCTGTTGGAGGTCTTTAAATTAAATGTGGATATGAGTCAGCGTGATAAAGAAATTTTAATTTATTATGGGATTTAAACTGTGATTTACATGACTCATTATTTATTACTTTTTGCCAGATTTGAAAAACCCAATCCATAATCCTCCAAGGTGCTCTAGACACAAAAAGAATAATGTAAATAACACTAGCATTTCAAATGCTTAACATTTTTTAATAAAATTTTACTAACCAGAACCACTAAGCCCACGAGGCCCATGGGCCAGATATAGCCTGTGGAAGCTCTTTTTCTAGCACACATGATAATTGGGCTTTCTCAGTGACACAGTTTAGGTTGCACCACTTCTTTTGAGGCTCTGGGAGAAAGACAGAAGGAAGCCTCAAAAGGCAAGGAATCCTTCCAATCCAGAAAAGAATTCAATTCAGTTGATGAGCTTCCTGCTTGTCCTTTTAAACAATGTTCTAGTAAAATCTTATAAAAACAATAAACATTGAAATATAGTTTTAATGAGAAAATTGACAAAATATATAGAAGTATTAAATACAATTTTTGTACAGTATTTGCTTTTGAAATAGTGTTGACTTGAGTGCTTTGTACTGTTGAAAAATAAAGCCTGTCCTTTTCAGTGTTTGGGTATAATCTATTCCCGGTAGAGTTAATTTCTCTTTTTGTTTTTTGTTTTCAAAATCTGTGGGGAATACAGTTTTTGATTAAACAGTGCCAGGAAACATCATGCTGTTAAATTCCCCAATGACATGGTGTGAGGGTGTGGGGAGGGTGTGTGTGCATGTCCTGATCCACAAAAATTATGCTTAGGTACTGGCAATGGCTCTGCATTTAACACACACTTAAATTTTTAAATTTACTGTAATGAATTTCTACCTTGCTTTTGTCCTGGTAAGGGCACTCAAAGCAGCTTACAGGATTTGAAAACAATGATAAATCATTAAAACATAAATAATTACAACTACAAAAAAAGATACTTTCTACTAACAAATATATGATGCATATTTAAGAGGTTTGATTTTTGCTCCACTTTTTGTTCAAGGTGCCTCACACATATTAAACGGTAATACAGAACTAAGAAGAAAGGTCTAGCCTTCCCTAGTAACCGCACATCTAATATCTGAAAATGGGAGCATCAGCCTCAGTAGATACTACACATCAGCATATATCTGTTAGTTTATAGACTGCAATGGCCACCATTTTACAGAGGAACTTGGTCCCCTGTCTAGATACTACATAAAAATTATTACCAGGCTCATTATTACTGCAAAGCAGGTACTTTCTCATCACAGATGGGGAGGTGCTACCAGGGATGGACCTAAAGGATGTGATGCCTGCCATCACATCCTGCCAGCTGCCGCCCCCCCCAAAAGTAATTGCGGTGATGTCATCGCAATTACTTCTTCTCCCCCTCACTCCGTCTGCACTTGGCCTGTTGAAAACATTAAAGGTGCGGGCAGGTGGCTGGAAAGGCTCTGCTTGCCCGCCCATTTTTAAATGCGAGCGAAGCTAGCACCCAGCCTCACTTGCATTTATTGGGCAAACGGAGCCTCTCCAGCCACTCGCCCGCCCCTGAGTGTTGTCTGCCTATTTTAAAATAGGGCGGACAAGTGGGTGGGCAGCTGCAGGAGCACTCAGAATGCCACCCTTCCACGCTGCCACCCAGGTCCATGATCCCCTGGACCCCTTGCCAGGTATGCCACTGGGGGCTACCATTTTCCTTCTTCTGATTTTCCATATGCATGTAATTATTTTTTTTTAAAAAAAGCAGGGAGTAGGGGCAGTGTGTCACTTCTGACTTCAAGTGGAAATATCTAAGGCATCATGTTGTACTTTTAATTGCATGTCAATCTAGAGGATCTTGTTTGTAGATGGGTATAAAACTCTGGTTTTTAAACTGCTCTTTGAAAGTGATGATTTTGAAAGACTCCTAGCATATGCAAATAAAAAATCATAAATTTATATTTTATATGTGTACCTAATTGGATTAGATGAGGCATTTCCCTAAGCTCTTTTTTAATACTCTATTCTTTGGGGAGGTCGTTTTAAGGTTTCCCAGAATGACAATTGTGGGAATTACTTTGAGCAGCATAAAACTAGGTTGCGTATCAGTAACTAGAATTCTGCTATTGTCATCTCCTCCATAAATCCACATTCAATCTCTGATTTCCTCAGTACGCTGGAGTTTTTTGTTTTTGTTTTGGGAGTTTTGACACTATACTAACACATAGTTAGAAGGCATGAACACACCACACACATGGTTGCATGGGCTCACATCCATGACATTTGAAATTTCAACAGATTTGAGTCTTCAAGGTGGTGCTGACAACTCACTCCGTAGAGAGGGGATATGTGAAGGAGATTGTCCAATAGGAGAATTCATAGTACTGGTAAGTAATCAAACTGTGGCCATACAGTTAAGTTATAAACATTTCCAAGCTTTTTCAAAGCTTTTCCCAAGCTTTTTCCTATACTTGGATTGGGTTTTCCGGGATGAAATAAATATGAAAAATAGGTACTTCTGTTGCAATGCAGATAGCAAAGCTGTGTGTTTTATTTCTGTTCTGCTATTGAGAGCCACCTATGTCTTTAAATAAATCTGGATTGAGATCTCCCACAAACTGGTTATATAGGCAGATCAAATAGCCTAAGAGCATAGCGCCTTGATGTCCTCCCCTGTAAATCTGAAATATTCTCCTAATTGTGGAATTGAGTAAGTTCACCTAGAACTAGCTTAGCTAGCTAAGAAATAAACATTAGCTGTTTTAGAAGCAATATTTAATTTCTTGCATTTATTTCTACTTTATATGCAGTGTCTGATCCTGCATGATTTTAAAAAAATTGCACTGCAGTTCAGTGCAATTCTTAGTCTTATTCTTCAGTACTAAAATTCTGATTGAGTGGTCTCAGGGCGGGGAGGGGGGAAAGTGCTTTAAGAATAGCATGTTAAAAGGTGACTCTTCCAAATACAAGCGTATTTTCTTCCTGTGATTTAAGACATTACTTCTAATGGCATGAAATTCACTGTGTGTTCACAGAACTGTGCTAAAGAATAATGATTTAAGATCAAGACAAGAATTAACTACCCACCTCACCAATCAGTGGCCTTCCCCAGGAGCTCTGGATGTTAATGCTGTTGCCTTGGATACGCTACTTTATCGAAAGCAAAATAAGCAATGGGATGAGTAAGTGAAATATTTGTGCAGTGCTCCTAAGATCACAGGAATCTCATTTCCCCCTGCATCTTGTCAACCAAAATATTATTTTTTTAAGGGCCTGGGGAAGGGAATTGATAACTAAATATTAGCAGTGTAGAATTATTGAATTATTTGTATTCAATCATTACTATTCTTAAAACACATGTACTTACTAATTAGCATTTATATACATTTTGTGTGTTTGAAACACTTCACATTATTTCAGTAACCCTTACAATAACCCTATAAGGTACTTCTATATTATCCACTTTACTTGATAATGTAAAAGGTCCAGGAGTACTTACCGCATATACTCATATATAAGTAGATCTCATGGATAAGTTTTAAGTAAAAAATAATATTTTGCTATGACCCATGAATATGTCAGGGGTAAAACTTAGGAGGGGTAGGAAATTCTTTGAAAATGACTTGGCAGTAATTGTTCTGAGGCAGCAACAGACAGCCAACCAAAAAACAGAGCCATTTCACTTTCTTCAGAGGCAGCACAGAAATGGAGCTATTATCCAAACAAGAAGGAAGAGAGGTGAAGGTGCTTATGGGAGTTGTAGGCTTCAGGAGGAATACAGTCCAGCACTTCTATAGTAGCATTCCTCATAATGGCTACAATTCCCATAAAGACCTTCTACTCTGCCTGTTTGGAGAAGATGTTTTTTTTGCTTGCCTGAGAAGTGCAATCAAATTGCTGTTGTGGTAAGTAAAATTGCTCTGTTTTTTCCCTACCCCACTGCTTTCTGCTTCTTAACCCAGCCCCCCCCCCCCGCTACTATTAAAAGCTTTAACCATATTGACCCACGTATAAGTCAATCCATGTTTTCAGGATCAATTTTCAGGCATAAATTTTTAGACTTACACATGAGTATAAAGGCAATTCAGTATAATTAGGTTAGGCTTAGATGACCATAAAAAGATAAGAAGTTAAAATTGAATTACTTCCAGATGTAAATAAAATTGTGTTGAAGTGAATCAGACCCATGACCAAATCACATGTTAATTAGGTATGTAGTTTGACTCTGAATGTTCACTTTTTTAGAACTATAAATAATGACCATAGGGGAAAACTAGTACCATGGGGAGGAGGGCTCAATCCTTTCAGCTTATGGTACAGTCCTAGCTCAAATTGTCCCCATTCTAAGGGAAACTGTCTTGGATCTCATGAAATCTTGCGAGATCCAAGATGGCAGCACTCAAATCTTGTAAGATTTTGCAAGATCCAAGATGACAGCACCTGGGGGAGCAGGTAGGAGGGGCCGCTGGGGAAATCCTGTGGCACCCCTATGAGTGTGCTGCCAATTAAGGTGATGCAATGCACATTTTGGGAACCACTGTCTTATACAATCTTAACTGTATTATGTGTAGTTTCTTGGTTTCTGTATTGCCAGAAGGGCACAGTTCTTAAGGAAACAAAGAGCAGACCAGTGAGAGACAGATATAAGCCAGTATTAGGGGTGGGTTTTTCGGTGAGTGTGAAATAATGAGGATTTCTACTCAAAACACTATATAAAATGAAAATTGGATCAAAACGCAAAATAACGCTGCTTTTGTCGCAGTTTGACACAAAATTAGATCAATTTCACAAAAAATAACAATTTTTGTTAACACAGTTTTGAGGAATCCAGAAATACTTTCTGTAAGGGATTGGGGGGGGGGGCAGAAACAGGAGGACACTTTGTATGAACAGGTGCAGAACCATAACGGGTGGAGCCTGACAGGCACCTGCCCCAGGTGCTGGGCTAAACAGAGGTGCAGGATTGGCCCTGGGCCCCGCCCTAATTACGGAGGTGACTGTCTTCACACCGCAAGTGGCAAGATGGCAGTCACTTTTGGGCTGTCCCTGAAGAAGGAGGCGCTGCTGATTTCACGCGCCTCCTCCCCTCCGGAGAAGCCGGGAGAGACTGCCTTTGTGCTTTCACTGCAGAGGTAGCTTTCTCTGGGCTGTCTCCGGAGGATGGGGCATGCGGAAAATCAGCAGCGCCCCCTCCTCTGGGGAGATGCTGGGGGAGACTGTCTTGCAGTGCAGAAGCAGTCTCCTCCAGGCTCTCCCCAAGGGAGGAGGCACTTGCCACTTTCTGCACCCACCCCTCCTCCGGGGAGAACCTGTGACATCACTGCCCTGGGGGTGCAAATGGCCAGAGTCGTGATGTCACTGCCCGAGGCTGCTGGGATAGGATGTTATGGCTCTGAACAGGTGTTCATAGTTCACAGGGCATGCTGGGGCAACTTTAATGGAATGTGAAAGTAGTAAGTAGCAGTTTCTCAGCGCTCCAAGCAGCAACCAGTGTGTAGCGTGGGACATTTTGAGCAGGTCATTTCAAGAGAGGGTGTGTGTGCCAATGACTGCTTGCCCTTATTTTTTGCTTGCCAGCCTGGGTTTAAATCCCCTCACCCATGAGAGTTGACGGAAGAAACCTTCCACGTTTCTTGGCAGGGAGAGTCTTAAGCAGGGCATCACATGCATTTTTTTTTTACTGGTTCTCCTTGGGCCTTGTATCTCCCAGGCTCTGGCTGTGAATGCCACTGGTGGCGTTCACCTTTGATCTAGGGACTGGAATGCTCTAATCTGCTAGCAACTGTTTGGACCATGCTCTCTTGCAGTTTGCACCTCTCCAGGCAGCAATTGTAATGCAAAACCTCCCAGGGGAACACGGGACACTTCCTTGAAAGTAAGCTCCATTGAAATTAGGGAAATTTCCAAATGAGGTACTTTTGCAAGTTGTACAAACATGTACTGAGACATTTTTACCTGATTTTAGGACTAGACAGTGAGTGTGAATGGCAATTTACTGTGAGATAAATGCAATCCACAATACTTAAAATGTAGCAGAGAGAGGGGGGGAGAGGGAGGGGGAGGGAGGGGGGGAGAGGGAGAGAGAGAACTAAAAAACCACCACAATTCGCCATTTTAATCAAGAAATTTTAGGGAAAAAGTAGCCAAAAAACCTACCCCAGCCAGTATTTATTACCCTGCACAGGCAAACCAATTTCCCTCAATTTATTTGCCATATTTTTATCTCACCTTTCTCTCCCTGAAGAGAAACACACCAAATCCCTCCAAGTAGAAGTGGCCTTCTTCTGCCAGACATATGCCTCTGTGAGCAGGTTTCAAATGGCTCATCTGCAGCTGGCCACATGCAATTCCTTCTGCTGACGCTGTTCAGTGACATCTTAAATCCCCTTTTATATCATTCAGTGAGAAAAAGTAACTAATGTAATATCAGGAGGATAATTTCATCCAGGCATGTGATAAACTAGGACATATTACCCTGTACAGACAAATGATTTCCCACAAACAGATAACAATGACAGCATCAGGAGTGTAGCTCCAGTGGTGCAGGGGGATTTAGTTGCACCGGGCAACAAGCTTTAAGAGGGCAACAAGCTGAGCTTGACACATTGGAAAGGCAAATTAATGCAAAATGCAATGAAACAAACCAGAGTGTAATATCTTTATTCTATCAAAAGTTATGGCCAAAAACACAAAACGAAAATATAACTGTCATATAAAAATTGCAGTTTGTTAAAATCATGATTTGTAGGAATAATACTGTTGTGTTATTCAATGCAGAATTTCATGCAGAATGCAGTGAAACAAACTGGAGTGTAATATCTTCATTCTATCAAATGTTATGGCCAAAACCCCCAAGAAAATGAGCATACAGAAAAGAAAACTTCCTTTTGTGATGTCACTTCCAGGGCATCATTTTGCCCTCTACACTGGGCTACACATGCCCTTGACAGCATTCTTGTGTTCCTCCAAGTAGAAGTGGCCTCCTGCCAGATGTATGCCTCTTGCTTGATCTTGGCATACTGCTCAGAATGTCTCCTGATAAATTTCACAGATGCAGACCAACAAAACATATCTCGGCACTTCTCCCAAAGATTAACCCAATAATGGAAGGACAGACTGACCATTGGGGGAAACTGTGTAGATCACCAACTCCTTGACATAATCTGATTCTTATGCAAACTACCAATACAGTTTCTTTTTCCTACAAATCATACATTCCTTTTGTTTAGATGCCCCTCCCCAACCTATACTATTTTGTGTTAAGATTTTTCTTGTGCTTCTGGAGCGTTACGTGTGCTAGATTATTTTTGTCTTAATAGTGTTGTGGGTTCTCAGCCTGGTGCCAGAGGCTGAATAGTTGTATTTGCCTACACTGAGCAAGGGTTTGGGTCAGATTGCCTCCAAGATATCTTCCAACTTTGTGATTTTAAATTAGTAACCCTGTAAAGACTGTCTCATACCCTTTTGGATTGGACATGTATAGACACTGTAATTATACAAATTCAGTCTTGCTACTGGATGGTTCATACAGCTTCATTTTGTAATGGGAACTTTTGCTGCATCAGTAACTGATGGTATGGCTGTGAGGATTTCAGTACCTTTTCCAACATTATCTTAATGCATATGCTTCTGGTGAAAAGACATGAAAGCTGGACAAAATAGTAATGTCCTGTCAGACAGCAGCAGGGCATGACTGTCTTGGATGGCTTGAAAATGAAATTGGACAGATTTATGGACAGGTCTATCATGCCTACTAGTTATTATGACAGTGTGCTACTTCCAGGTTCAGCAGTAACATACCTCTGAATACCACTTGCCAGGGAACAATTGTGGGAGAGCAGTATACCTTTCTCTCCTGCTTGCGTCTCCAGACACAACTGGTGGGAGACTTTGGGAAATAAAATATGACGCTGGACTAGTTGGGCTTTGGCATGATCCAGCAGGGCTTTTTTATGTGACAGTGGATTCCAGTTTATATGGATGGATGGATACCAGCAACCCACTAAAACTTAGGAGGTACCAACATTGGGGTGATGGAAAGAGGGGTGAACCAAGGAGTCTAGCAGGAGATTCTTGCTTAGTGCAAAAATGATTGTCAGTTGGGTGTGGTGAATTGGAAGAAAGGAATGTGTGTAGGTTGCTACCTTGATAGAAAGACACCTATATGGACCTGCTGGGTAGGAGCTATGACTGACTAGGGTACAAGGAAATCCAAGGGGAACGTATTTGCTGCACACGTAAGGTGTGCAGGTGTGAGCGTAAGGTGCAGCACATGTACAAAATGCATTACACTTCATGCATCTAATGAAGTGGGATGCTGTCCCACTTATTCAAAATATTTGAACTTTAGTAAAGATTATTTAGTTAATCTTGTGCTCAGGGCTGTGAGTATGCTACATTTTTTTCAAATAACTAAAATCTGCACCAATAGCATTTATTTGCATAGTGTTTCTTGACTAATTCTTATGTATATTTTTTTTGTAAAATTTATTCTGGTTTGGATAATCATGAGAGAGTGACTTGCTATCTATAAATTTTGTACAGCTGCCACTATTAACTTTGGAGACTTTATCATTATATATTTTTAACAATCAAAATTCAGTAACTAGTTTTGCAGACGCTGCCCACGTGAGTTGCATTCTTATATGACAACCCATGGATTGTCACCACAAGAACAAGCAATAGTCACACTTAGGTTTATGTACTTCATCTCTTCTTCCTTCTCACATGAGGGAAGATTACAAGCTTCTGGTTCTAGTTTTCAGCAAATCATACTTTCATTCAAATGCAGCAAATTTGCTTGTGCAAACTAGGCATGGAAACTCCTTATTTGGGCATAAAGTGAAGAGCCCGAGACTTGCCATTGCTCATTTTTTGTAACAATTTTGATTTGTTTCTGAGCTGAGGCTTACTTTGCGTAGCCACTCATGCTAGAAATTTGCTTTTAGGAAGAAAACACCAATTATCAGGATGCTGACTTCTGTGCCCACCACCATATTCTGCATCTCACCTGTGTTCCAAGAATTGCAGCATATACACCGCCCTAAATATGCAGGTGTATTGTTCAATAATCTACCAAAATATGTGTATGTCCTTGGTAACATTGCTGAAATTAACAAGGAACACACAATATAGTGTTTATTTGACAAATCAGTGGTGTATTTGGTTGAATGTTAAAACCTTTTTCAGTGGGACCCAAGTTCTACATTCCATGCCTTTGTGCCTAGGTGGTTCTTCTGGGTCTGCAACCTTGATTATATTGTGCAATCGATCATGCCTATGTCCTATTTAAATAATGAGATTTTGTTACTGAGTATAAGATTGACATAGTAGCTGTTCTTAATTTTTACTTTTTAAAAGTATTGTTTCTAATTTTGTATTTGATTGTGTTGCACATTTGTCTTGCAGCAGCATCTCATTTTAGTTATTCATACATTATATCATAGTGACAGGAAAAAATGGAATGAAACTCATTATTCTTGCTTTTACAGAAAGAGCTTTCACAGTCTGGATCAACTATCTGCAGATGTTAGCTTGTCTCAGACATCTCTGGATCCAGGTCATTCACAAGATGGTGATGGAAAACAGGATGTGTTAAACTTACTTAGTGAAGGTAAGGTACCTCATTGAAAAGTTGCTGTCCAGATCCCTTTCAATGCTGTGATTCTCTGAAACTTAGATTAGTTCTCTTATAGTGACTAGTTTCTATGATTCAGCAATCTTGAATAAGGCACACATTATTATGCAGCTGTGTTCTTTCTTGCTCGCTGTCTGCAGTAATTATAAATCTGTAATGGACCCAATCTGCCTTCATGGATCAACCCAGACTTGCGCTAGCTCAATCGCTGGGGCAGATCTTTTTTTTGTTAAAAAAAATTTTTTTTATAGGAAATGGGTTAGGGTATAGAGGATACATTTGGTAAGGTTGACATAGGTCACACACAAGGTAATCTGCTAGTGCAGATCTGAGTTGACCCATAGCGGCTGCTGGGGCTTACCCTGTGGCAAGGGGGCAAATGTCCCCTTATCTTGAAGAGACTTCCAGCAGCTGAAAATATGCAAATCTTACTCATATGTTCAAGACATTGGAGAGGGTGGCAACCTTTCCTACTTCTGCTGTGGTGTGACTTTGCAGCTCAGCAAAGACAGACGCTTTGGAGAGCCCAATTATAACTGGGGTTTCTGGGGGCTGCATCTGGCCCACAGGCCCTGAATTAGAAGCTTTTAAACATGCTAGCATATCTGTCAGAAGAGTTGAAATGCCTTGCTAGATATTCTTACTCTCTGGAAGAGGGAGGAGAGCATTCTCTCACCACGTGGGAAGCCCCGCCCACTCAGGGAGGCAGAGCTGAACCTGTTTGAAGACTCCTCTCCTGGTGGGGGAGGAGATCCCAACCCAGTCCGGCTCTGCCTCTCTAAGAGTCATGTCCTGCGGAGCCCTTAGAACTCAGCATTTAAAAATCAAATTTTTTTTCTCCTCCGCTATTCTTGTTCGTCCTCATTTCCTTTGTTGCCTTGTCGCTCCCTTTCCCTCCTGGTCTCTGTTAATTGCCTCTTTCCCCTTCCCTACCCGTTCCCTGTCTGAAGTAGATTGCAGGAGTGGCAGGGAGTTCGGCTGAGAGGCTTTTTCAGTTTGCTGTGCCAGAGCAGCTTTGCTGCGTGATAATATTCTTATTCAAAGGCATATGTGAACCAATTCACATGTTTCATACCCCTTAAAATACTGCTTTCTAAAGTGTTTCACATGTGGAAGCCACCTTCCATGTGTGGCCCTGATTCTGTGAAGAGATCAGGACTTTTCTAGCATCTGTACATGCTGAGCATAGTGCCATGTATCAGTATCTAAGTTGGGACTGTCTATAAATTTGAGCGTTTAAGTGCCAAGGCTTGTGCTAGGTACTAAGGTGTTATAAGTAACCATATGATGAGAACTAGACATGGAGATTGTAGCTAAGTATCAAGATCTAAATTGTCTGTATAGTTAGGTTAGGTACCAAGGCTTTGAACTTGGCACAAAACCATCCCCATAATGTGAGAGTCTATAGTGCTGTGCTTAATATCCACATCTATGCAGTTGTCACACCTGCATTTAAGCACTATTGGATGTACTGCATTTGCATTAAAAGAACCATGCCGCCATCCGTAACCTGGACATCCGTAAGTCAAAGACCCAGTATGTTCATTTCAAAATAATAAACTTTCTCCCTTTTTATCCTTTTATTCTCACCTAACCTGGAAACAAGCTACTATGGCTGCATTCATTTTGTTAATAGCAGATAGGAGGAAATGATGTTTCTAGCATGCTTCCAGCGCAGCTAATTTAAAAATGACAAAATGGTGTCCTGTCATTGAAATCAAATGCATGGAGGCTGCCACGTTTCTTCCAGGAAATAAATTGCATGAAGTTAGCCAACCTTTCTAGCTCTGAGCTAGCAATTCAATTTGCTGGTGTGGTGAGCATGCTAGAATATGTTAAAAATAATGTGAACTGAGCATGCTGGAAGGGGAAAAAAGAACAGGGCTCTTCTAGCACTCATGCAGCCTAAGTTAACTTGGGGGAAACAACATTGGTTTGCCTTATTTTTTGTTCTTTCCTCTCCTCAGCTGAAAGAAATGTGTGGATAACACAATGCAAAGCAGCATTTGTCAGAAATTGCTGTCTTGTGACCTCATGTAATTTCTGGTTATAGGTGATAAGAAATATAAGACAAAACAGAAATTCAGATATTTAATGTTATTGCCAATATAGATTAATACATTATTCCCATCATCCAAATTAAACATTGTTTTGTAGAAACCATTCTTGACTTTCTCTAAACCTAGCCAAATATGTCAGTGTTGTCAAATGAGACATTTGCCAAACTCTCCCAATCTAATTACGATTCCACCTCAGCATCTTCCACCTGATAGCAATTTCAGTCCTGATGATTAAATAACAACCACATGAACCTAAGGGTATCTACTTCTTCCTCAAGCCACCTTTATCCTATTTTTTAAACTGTATCTGGTGCTAGGAAGAATTTGTCTTCCAAGGCTTTCTGGCAGAGTCTCAGTCTCTCTCTCGCTCTCTCTGAGCAGTTTGGAGGTATTGATGCTTGGTCATCTGTGTATAAAATTTTATTCTTCATCTGCAGGCTGTTCTAATCTTTTTGCATTTCCTGTTCAAGCTTCTGCTGATAGTAGGCTTGCTAACTTTATTCTCTTTGCATAGTTACAACTTGAATCCTGCACATGTCATACAAGAATCCTGTCTGTGGTTTTCTTTCTGTATTGCTCAAATGTCCTGGGAATGGAACCTAGGACAGAATGTATAGATAAAGAGATAACCGAAGTGAATGATGGCAGATCAGTTCCAACCCTATGCTTGCTTGTTTGAAGAGCTGAGAATGGGGAATAGAGACCCTCAGCTTTTCAGATAAACTGCTTATCAGTACAATACAAGCCAGAGAATGCCCAGTAGCACATAGTTGTGAAAATGGTTTGATTAAGGGGCTGTTGTAGGGTCTCCTCTTTCCAGCCCTGAATCATCAGCCAAGCACCATCGTTTCCCGTGGGGGTGGGGAGAGAGAGCCAGGTTATATGCCGTACCTCATTGCTTAGTGTCTCCCTACCTGTTGCACATGATGAGCTAATCACCAGAGTGAAAATCTGTTATAATGTATGAATTAATAAATCCTTCTTAAATAGGGAAAGAAGACACTCCTTCATTACTTGGCCTGTGTGGTTCTCTGACTTCGGTAGCAAGTTACAAATCTCTCACAAGTTTGAAATCAAGTGAATATCTGGCAAGTCCTACAACAGAAATGACAAGTCCTGGACTAACCCCTTCTTGAGCTGAATTATACAGAGAAGACCCTTATGTTCAAATTCAGTTGGTATTCTATAATTGATCTACTGATACTCTTCAAGGTCAAGTCAGTTTTAAAAAATTGCTACTGTCCTTTTTAGCAACACCTAAATCCCAGAGACTTGCAATTACTTGGGGGGAGCGAGATTTTCATAAGTACACATTCGTATAACATTCATGATTTTCAGACAACTGTTGAATTAAGGTTACAGATAACTATTAAGAAAAAAATGTAATTATCAACTGCCAGAATCTGTATTCTCTGAAAGAACTGTTCATCTCCAGCTCAGAATATTTTACTGCACTTGTATGTGCTAACCTTTGCAAAGATGACTGACTTTGCCAAGGTAAGTAAAAACAATAGCCTTCAAATTTTTTGTAAATATCAAAATATGTGATTTATTTTCTGTTATAATGGATTTTTAATCAAACTATTTAGAACTCTGAAAACCATTTTGAATTTGAATTGTACTACACACTGAGTTTCAATTTCCTTGGTTACTAAATTAATGTCAACATACATCAGTTGCCCACATATTTGATATACTGACACACTGGACACACTTGCAGCAAAAAACAAGGGAAACGTTTTGAGATAGCATGTAAATTGTTGAATTAATTGTACAACTTAACAAAAGTAAGGGAGACTTGCAGAGAAAGATAGTGTGGCTGTGATGGTCCCTTTGGTGGTCCCTCTAAAAATCGCAATCGTCTTTCCTATAAACTTTTTGTTAAATAGGTCTGAATAGAAGTATTTGTTCTTGCTATTTCCTGTGTAGTAAAATGTATAAATCAGTAAAGTTTTCAGTGAGCATTACTTGATTTGAAGCTGATCTAAACTATGTTAGCTAAGCGTTTTTCAGCCAAGGCTTTACAGATTTATTTGTGAGGTGCAAACTTTTCTACTGTCCAATGAATTGTTAAGCATTACTGGGAATGGTTACATGTATAATCACAGGCAACTTTATAAAAGCAGGGATACACATTGGGCCCCTGGAAGATTACTGTGCCAAAGAAATTCCATACATTGTTTACTATGTGCAGCCATATAAGTGAGAATCTATATTTACTGCTTATTTTTGGTCTGTCCGTTTGATCACTTAATTTGACTAAGAGATGTGCCTCTTTTAAGATTTGATATAACATTTGATTTGAATGAGGTGGAAGCAAAAATGGCAGCCTGTTCTTTCTCTATTCTTTTGAAGAAAATGACATGAGAATCCTGTGTGGTGAGTTCACTGTATGTGCAGGCTAAATTTTGAAATAAAATAACCATTGTGCTCTTGAATGGTGTGAAAGAAGTAGTACACTGGCTAGCCAATAAAGTAATTTAATGCATGCTAATGATCTCCTATGAAATACTTTTAAGAAAATGAGGAAAAATGGAAATTTTTGACTAAATCAAATTTATTACGGTCAAAGACCAGCATAACCAAACAAAATATACAAAGAAACACATTAAGAAATACTCTAATACAATATTACTAAATACCAATTTGGGCGTAAAAATCTAAGAACTGTAACCTGACCACTAGTTAAAATCATATAAACCTTAGAATCTTTCCTCATTAGTCATGATGGCTTTACGGGTTTTATAGGCTGCTGCCAAAAAGCAGCACTCCAGGATTCTGGGCGCCACAGCAGCATGACATGTGGTTGCAACCTTCAGATGTGATCAGGCCTGTCGCACACTTGTGGCATTTCCTAATGCGGGCAGCTGTCATCTTCTCTTCTATGGATGTTCTATATTTTATATCATCCTTGGCCAGATGTTCATAGGTGAGGTTCCACTGGTTTTCCCACATCCACATGCCTGTTGACCTTTTCAAAGAACACAAACCTTTTATTTTATTTATAGAATGTATACCCCACCTTTCCCATGCCAAAGCAAATGCCCAAGGCGGCTTACATGAGAGGGCTAGTCTAAACCACCATTTTTCAATGGGGTTTTTACAAATCTACAGTATTCTTGTGATCCGCCAATCCTCAGTCCCAGATGTAGCCTTCACAGTGTGGTTCTCTCCTTTGGCTGCCTGCCATCAAGCCTCACCAGGCAATCGCAAGTCAAGCCTGAACAGGTCCTCAAGGTCGTATTCCATTATTCTGCGGACTGTCTTTCTCACACACTCCACCGCAACTCTAGTTTGCGGTTAGTTATTGGCTCCACAGCAACTCTGTTCTGCCACCACAGGTACTGCAGTTTCTCACAACCTGGCATCCGTCTCCCATCCAAAAACAAACCACAGATTCTCCTGCTTTGCTTCAGGCAGTGCCAGCAGCTCAACCATCAGTCCATACGTCCTGCCCTTCTAAGAGTTCTTTGAAAAGGTCAACAGGCATGTGGATGTGGGAGAACTGGTGGATATCGTATATCTAGATTTTCAGAAGGCATTTGACACGGTCCCCACCAAAGAAAGGGTGCTGAGGGAACTTCACAGGCAGGGAATAAGAGGACAGGTCCTCTTATGGATTTAGAATCGGTTGAGGGCCAGGAAACAGAGTGGGGGTCAATGGGCAATTTTCGCAATAGAGGTGAAAGTAGAGTGCCCCAGGAGCTGTCTTGGGGCCAGTGCTTTTCAACTTGTTCATAAATGACCTGGAGACAGGCTTAAGCAGTGAGGTGGCCAAGTTTGCAAATGATACAAAACTTTTCCAGGTGGCGAAAACTAGAAGCGATTATGAAGAGCTCCAGAAGGATCTCTCCACATTGGGGGAATGGGCAGCACAATGGTAGATGCGTTTCAATGTAGACAAGTGTAAAGTGATGTACATTGGGGCAAAAAATCAAAACTTCACGTAATTTGTTCAGAGCTGTCTTTGACAACTCAGGAGAGAGATCTTGGGGTGCTGGTGGACAATTCGATGAAGGTGTCAACCCAGTGTGCGGCAGCGGTAAAGAAAGGCCAATTCCATGCTTGGGGTAATTGAAAAAACCGTGAGAATAAAACAGCCAACATTGTACAAATCAATGGTAAGGCCACATCTGGAGTATTGTGTATAGTTCTGGTCGCCACGTCTCAAAAAGGACATAGTGGAGCTGGAAAAGGTGCAGAAGAGAGAGATGAAAATGATTACGGGGCTGGGGCACCTCCCTTATGAAGAAAGACTGCAGCGTTTGGGGCTCTTCAGTCTAGAAAAAAGGCGCCTGAGGGGGGACATGATTGAGACATATAAAATTATGCATGGGAGGGATAGAGTTGACAGAGGGATGTTCTTTTCCCTCTCTTGCAACACCAGAACTAAGGGACTAAAATTGAGTGTTGGGAGAGTTAGAACAAATAAAAGGAAATACTACTTTACCCAGCAGGTAATTAACCTGTGGAACTCCTTGCCACAGGAGGTGGTGATGGCATCTGGCCTGGGTGCCTTTAAAAGGGGATTGGACAGATTTCTGGAGAAAAAGTCCATTGTGGGCTATAGGCCATTATGGGTGGTGCTACCTCCTTACATTAAAAGTAGGCTACTTTAGAATGCCAGGTGTAAGGAAGTAGCAACAGAATGCAGGCATCTTGTTGTCTCATGTGCTCCCTGAGGCATCTGGTGGGCCACTATGATACAGGAAGCTGGACTAGATGGGACTATGGCCTGATCCAGCAGGGCTCTTACATTCTTGTGATCACGTGCTCCTTCCAAACGCCCTGGCACTTCCTACAGGTTTCCTTTCTGCAGCAAGGGTTTACTTTAGCAACTAAGTTTCCAAAGGTGTATAATATTTGCAGGTTTATATGTGACTATTTAAACTTTCCCCATGGGCCATATATTTTCCCATATACAGATATAGAAAATATTAGTCTTGTCAGTTAATGACTGGTTGGAGCAGCTGGGATAAAAATCTTTAGACAACGGAACTCTTTTTGGCATGCGTGAAAGCAGTTTAGTCAATATTTGTGCATGAAAAGTTTACCATGTCATGATTCTGAAATCTTGCTATGCCTTCAGAATTAACAAAACCAAAATTGTGTATATTGGTTGCCCTGCTGTATCAAATGTTGCATGTGTATTAAACATTTTGTACCATCACCACTATAGCTTTTTGTTTCTGTAATCAAGATTTGTTGCCTATTTTATAGTTAACTGTGCAAACAGTGAGCTGGCAGATATGCCTTCTATAAGCAACCTCCACTTGCTCAAGGCATTTCTGCTGAATTTCAGGCGATTTTTTTCTTCCCCTAAAGCACCTTACACATCCTAGAGAGACTTTTTAGGAGTACAAAGTATTGCTGTAGGCAAGGCCCTTTTCAGGAGCTTCCATTGGCTTCCATGGAATTTTAATAACTTCTTAAAGGGGTGCTCTTCCCCTTACACTCAACTTTGATGCATAATGCTTTCTTAAATACAGTGTCTAAATTTTACAATGCTAGACACAAGTTATTTAAACACCTCCTGTTCTTGAAAATATGTGACAAACACCTCCAAGGCAAACTGTCCATAAAGCAAGTGTTCCTTTCCATTCTAGTTAAATTCTTTTTTCCTCAAATGTTTTTCAAAGGTTTTTTTTGCGTTTTTATGAATGAAATGATACTAATTGTAAATACTGTGATCCAGAAGTACTTCAATGAACTACTTTAACAAGACACACCTCCCTACTTCCTTTTCTATTAGTCTTTTCCAAATCCTGCGCAAAACATTTTTACTCCCTCTCCCAACGGCTTTTTGGTTACTCTTGTAATGGCATGTTTAGGACACTGTGGGAAGAGGAGGAGTACTGATGTTTACAGGCCAAACTACAAAGCAAATGGCAACAAATGACAAAAATAGGAGATACAGGTCTAGCCTGTTTATCCATTGATTCAGAACCCATGACTTTGACTAACTGTGGACTCTGAACCCGCGGCTGAAACCACTGAGGAACCTCCCAGACGTGACTTGAATCAAGTGCAACCGGAGAAAAGTTCTGGTTGTGTTTGGAGTCACTTGTCGGTCAGAACCGACAGATTTCATTATCTGCAGGTTTTGGTATCCCTGCGTGGGGGGGGGGGAGGATGTCTGGGAACAGATCCCTGGTGGATACTAAGACTCCACCTGTACTTTGATGTTCAGACTACAGGGATGCTGATTGTGATATGGGACTGATTCTATACACTGGAAGTAAGCAAGAACACCCAACCAATATCAGAATTACTAACAGCCAAACATTGCTTTGGCTTCAAGTAAACAATTAGGTCACTGCAATTATTTAAATTAGAGTCCTTAAATCCTAATACAAAAGCTTTAGTTTTCAAGGAAAATAGCAAACGAAATACTTGCAACAGGTGTTGCAGTTCATAGAATAAAATGGAGACTATGATGTGCCCCATGCCCAGGGCTGATACAAGAACCACAAGCACAGAGTACATATTTTCTCAATGATTGCACACACACATATACCAGTGTCTGAAAAGGGTTCTGAGAAAAATAATCTTTTGCCAGATAACTTCGCCTCATTTAACAGAAAAGCTAGTATCCTGAAGGCTCAGGTAAATAACCATTTATAAAGTACCACCATATACTTTAAGCACCAGGTATAGAAGAATACCACCATTACATATGCTTTAAGCACCATATTCTTTAAGATAAGGACTTACCACCATATTCTTTAAGGATCTGCATTCTCTAGCAACTATGCTAAAAGATAGATGATTTCTGATACTTCTGCACCTTATTTACATGAAGTTGCTAAGCTGGTTAGTCACATGATCTTTCTAATACAAGACAGATTATTGCAATAGGATGAAGTGGCTTATTTTGACTCCATGGTAAAATTTTAACGGTATCTGTAACACACGACTTGTTGGCACACTAAAGTAATATACCTGGTATGGGGTCTGGACTACTTTTTCCTCTGTGGAAATACATCCTTGTTCATATTTCAAAATTACGTTTCCCAAAGGAAAAGCAGTTTCCCAAAGGAAAAAAACATTAACACAACTGAACTATATCCCGCTTTCAGATATATCATGGCTAAATGCATCAAATAACTACAGCATTCCAGACAAATTATCAAACTTTGATATATGGGAACACAAAGAAAAAACTGTTAGTCCAGTCTTGCAGCCATCTGTGTTTCTGAGCCAAACCACACAACAATAGAAAGGAAGAATTCTGGGTTGGGTCAGCATATAGGATACAGTGTGGGGGTTGTGGAGAACAGTCTGGAGGCATAAAGAATGTGCCGGGGTCTCACAACTCATACCTTAAATTTTTCTTATGGACCACGCTTGGTTTATCCTTCTCTGTCAGGTCATTGATGCCATCTAAACTTTACAGAACAGCTTTAATGGTTTTTAGTGTGTCTTTCTTTATTTAATTTGCGGAAGAAAGATTTCCCATATTCATATACGCTTATCATAATGGCACAAGAAGGAACTATTTTTACCAATCTTGGAACAAGACCTAAAGAGAGAAGAGAAATTACTGCCATCAGTCAAAAACAAAATTATTTGGAGAAATTGATTAAAAAATTATTGAAACGCTTGTAGTACAAAGGAACTGCTTAAATTTTTGCAGGACTAACATCAGACTTTAAGCAGTATAAGAAGTCATTAGCTTAATAGCTGTACACTATTTCCAACTTAGCACCATCTCTCTAATTTTATCGCGCTCATTGTCTTCTTTGTTTCTGCTCTGTTCAACCATTCCAAGGTTTGAGCTCCTGGAAAAGTGGTATATAAAACTGAAGTAAATTTAAATGTCTACTCAGAGGCACATATCATTAAACAAAATTTACAGGGTTTGTAGCTTTCTCCACAGGCTTTGTCTATTTCACATGAAATAACTTTTGAGCAGCGATAAAAGCTTCAGAACATATTCATATATAGGTTAAATGCAAATAAATATAAATAGCTCTTAAATTCTAGAGGCACTATTCTGTACAGTAATGCCTCATAATGCTGTGGATATGTTCCTAGAAAACAGTGCTGTGTGAAATAGCGCTACAGGAGATGATTGTTCTAATGTCCACACTAATGACTTCATGCATTAGATCAGAACTTGCTATTTAACCGACTACTGCTGCTGTCACTCCTCCTACATGGCAGTAGTGGATGAGAGGGCTCATCCAAGTTTAATTCATCCTTGGGAACTACAGGCTTCTTGTTGAAGGCATCTAGGGTAGCTCGCCAGGTGTGCCATGAATGGTCCACAGTGTGCCATGGGAGTTTGGGTGAGGGTCATTCTTCATAGGACCATTGGGGGATGTGAGCCCCACACCAGGCACCCACACTGTGCCTTATCAATGTAAAAACATTGATGGTGTGCCTTGACAATTTTAGCACCTTGTCAGCGTGCCATGAGATGAAAAAGGTTGAAAACCACTGGCCTAGAGTTTCCCTATGCCCAGATCAGGTGGAGAGAAGTAGCAGTGTGGTGTAATGGAAAGCCCTGCTCACGAAGGGGAGAGCTTTCGCCAAACGCTGGATCTGGCCCATGGGCCATAGTTGGGTGAGCCTTGATACAGACAATGAAGGACATAGAAGTTTCCTTTGCCACGGCTGCTTCTGTGCAATTCTTGTAGTAATTACAAGTACTGTAACTACTTTTGAGTAATTTTGCAATTACATTTGATTGCCCTTGCAGAGCAAGGGGCTAACTGGTTCCGTGCGCCCCTGGAGAGAGATGGATCCTGATGGTTTCCTGAAGGCTCTGGGAAATTTTCCTGCTTCAGGAGCTTGCAATTTATCTGATGCTCTGTCACCCTCTGATATGGGGAGTTGGCCAGAGCCTTGGATCAGATCGCTCCTGAACGGCCTTGGCCTTTGCTGCCGAGCCAAGACAGCTCCATGGTTTACTGAGGAACTGAGGCAATGAAACAACTTGGCAGATGCTTGGAAAAACGACGGAGGAAAATTCAAGATGAATCCAATCGAACACGGGCTAGTGTCCATTTTAGGGACTATTCCATGGCAATAATGGCAGCAAAGAAGGCTGCCACCATTACATCTGCAACAAGCTGACCAGCGGAGCGCTTCCAAGTTCATGAACTGCTCCACTTGGCTCCTTCAGCAATTGAGCTGGAATGCTCAGCTGAGTGCTGCAACAAGTTTGCAAGGCACTTTTCAGACAAAAATTGATGCTGATGACACCCAACTCTCTTTGCCATTGCAAGCCAAGGAAGCTGTGGAAGTTCTGGGGCGCTGCCTGGAGGTGGTTGGAGTATGGATGAAAGCAAATAGGTTGAGGTTGAATCTAGAAAAGACAGAAGTCCACCTGGTCAGGAAATCCTTGATGCAGGTACTGAGTCATCTATCCACCCTGAATGGGATGGTACATCCCATTCTGGGAGTCTGGGAGTGCTCCTGGATTTGCAGCTCTCTCTGAAGAACCAGGCAGCAGCGGTGGATAGGAGTGCATTTGCCCAGCTTCAACTGGTGTGCCAACGATAACCATTCTTGAGCTGATTGGACCTGGCCACAATGGTCCATGCATTAATGACTTCAAGACTGAACTACTGTAACTTGCTGTGTGGGGCTACCCTTGAGGAGGGTTCAGAAGCTGCAACTGGTGCAAAATGCAAGCAGTCCAGGTGGTTACAGGGGCTAGACGGTTTGACCCAGTTAGACCACTGCTTCAGCAGCTACACTGGTTGCCCATTCATTTCTTGTCTCAATTCAAGATGACGGTATTGATCTTTAAGGCCCTTTACAACATTGGTCCAAGCTATCTAAAGGACTGCCTTCTCCCATACATTCCAGCCCATTCTCTTAGGCCGTCTGAAAGGGCTCTCCTTCAAGTGCTGTCTCTATCCCAAGTTAGAGGGATGGCAGCTTGGGGGCTGGCCTTCTCTGTAGTAGTGCTGCAATTATGGAATCCCCTTCCAGCGGAATTAAGTAGTACTCATGGCTTTTCGGAGAGGATTCAAAATATACCTGTTCTGTCTGGCATTTGGATGATGAGTGGATGGACACCCCAACAAGATGTGGTGGGGTTTGCCCGTGTGTGTGTGTGTGTGTGTGTGTGTGTGTGTGTGTGTG
>JAJKFI010000009.1:26692775-26711068 GCA_029204185.1 Lerista edwardsae
GTGTGTGTGTGTGTGTGTAATGCTTTAATTATTGTGTTATATTGTACTTTTATTAGGAAGCTCTGTAAGCCACCTTGGGCATTTACTTCGGAAAGGGAAAGGCAGAATAGAAATTCTTCATATAAACAATAAAATAAATTATACTTGGTCTCCAAGGGGCTGATCAAGTCCACACAACAGGACCAAAAGAGGAGATATTCCCAGAATATTTACTAGGGCCTCATAAACTAAACTGGAAAAGGTTGGTTTTCTTATTTTTCACAAACTAACAAAATAGTTTGGGTAGTTTTGACTACCGTATGTGCTAGAACAGCAATACTACTGTATTAACAACTTAGTTATTGACCCACTTTTTATGAACTCTTGAGGTGTTTAGTAGATATGCTGGCTTAGGCAAAATGAAATATAGAAATAATATTAGTAACAGCTTTCATCTACTAGAGTGGAAATACTTATGTTTTGCCTTGCAGTCAAAAAATAAGAATTTACCAATATATAAACCAGCAAACCCATTTTCAGCAACAATTCTCTTCATTACTTCCAATATTGATGAACTCCGCTGTTGTGATGCTGAACAAAGAAAAAAAGTATTAAAATAAGAGTAAAAAAAAAGAGATGCATGATTTTAACATTAATTATACATTATCTAATCACAATGGGAAATTCTGCTATTAAGCACTATTTTCAGGTGGTATGGTTTTCAGACACATTTATCTGCACATTTTAATTCCCCAATTTAAATAAAACATCAAGTATTTTTCACTAAACAGGAATAATTCAAACTCTTAATCTGATAACTTCTAAAATCAGGCCAGATGATACTTACTGTAAAAATAATATTCAGATACATTATTTGCATGTTGTGCATAAAAAAGAATATTTTACAAGACTGCCTTAAAGTCAGGAGAGATGGATTGAGGTGAACCAAGATGCAGGCTGCAACAAAACCAATCCTGATCAGAATATCCTATAACTATGAACTGGGAACTGAAAGGGCCTAAAAAAGTCCCTCCTTGTGACTGCATTACAGGGAACAGCTGGAGGGCCAGTTTGGAGGTACTTGTGGGCAAAACCTGTAAGAGGGTCTTTCTTACTACTAAGTGGCTCTGGAAGAAAAATAATGACAGAGTACTTACAGGGGACAGCCTCAGATAGCCAAATTTCAGTCTGCTTGTGTGTTTTTACTACATCAAAGGGCAACGTTAATACAGCAGCAATCTAGAAAAGCGAAGTATTACAATATTGACATGAAACAGATTTCCAGCATGTTACAACATAAGGTGATCCCTGCTAAACCTGGTCAAAAGTCCATCACGTCCAGCATTGTTTTCCATAGTTGCTACCATAGTAGCATTGTTTTCCATAGTTGCCTTTGGGAAGCAGGGGTGGGCACTTGACTTGTGATGGCTCATAAAAACGTGGGTTTTTTTCCAACTTGCATTAACTTGAGTCACCACGTAATTGACTCAGACCTGATTCAGGGCCACAGACTCAGGGAAGAGTCATGATCGAGTCATGGAAACTCACATTTAGTGGGCCTGCGACTTGGTTTTGTGTGTGCGCGCCTATGCTGGATAACTTTTCCCCCTTCTGCTTCCGAATCACGCAAAAGACTTTGTGGGCAATCTGGAAGCCAACGTTCAGACTAGCGTTGGTGGTAGGAGAAGGGAAGGTGGGTTCAGGTGGCAGTTGTTTGGGGGGCGGGTGAGGAGGAAGGCTTAGCAAGGCTGGTGAGAGGAACAGGAAGCTGGGGGTAGCCAGGACTCAGGACATGGGGGCTCTCGTGGCTATCTAGGAAGGAATGGACAGCTTAATTTTTTCCTCTGGACAAGGAAGGGAGGAGGCCAATGGATTGAGAAGGGGTTTTTGTAATAGGAACAAATGGCTGGATACAAGCCCAGGGAAGGGACAAAGGAGGTGGGCAAACCAAGGAGGAGGCATTTTGTTGCAATAGAAGAGGGACACCTTCCAACTTCATGACTCAGTTTTCACGCGGATGTGGGAGGAGCAACGCACTTTTCCCTTGCTCTGGTGGTTGAAGGGCTACAAGACACTGCTGCCTGCAGATGGGATGGGAACAGGGGAGTGTAAAACGTCAACACTAACACACACACATACCACCAGCATCTCCATTTTTTCTGTGGAGTTGTACCTGACTCGTGCCGTGACTCACTTCTTGGGATGGCTCAAGTCAAAATGATTCCAAAGTGGCTCAGGACGAATCGCAACAGCTGTAGGTGCACTATGACGCATGAGTCAAGTCACGGGCAGTGATGTCATGCAGGGGGTACGCGGGGGTACGCGAGTACCGGTTTCTAGGATTACAGCTGGCCCTGCCCATTTGCCCGCCCACTCATCGACTCCGCCCTCTGCACATTTGAATTTCCTGCATGTTTGAGTTGCCTGCATGTTCTCAGAGCCAGGCAGGCAGGCAGGCAGCGAGCGGAGCTTTTCCTTGCCACTGAAAAATGAGTTGCTCTGGGGTTTTAACATGATGCCAGGCCTCCTTAACATGTTCTGGGGGTGCTGTGGAATACTGTTGCAACTGTTGGGTCAGTTTAAAATTGTCTGAGGCCTCAAAAAGGGCTTTTTTCATGTCACTTCCTGCCACGACATCACTTCTGGCTTATGACGTCACTTCCGGTGGGCGGGTCCCGACACGTGCCAATCAAAAGTGAGTACCTGTTCTTAAATCATTTAGATGACACCACTGGTCACGGGGTACGCCACTTGGGCTCAATGACAGCACATCCCTGCCTGGGCAGAAAGGCAGCAGTCCTTTCCTGCTGTTCCTTCTCAGCAGCAGTATTTGGAGGTAAACTGCTCCTGGACATGGAGGGTCTACTATACCAGATGTTTTCAACCTGAGAATTTGGGGGGAAATTATTTATTAGTAGGGCCAATGGGGTGTGAGAGCCCCCCTCCCAAATTGGCAATATGGTGTTCCTTATCAATTGTCAAAAAAAAACTGAAGGTGTGTCTTGACAATTTTAGTACCTTGTCAGTGTGCCTTGAGAGGGAAAAGATTGACAATAGCTGGTCTATACTGTATATAGACTATACAGCTATTACATACAGATCCCTCTGTTTTGAATTTTGAAATACAATGATCCTGTGCTTGGCAGCCAACCAAATCTGGATTTAATAATTCCAAACGAATGTGTTTAGGATTAAAGGGTTGCAACACAGTGTCTCGACTAGAGTATAACTTTGATGTTCACTTTGTGCTTATCTGCTGTTCTCTTCCAGATGTCAGTCCTAATGTGCACCAATGGCTTTCCTCTTTGTTTTGACTAGGAAGCAAACATTTATGCATTCATTTGAATGTATGCCTCTACGCTGAAAGGACTAGAGAAGAAGCACTGTATGTTTTCAGCACTGTAAATGCAGAAATCTGAATCAAGTCAAGTGAGTCCAATACAGATTAATGTATACATGCCTAAATCCCACTTAAATCAATGGGACTGAACTATATGCTTGGCTACTATTAATTGAAATGGGTCTAAAGCAAATCTAATGCTCTCATCATTGCATGTCTGTTTTTGGATGGGACATAGAATGCCAGGCTGTGACAAGCTGCAGTACCTGTTGTGGCAGAACGGAGTCACTGTGAAGCGGATTAGCCAGTGCGGGAATGTTGTGTGAAGGCCAGCCGGCAAAAGAACGGAGTCCAACCTTGAGGACCTGTCCAGGATGGATTTATAATCACCTGCTGAAGCTCATGTCACACAGCCAGAGGAAAGAACCACACTGTGAAGGCTACAGCTGGGACTGAGGATTCAGTGAGTCACAGAATACTGTATATTTGTAAAAACCCCATTGAAAAATGGTGGTTTAGACTAGCCTGCCCATGTAAGCCGCCTTGGGCATTCATTTGCTTTGGCATGGGAAAGGCGGGGTATAAATTCTTCAAAATAAATAAATAAAAATGTTAACTCAATCTCCTATATTTCCACTTCTTGGGTAAAGACTTGCACAATGTAATTTTTATTAAATCAAAACATTAGCAACAGCAACCAAACTTACAGAGCCAGCTGCTGCTCCTGATGGGAAGCTAATAAGGAATGTTGGCTCACACTTTCCCGCTCTCTTGCACCACATCTTCTTGAAGTATTCATAGTTATACCAGTACAGTGCTATGATACAGCAAGCGTCCAAAATAAGATACATGCAATACAGAGCTCTTTTTGAAAAATGAACTGAACTATGATCAGCAAGTGTCCCACATCTGTATGGGCTTAGTTCTGCAACAACTAGCTAGGGTGGTCTGTTTCCACAAGTGACCATTTGTTGTGGAAACACTCATACCACTTTATGGGAATAACATTTTCAAAAATATCTATATTATTGGCAACATTTCCTTTAACCTCAGTTTAAAAGCATATCTCTACTCTATGTACAAAATGGGATTTTGAGAATTTGCCCAGAAAGAGTCTGAAGATCATGCTCATACACTCTTAGAGTAGTCCTATCTCTCAAGCTAACCAGGGCTGAATGCAAATGGATGGGTGACTGCCAAGAAACTACACTTTTTAAAATCAGAGTTTGCTGCCTGGTTCAAACTCAGACCAGTGGTCTGACCATATGGTCATATATGATGTCTGCCTCTTAGAGAAAGATGATGGAAGGAATACTTCTGCTTTAGAAGTGTGAAACTTGGCATAGCCTCCATGACATTTTAATTTTGTTTTAAAATGTTTTAAACACATCCCACAATGCTGCAGACATAACTGACAGGAAAGAAAAGAGTCCATTCATTACATACTAGCTACAGTAGCTCCCCCATATGCCCAGGTCCTATAATCACAATTAACAAATTCCTTCCATTGCATATATGGCTTATCTGTCTCCGATTGCAGTCCTGTCACTGTGTCCTGTGTCTCACTGTCTCTATGATGTCTGTAAACGCTAACAGGAAGCAGGTTGGAGGACTGAAAGCAACATGACACTAAGCTAAGCATTGCATTATTTTCAGCCCTCCAACCCACTTCCTGTTAGTGTTTGCAGACAGCACAGAGACAATGAGTTGGTGACAGGAGGACTCCAATCAGAGACATTCAAGTCATTTGAAAATGAGGGGGAACTTGTGAACAGCTTTTTTTGCTGCTATCCATGGTGGCAGTTGGAACATCCCCTGTGGATATAGGGGACGTGACATCTGTATTTAATAACTGTGCATGACATAGGTTTCATACTTGCAAAGCAACGTCTGAATTTTGAGTCCTCTGCACTTACCTTATATGATATTTCAACTTGGTAACAACTTCAACAGAAAACAACTAATATCTATAACACTAACTGACAGATAAGAAGTCATACCTGAGAATGGCACATCCCTGAGAATAGTGGCACTCCATCCTTTCCAGAGTGAAAGCCAGCCCGTTTCAGTTACGTTACGGATAATATAAGCACGCAGCTGCTTGTAAGTTAATGGGGAAAACTGCATTCGTGTTCTAACCAGTTCAATTGGACTGACGACAGTTGCTGAACCTACTACAATTGAGAAAAAAGCACAAATTGATCTGTTAAACAGTTTCTCAAATAGCATCTCCAACAAATAAATAAAAACTAACTAGTTAACGTTAACCTTGGTGCAGCTGTAATTTTAGCAATGATTAATACTTTGCTGTACAGTGGGAAAGGAGAAGGAATTTGAGGGGAGAAATAATTTGAGGGGGAATGAGTTGATAACTCAAAAGATGCTCCTTTTGAGTGATCAACCTCCTTATTTTTTGAAGTAGGCTACCTTGGAGTGCCGGATGCAGGGGAGTTGTAGCAAGATACAAGTATCTAGTTGTCTTATGTGCTCCCTGAGGCATCTGGTGGGCCACGGTGAGATACAGGAAGCTGAGCTAGATGGGCCTTTGGCCTGATCCAGTGGGGCTCTTCTTATGTTCTTATCTCTGAACCATACTTAAGAAATCATGAAATATTATGCCTGATCAAGGCCCAAACATGTTGTGCTTAAAAACAGTAGAAACTACTTGACTACATGACATTCTTTCTACCCCCAAACAAGAACTTCACCTAACAAAATAGTGTTGACTAAGCTGCACTATCACCATTTTTGCACAGTTCTTGCTACAACCCCTGTCACCTCTTTTAAACCATATTAAATATAGCTTAACAGCAAGTGAGAGATTAGGGGTTGTTGGACTCACATCTGGCTGTGGCACCTGTAATAAGTGGAACGTAGTCATTATCGTCTCCTAGTTTAGAAGTGAGGGCTTCATGCAGTTGTTCATAACAGGTAAAATAAATTACTGTTGTTGGAACTGAAACTGCTCTAAAATAAAAAAAATCAATATATAACGAGGGATATCAATTACTTAAAATTTATCTGGATAATAAACTGTTTTCCCTATAATCAATCAATTGTTTAAAATATTCGTGACAGATGCCTGCCACTTTCACATTGGAGTATTAATGATTGTCTGAAATAGAACATTTTGCTTAGACTGCAATCCTAAACTGCGCTGGAATAGCGAGACCGGCACCCTTGCCCCAGGGGAGACTCCAGCCCCCCCCATGGGTTCTTCGGATCTGCGCTTGGCAGGCACAAACCCAAGGAAGCCACATGGCTCGAATCAGGGCCACACAGCCTGGGGACGGAGGCTTGGACAAAACTGTACCTGAACTCTAGGGAAAAAAATAGAAATTGCTGCCCCTTTCAGGAATGACGAACACTGTTGTACAGGGGATGTTGTACAGGGAATTCTCAGTGTAAGTTTTCCATATTTTAAGTCTTCAACTTTTTCATAACCCCTTTAATGGAAAATGCAAAAATGAATCAGCTTTCGCTGACACTAGGAAGGCCTGATTAAGAAGGCCTGCCTCTGACTTGTCTAGAGGCAAGGTCAGTCTGAGATACACAGGGAGCCCCTCCCCTCAGGAAGCCTTTCAACCTGACCTGCCTGCCTGCCTGAGAGGGAGGAGCTTCCCATATGACAAGGACTGAACCTGCCATGAACAGGCCGCTGGAGAAATATCCTGCACTCATGTACTTTACTGCTGCATATCTTCTTATTCCTCCAAGCTCTTATAGGGGCATCCCTAATATTTAGATTTTGCCTTGCTGGGCCTGCATGCTCTTTCTTCTCCTTCCCAGACCCCCAAGCTCTACAAGCAGCGGCGTCATGCAGCCGGAATGCTGGGCGGGAGAAACGGGTGAGCGGCAGCCCGCCCATTGCGTTCTGCTCTGTCTCGCCGTCTTCCCCGCCCCCACGGGGGCGGGGAAGACGGCGAAACGGAGCGGAACGCAACGGGCAGGCTGCCGCTCACCCGTTCCTCCCACCCAGCATTCCGGCTGCATGACGCCGCTGTCTACAAGCCCATGCTTATTTATTACTCTACTGTCAGTTTTGGTACTGTTGTTTTTGCCAATAATTGGAATAAAAGAATGACATCTGACTCTGTTTCACTTAACCTTCTCCCTCACCATCTAGTGTTTCTGCCCCCACTTCCTGTAACAGCCACAGAGGGAATGCTGTCTCTTCACTGGCCACTAGAAGAGGAGGAGACAGAGGCAGCACCAAGAGAAGGATCCACTTCGGCATCCAGCACTGCCACCACATCCTCTTTCACCAGTGAGTTCCCAGGATTCCCTCTGCAGCTATTACAGGAAGTGGTGGTTGTAGCACTAGATGCTGAAGGAGAGAGATAAGTGGGGAGAGGTTGAGGAGCTTCTCTCCCTCCTCTGGCATCAAGCACCACTGTCATCGCTTCCCTTAATGCCTGTAGGGGGAGTGCTGAATGGTGGCAGCAGTTTTGGACATTGAGGGAGAGGAGAAGTCCTTACCATCCTCTCACCATCTAGTGCCACCACCAGCGCCTCTGATTATTACTGGGATAGGCAATGCACAGCATTCCCTCTGCAACCATCAAAAGAAGCAAAGTCTTAGTCCTCAGTCACTTCTCTCCCTCAGCATCCAGTAATAGCCACAGTGGTAATGCTGGGCTCCCAGACATTCCCTCCATTAGAGGAAGAGGTGGTTGTGGACTCCAAGGGAGAGAAGTAAACCCTCCCCATCCTCCTCTTGCATGCTCCAGTGTGAGTTCTCAATCTGGACTCCATGGAGGTGGCAGGCCCAGGAGAGCAACTGAGGTTTATAAAACTGTTTAGCCCAGTAATACATGAAGGGATAACATGGAAGAAGATATTTATGAGCATGCAGAGAATGCATTTTCCTCACCATGAGCAACCATAGCATACACAAATTAGAAGGTAAGTCTTTTCAGACAGACATGAGCCAGACCATTTAAATAAAATAAAAAAAGATCAAAATTTGCTCCTTTTATCATTCTTTTGTTGTCTTGCCAATACTTGTAATCCAGCAAGTATTTCCATAGATTTTAAAAGGGTGCTTCAATTTGGGAATTTAAAAATAATGTGCTTTAAAAAAAATACAAACACTGAAAGTAGTGTGCACTATCACAGAAGAGGCATTTCTCTCACACATCCAGAACATCTGTTCTATGATGCTAACAATTATAACATGCATACACTTATCAAGCAACAAAAAAGAATGCTTTACAATTTACTGTTGACTAATATGTAAAATGTCAAATGTACATCATCAACCAAGTATGCTCAATCAATGGAATCAGATGATTGCCCTACTTGCCATGCTTACTCCACAGTTCACATATCTCCGTATACATGGATTTGGGATCCATGGTTTTAACTAACCCTAGGTTCCAAACCTGCAGTGGAGGCCAGACCTGAGCTCCCAGATATGACTCCCAGATATGACTGAAGGTGTTCTCTGGTCAAGCCCGGAAGCCTTTCTGAGGCTCGCAGAAGCTACGCAGCCTCCACAGGCCTCAAAAAGGCTCCCTGGTGGTTTGAAAGGACACTTTAAAACAGTTTTCACTGAAGTCTTTCTGGAGGACTGCAGAGGCCATGGGCAGCCTCTGTGGACAACAGAATAGCTCCAGACACAACTGGAACCTTGTTGGACTGCAACCTATGGATTTAATTATACACAGGTTTCGGTATCCAGAGGGGGTATGGGAACAGATTCCCCAGTGGAGGCAAAGGTCTGGGTGTACTCTCATTGAAGGATGGAGACTGACAAAATCTCCTGTTGACAAGGAAGGATAGGAAGGTGTACAGTATTTTTTCCCTAGGGGCTCCATTTGCTGTTACTATTGTTGTGATCTATATAGTAACAAACAGTATGTATTTACCGTGCTATATACAGTGCACACTACATACAATCTAAGATAAGACCAACACAACTTACAGTGAAGGAGGCAGGCCGTTCCAAAATGCTCCCACACCTTCCCTTTGTGTAATTTTCACAAACGCATCCTAAAATTGCCAAATACACAGACAGCGTTACAGATTTCCATAAATCATGTCAGGTCTAATGGATAGAAAACAAAGGTGTTCTAAAAATGATTATTGTTTAAAAATGCTAAGGCCCTGCTTGTGCAAACAATAGGCAGTAGGCCCTCAGTGAGGGATCTGTCCCAGGACCCCCTGCAGAAACTGATTTCCACAGACAATGAGCTCAGCAAGCTCTTTCAGAAAAGGGTCCTATCTCAAAGCCTGTGCAGGTTCAAGTTTTTATCACAATCATAAAAAGGAAGAGTGCTTTTATTTGGAACACATAATACTTTGTCTATGCAATGAAGTCTTTTACATTAATATTTAATTATTGTTTGAGAATTAATTTTAAAAGGATTGTATGCATTTAGCTTACCCACATCCCGGTAAAATGTCCAGCTCTTTTGGGCCAAGATTTGCCATTTCCAAAAACACAAATGTAATCTGTAAGGCAATCAGATTGCAAAAATGATTTTCTTGATAAAAAGGATAAACAACTGGCTTGTATATAATAGAAGGAATAGAAGAATTATGATCTGGCAGATTTACTGTATATGGAGATAACTGATAAAGAAACCAAAAGCTGTGTACTATCGTCCCTCGATAACCCACATAGAACTAATCTGTCTTATTGACCCTATAAGCATCACAGGTAACTAAGGGATCTTGCCCAGTGATGTCATTCGGGGGAACGGACCAGAACGGGCGTTCCGGATCCTAACAGGCTCCGTGGCTGCTTCCGGGTTTTTTGTTTTGTTTTTTCAACATTTGAATTTGAACTCAAAAGTGAGTTCCTGTTCCTAAATCATTTGAATGACACCACTGATCTTGCCTATCATGGAAATGACAATGAACAAATATAGTTACCCATTTTGCTACTTTATTTCTAAATGAAGTATATTTTACATTGTAACATCATGCACAAATACAAGTTGAGTATCTCTGGATTGCCTGGGAAGGAAACGTGTTTCGATTTCAGGTTTGTCTGGATTTTGGAATAATCGTATAAATATAATGGGAAATGCTTCTTCTTGCTTTTTTCATTGTTACCCAAAAGTGTCTACTGGCCTCATTTACATACTCCCAACACTTTCTGTGCAGGTATACACCACAGAGTAGAGAATAGAACTTACAGCCTGTGCCTGCATTGTATGCGGAAATGAGCACAAGACCATGTAGTGTTCATGCTAACAGAAAGATTTTTTTTTTTAAGTCTTGGACAAAAGTGTTATGTCCATTTTGGCATAGTCTGGATGTTTGGATAAGGGTAATATATCTGTAATCAAATCAAATAGTGTTTACTAGTACTAAATTCAAGTGCACCAATGTCAATTTCACTGCTTAACATAGATACTCTGAGTCACTATACTCTTATGACCCACACGCCACATTTTCTGTCCGTCCAGCACCAAGACACATCATATCCAACACACCATATCCAACACACACACACACACACACACACACACACACACACACAGGTACACTTCCCCACACCTGAAACGTATGTTTATACCTTTGAAGGCTGGATTGCTCTGGGCTTGCAGTCGAACTTTGACAACATCTAGGGGTGACACTAAAGCACAAAACGCATACAATATGGCATACAGCTTAAATACAGTATTTTCTTGTCTTCATAAATGAATGTGTTGTTTAAACATACAAATAAATAAATTAATGAACATCAATAAAATACAAGCTATACTATTAGTTTTCATTCTTTAATATACTATCCAGTTCTCCTTCATGTAGGGCATTCTTGAAAGCACAACAGAACTTCACAGAAATCAGAAGACAAATAAAACAAACCAAAAATACACTGTATGTTCTGATCTTTTGGTTTCTAAGCTTGTCTCATAATAACATGGGAGCTCTATATTACCGACATGAAGACGGATTTATCAAAATTTCCAACAGAGAAGGCAATATGTTGCCTTCAAAAATGTGAAGCTACAAAAGACAAAGAGTAGACATTTCATAAATCTCAGTTCCTAAATCTTAATGTCCTTTTAAGTCCTCTGAGACTGCAATTTTAGGATTGCACACACTTATTAACACATACATCCCATTGAGCCCAGTGGGTCCTATTTTCAAGTAAACATGCATACAATAAGCTGTAATTATCTGACATCTACATCTGTCAAAGTAACACAAGGCTATTAATATTGTATAGTATGCTAAGTGGATTCAAACATTTATTTTTACCCAAAACTGAAGTAAGAACAGCACCACAACAAGAAGAAATCATTTGCTGAAAAGCTGTGATTTTGTATAATCCATTTTCTGTCTTTTCAGAACCCATAATTTAGTCCTTAAGAAACAGCCTGTTTAAAGAAAAAACACAACCACATGTATTCTGAGATTGTTTGGTTTTTTAAACTCAACTTAAAGACAATGGCCCTGTTTAGAGACAACACTTGGGCTGCAATCCTATAAACCAGGGGTGTGAAACATAAGGCCTGGGGGTTGGATGCAGCATGTATAAGCAAAATCTGACCTTTGGACTCTCCCGGAACACCATCACTATTACTGAATGCTACTGAACTGTGCTGAGGTGTTACAGCTGAAAGGGCAGCCCGAGTGATAATTGGGCTCTCCCATATCTTGAAAAACATGGTCAAGATTTGCATATTTTCCCTTCTATTTGCAGCTAAGTGAAAAAAGTGCTGATTTCTGGACATGACCTGCTTAATGACATCACTTCTGGCCCTTAGCAGGCGTCATAAATGTTTTGCGGCACATTGTATGAATAGAGTTTGTCATCCCTGCTGTAAACACTTACCTGGGAGTAAATCCTATTAAAGTCCCCACAGCTCAAAAATGAGTACACACGCACAAGATTTCGCTCCTAGTCAATCCTATGCATGCCTATTCAGAAGTCATTACATTCAATGAGGCACTCCCATGTAAATGTGTATAGAATTGAAATTTTTAATTATAGTGTATATAGTACAGTAGGCTCTTGGTATTCGCAGGGGATCCATTCCCATATCCCCTGCGGATACCAATATATGCAGATAATAAATTATGTGGGAAGACAATCAGGTGTGCTTCTCTGAAGAGCTTGGGAGGCCTTCTGAGGTTTGGGGAGGCCACACATGACCACCCTTGGAGAGGTACTTCCAGTTTGCTGAAGACACAGTACCTTTCTGAAGCGTTCAAGAGGCCTTCTGAGGCTGTGAGTGACCTCCCTGCACCTCAGAATGCCCCCCCCCCCCGGATGTGACCAGAAGGCCTTTCTGGTCATGTCTAGAACATGAGTCAAATCCTGATCTGAACCTGCAGATGAGGCCCCACTGTACTCAAGCCATTATCATCTAACAGCCTTTCAAAAAACCACTTTCAGTGTTAAGGCTCCATTGACATGCAAAGGAAAGGCAATCTAAGCTGCAAAAAGCAAGGTAAGATGAATTGAGCCACTTTTTCTCCCTTAATACCTAAGAGGCAGCCACGTGTGCACCATCATGAGAGTAGGACAAGTAGAATTAAAATTGAAAAATGGTATTTGGGCTGAGATTCAGTTCCAAAAGATACATCAAACTTGCCCAGGGAGAACACACCCAAAGAAACACTTTATCTATGTATATTTTATTTGAATTGCAGACCCTGATTATATGTCAGAAACTGCTTTTGCAATTCCCCTCAGTTTCAAGAGAGCTTTGCTTTGTGACATGGCATGCTATTTGAGAACAAAGCCAGAACTCCCTGGGGCACAGGATCTTTTATTCGAGGCTGGTGTATAAATTATTTTTCAAACTTTGGCATAGTTTCTCTGAAAGTCAACCTTATTCTGTGACAAATCCAGATTTTTAAACATTTTCCAAAAAAGTGGAATTTATTGGGATACTGTTAAAATGTATCCTGTATTCTGACAAGACTGTGGAAATTTTATTATTATCAACAATGTCATTGCATATCACTCTTTCAGGAGGTATAATTTGGACACCTGGATATAGCAATTGCTAAGGCAACCAAACTAACAGTGCAATCCTATGCAGGTTTACTCAGAAATAAGTCTCACTATATTCAGTGGCCTTTACTCCCTTGTAACTGTGTTTAGGATTGCAGTCATAACGCAATTGGACTTGAGTAAAACATGTATAGGATTGCATTGCATGCCATACTTTGGTTGAGCATGATTATGGATTAATTTCCAATGGCCCAAAAGTCAAGAGGAAATTAATAACCATGTCAATTTCAACAAGCCCAATGGAAACTATTTGAACTAAGTTTAGTAAGGTTGACTAAATGAGCTTTTTGAGAGCCAGTGTGGTACAGTGGGCAGAATTTTGGCTTTTGAAAAGGGAAGATGTCATTCCATGTCAAATCATTTAAGGGCAATTTTCTACTTCACGTTCCTAGATTTTGACAAAACGTGGTATACTTAAAGATCCTATATGTTGAAGGAATGCATATTTTTAAGTTTTTTAACTCACAGAGAAAAAATATAATTAAGTCTAAACTTTCAAAATTTTATCAAAAAATGGCATGCTTATGATCCTTTAACTAGTTGTACCTCAGACACCAGTTGAGCTATAGAGTTGGAAGTGGTCTAATTTTAAAGCTCTTTCCATGGGCTTTCATATAATATACAACACAATGGGTTTAATAATTTTTTTAGTTTTAAAAAATTCAATTAAAAACTTTAAAATTATTTTTCTCAATAATGGACATTTTTAAAATTTTGAAAAAAAACTCAAAATTAGTTCACACTTGTGTCTAACTATACCCCAAAAATTATTTTGGGACGATGATAGGATCATAAAATAGGCGAGATTACACATATGTATGATCAAGAGAAAATAGAATTTTCAAGTTGAACTTAATTTTTTTTATCTACAACATAATTATTTTACAGTATTTATGAATCCTATCCAACTTTCCAGCACCAGTGTAGCCAGTGGAAAGTTGATAGGACTGGGCTCTGAGTGAGGCTGCCAACTCTGCCTGTAAAAGTCCTAATTTTTTTCGTTGGAAATTCCTGGAGCCCCTGCTAAAATCGCTTTCAGCTAGTGATGATGCTGATTCCTGGGGACTCCAGGCCAATCCTTAGCTTTTAAGAGAAAGGCGGGATTACAACCGTAACAAGGTTAACTTTCTCCCCAGAGCGAGCGGGCAAGTCCAAATCACCTTCCTGCCTACTAAGTACATAACATAAGAAGAGCACCGCCGGATCAGACCATCTAGTCCAGCTTCCTGTATCTCAGTGGCCCACCAGATGCCCCAAGGAGCACACAAGACAACAAAGTGTCTGCATCTCGTTCCCTCACCCCAAAATCTGGCATCCTTATCCTTCTTGATCACCCTGCAAAAGCACCCTCAGATGCCTTCCCACGCATGTGAAACCCCAGTGCCAGTCCACTGGCCCTCCCCCATCGACGCCTCTAGGGGAGGTGCACGTGCCCACCCCCAAGGAAGACTAGGACGGACCTCCATGGAGGCCCCCCCCCACTCAACTGGCACTTTGTTGGGTGCCAGCCAGGCCATCACCCCCCCCCCCGCCTCTGCCCAGCTCGCAGCCCCTCTACCTGGGGGGGGAGGGACGACGCTGAGCCCCCCCGCCAGGCCCCTCGAGGCGCCCGACCACCGCTCACCCGGGCTCCCCCGGCGGCGCGTGGAGGGCGAGGCTCCTCCCCGGGGGTGGGTGGCACCGCCCCTCGGCCGCCGCTCAGCCCAGCGAGGGAGGCGAGGCCCGCCTCGGGAGCTGCTGGTAGGCCCAGCCGGGCAGTGGCGGGAAAGCGCGGCGGGCGACGACGAGGAGCTCGGCGATGCCGGCCGGGCGGCGGGGAGACTGAGCAGCGCTCGCGCCCGGCTCCATGGGAGCCCCCACGGCGGGCTGAGGTGATGGCGGGGGCGGGGTGTGGTGTGTGTGTGTGTGGAGGGGGTCGCCTCCGCCTCGCGCGGCGGGCACGCGCGTTCTTTTCGAACGCCAACCGTCCCTCCGCGGGAGGCGGCGGCGGGGGCTTCGGGAAGCGGGCGCTGGACACCGGCCGCGCTGCCCCCAGGGGGAAGACAACGGGGGGAGGGGGTAACCCAGGGTGAGCGCACGGGGGGGGCCGCCCCCCCCCCCCCCGCGGGGCCCCCCGGCAGCCCCGCCCGTGCCGGAGCGCTTCTAACCATGCCTTTCCGCCGCCTCTTTCTGGGCTCCTCTTTTCTCGTGCAGGTCCAAACCGTCGCGGGGGGAGGCGAGCCGAGAAAATGTGACTTCCCCACAAAATGAAACCAAGTGGCTTCAAAAGCAGCAGCAAAAAGCAACTCGCCGGTAAGTTGGGCCAGGAGGCGCGTGGCGGGGGCTGAGGCGTTTCACTGCGAGCGTATTTTAACACGCACAGAGAGAGAGACGCACTTCAAACCATTTGACAGGCTCCAACCCCTACCCCCCCCCCGGTCTTCCTCTGTGCCTTGAGACCCGACGACGGTAGAAAGCCCGAGGCTGGCCTGGTTTGGTTGTCACCAGATGCTTCGCCTTTGTGTAGAGCGCCTGTTCCAGGCCAGTGTGTTCGGTTTCCCCCTTCCTCTGGACTGAGTGCTTTGGTTGTGTCCCCAAAGGGCTTATTTGGTTCCCTTCAGAACCCAGCTGTGGGATCTTGTTTACTTTCTGATCAAAAACAAAAAGGTAATGTTGACAAGATACTGTACAGTAACTGAGATCAAGCCAAGCTTCATATGTTGTTATACAAACTGGTTTAAAGTGTAACTTTTAATGATTGCATGTGGGGTGTGTGTGTGTGTGTGTGTGTGTGTGTGTGTGTAACAGCCTAATACTCACACATGCACTTTGTTGTGTTTTGAAATAGTTATGATATATTTCAGCCTTTGGAAAAAGAACTTAATACTGTACTTTTTACTTACCCAACTGCCTGTATCCAAACCAGTCATTTGTAGCACATTCTTAGGGTGCAATCATAAACAATGCCAGAGTTAGGCCGGCTAAACTAAGTCAGCAAAATTTGGCCGGCCCATGGGCCACCACAAAGTATGTTTGGACCAGACTCAGAGGCCAGCACACAGACACGCACTATCCTCCCTGACTCCAAGAGTTGTCCAAACATGCTTTACGGTGGCCCTTGTGCCAGTCAAACTTTGCTGGCTTAACTTCAGTTTAGGATTACGCTCTTAGCCTGGAAGTGAAAAAGAAGAAGAAAAAACAATTTTTCTGTTTTCAAAAATGTCTCTTCCTGACAGTGGAGGAGATCCTTACTTGCCACAAACAATAGTCAAATGGCTGTTTACTAGCCTGAGCTAGATAGTTCGCATTTTGTATGGTTCACACGCTTCAGTTTTAAAAAGGTTACAGGATGATTTTTATGAGCAATTGTGCTTACAGGCTGTGAAATGTGCTCCATGTTTCTGCACACGACAGATTGTCTTAATATTAGAAAATTGCCAGTATAAATAGAAGTAGTGCTTTATGCTTTCAACTTCATTTTCGATAATTATATCAGTATTTCCTAATTGCATGGAATTTCTTAGACTGGCTTTTGTATAATGCAGTCAGGTAATGTTGTATATGTAGTATCAATGCAAAAGGATTAAAACAATATCAGACTTGATAACAGGGCAGTGCTATTATCTTGTGTAGCCTTGTACTCTTAATGATTCATGCTCACACACAATTGATACATGACTCCTGAATCTTTAGCATTAATCTTTAGGAGTAATGGGGTCTGTTGTAATAAGTGACAAATGACTGATAAAACTATGTTATTCTTGTAGGATTGTTGCCCAACATTTAACCCTGATCCTAAATGCATCAAATCCCACTTATTTTAGTGGGACTTGTTTTCTAGGCTTACAACCTCCAGTCCAAATCTGCTTATGGAAGTATGTTTCTCTGAAATCGGTAGGACTTTACAGGTAAACATCTTAAATTGGGATATCTAATGGAGATCATTGTTCAGATGAATGCTAACATTAGTGTGTTGATAATTCATATAATAGACTTAGGTCCTGTTTGGTGATGGGTTCCCCATGGATTCTCAGAATGCGGTCTAATTAGCAACAGATATCAGTTTCGTGCACCTTTCCTCTTTGCATGTAGAATGTAATATATGCATGAGGTAATACTCCATATACTCAAACACAGTCATACCATGTACTCATGGTCCAGGCTTAGGCTCTTGCTGTTTAAGCACTATGTGAAATGCAGTGGAAAAGTATGCGAGCCTGAGACCTGCTGATAACATCCTGGTTCATATGTAATGCTAAACTACAGCTTAGCATTATGTGAGCAAACCTAAAGGATTCGTTTCTCTTTTTCTCTCCCTCTGTAATGTGCATGAGGAGACTGCTTTTGCTTTAAGAACGAACTAAACAGCAACTTCCCGTTTTGTATGAGTTTGGGAAGCTGTGGTTTGTTAGCTAACTGCCAGTAGTAAATGCCTGTCAAATCATGGTTTGATACACTTGTTTGTCCTAAATCTAGTTAATTAAGGGCACAGTCCTAACCTACTTTCTAGCACCAGGGTAAGGGCAATTCAGCTCCAAGGTAAGGGAATAAACATTTCCTTACCTTGAGGAGGCCTCAGCAACTGCCACCCAACTGCAAGAAACAGCACATGCCCCATTGGCACAGCTATGTCAGTGCTGGAAAGTTGGTTAGGATTGTGCCCTAAATTGCAGTTTTGGAAGTTCATAGGTAAAAGCAGGATCAGCCTTGGATTGGCCTTGGATGGGAGACTGGAAGTCACTGACAGAGCTTGTGGAGGAATGGGAGGAGTGTGGAGGAGTCAGCTGACAAAAGAACTGGCCAAGGTGGTGGACTGTGAAGGCTCAGAAGGTGCAAGAGTGCAACTGGGATCATGACCACACATTGAAAGGGAAACATCTGAAGAAATTAAGGGTTCTGTGAATGGTACATAGAACAATTGTAAAAACCCCAATTGAAAAATGGGGTTTATGAACAGCCTGCCCATGTAAACTGCCTTGAGTCCAGTGAAATCTGGAGAAAGGCAGTATAAAA
>JAJKFI010000009.1:26711168-26768124 GCA_029204185.1 Lerista edwardsae
AAAGGGAACTGTAGTTTGATTTTCAGGGTAAAAGCAAAAGCTTTCGCTTGCCTTATGTGTGCAAGCCTAAGATTGATACTGGGTTTATTCATGTTACAAACAGCTTGAGGCGGCCTGTTTCACTGCTTGGACAGTCCTTACAGCTGAGAAATGCTTCCTCATGCTTAGCCTTAACCTACTTCTTTACAGTGTCAGTCTAATCCTGCCCTCGGGAACCACCAAAAGCAAACTGTCCCCTTCTTCTGTGTGATACTCATCAAGTAAAAGGCTATTACATCTTCTCCATTTTGAATAAACCAAACTTTTTTGACCATTCCCCATAGGAGTTAGTTTTCAGACCCCTCACTATCTTCATTGTCTGTCAAGATAATTTTGAATCCAAATTATGTTTTCTAGGATACCCCCGCCAGCTAATGATCAAATGATCAAATTTGATAATCATCTTTTCTACCCCATCCTTGTGTTCACTTTATAAAAGTGTAGAATAGCCAAGGCCTTATAATGCTCAATATCTGCCTCCAAGTTGACACAGAACCATTTAATAGCACTTGCTGAGAATACATGTTCAATCAGCTTTAACACACATATCCTGACGAGACTTGCAAGGTTCATGCCATTCTTTCCCATCCTCAAGAGGTGCAATTATTCTCTTGCCAGGAGTCCTTCATTGAGTAGGCCATGCTCCAAGAAACTAAAGCATTCTTGGTGGCACAATATTTGTAGCAAGCAAGATCATTGCCAGGATCTTGTTTTCTCTTTGACAGAAAGAATAGATGAAAATACCATTTGTGTCCTTGACATCTTCATTTTCCCACTACTTTTTGGTCTCTCGAGATCCCTCCAAGACCACATCCTTCCAAGATCATCTGTTATTGTGTGGAACAGCAGGAATGGGTAACAGTTATCTGATTTCCCCATCACATTGCAGATACACTCACCACAACTACATACTTCCCTAAATGACTTGTCTAGTCTGCGCACAGCTACCTTGGTCCCTCAGCAGGTCATCTCTGAGTGTAGTGTGGGTTTCTACCATCCGTGAGTAAACAAGAGTTGTCCTCCCTGGCCTGTGGAGTTTGGGGTGGCAGGTCTTGTCTGGATGGGCATACAGTGGGTCCTCTTTATCTGTGGGTTCGGTACTACTGGAGGACTCACAGAGATCTCTTTGCCACAGGAGGTGGTGATGGCATCTGGCCTAGATGCCTTTAAGAGGGGATTGGACGGATTTTTGGAAGAAAAGTCCATTGTGGGCTATAGGCCATGATGGGTTGTAACCTCCTTACATTAGTAGTAGGCTACTTCAGAGTACTGGATGCAAGGGAGTGGCAACAGGATCCAAGCATCTTGTTGTCTCATGCCTCCCTGGGGCACCTGGTGGGGCCACTGTGAGATACAGGAAGCTGGACTAGATGGGCCTTTGGCCTGATCCAGCAGGGCTCTTATGTTCTTAAGTTCTTAGAGATCACATCCAGGAATTCTTCTGAGTTGTGAGCAACCTCCCACACCTCAGGAAAAAAACAACAAAATCCCACAGATGCCAAGGACTAACCTGTGTATTGTTGTCCTCAGTGAGAGCTTGAAGTCAGTTGCTGAGCTGTGGTGCAGGATCCTGGTTCTCAGTGTCACATCCTCACCTTCCATTGGAATTTCTTCTTTTTTAATAGTTCATCTCCTTTCATAGAGAGTTAGGTCTTGTTCTAGAACTCTTCACCCACCTAATGAGTCTCAGCTTGGAAACACATGCCTCAAGCACCATCTCCTTTTCTAGCACAGTGATTAACTTGCATTGGGAGCACGTGGTGTTCATATCTTCTGCAGACAGGAAAACAAATATGGACATAACTTGTGGGTAACTACCATATATGGTTCTCTTGTTCTCCATGTTATGTGTTGCTTGGAGTTATACACCAGTAATATCTGGACTCCCTTATTTCCTGTCAGTTTTCCCTGTACGCGAGCTCCCTGTGTTATGGGTGTGACTCTCAAAAGAGCTGGGCAAACTTTTTCCACCTGAGGAATGTGGTTCTCTTCCCCTTATGCAAATTAACTTCATTCCTATCTAAATTCTCTTTTAATTTATAGGTGATATGCAAGGAAGACCAGAAAGAAGCAGACCTCCTTTGAAAACTGTGAAAAAAGATTCTGCAAAGACAGATAAATTAATATATAAGCCGCTTACTGGGAAAGTGTTTTATCTTGATATTCCATCTAATACCCTCTCTGAGAAAATAGCAAAAGATCTTAAAGAATTGGGAGGGGTAAGTTGTGAAACAAAAAGAGGAAAAACACACATTCTAACTAGTGGATCTTGAAGAGATCCTGAATGGAGTTGTTGGAAAGCACAATCTGGTTTCTCCAGACTGTAATCTTTTTACAGGGTTCCTCCCTGTAAAAGTCGGGCTCTGTTCATAAAAGCTCCCTGGACAGCCTTCTAATCTCAGTCCTCGTTATTAACAATTAACTTTGGCATGTTTGTGTCAAAGGCTGACAGTCCTACCAATTCATAGCTAATACAGTAGTGCTAATGGTAATTAAATATGAAGTGTGTGTGAATTGGAAAAAGTTATGGGTAGAAGTGTTTGAAAATTGTTTTTTTACTCAAAAGTAAGCCCATTGTGTTCAGTAAGACTTAGTAGTCCTATTTTACTCACTGGAAACATCACTAGTTGGGTGCAAAAATAACATTATATAATGGCTAATGGTTGCCATAGTTACAATGGTAATCTCTAATGTCCATTTTTCATGTAACAAAATATTCTGTAATTTTTGTGTCTTCACAGTTCCTCTCTAACACAGACAGCTTCAGTCCAATTTTTTTTTGTCTTTATGGCAGAACAGGATTGTGACTCTTAGTGCCTCTTTAATTACTTTTGATATGGCCAGTGTAGTACACTGGATGCAATGTTAGGTAGACTTTGGCTTCCCTTTTTCATGTCATCCAGAGGTAAGGAATGTAAAGAAAATTTGCAATTGACTTCATTTTTTCCTAATTTCCTCTGTTGTGCAAAACACTATATCCAGTGCATGACAGAGGCAAGTTAAAATAGTTATCAGTACTTTCCCAAAGCACTCTTAGCACTACTCATATTTCCCCAGTAATCAGCAGGCAGTTCAGTTGTTATTAGTCCTTTCAAATGTGGAGGGCTTGAGGCTGAGAGAGAGAGAGACACCCTGCCCATTTAGCTGAAAGTTACATGGCCCAATTTTGTTATTATATGCCTTATGGTGCTATTGTGATTCTATGAGAACTTTATAGATTCACTTATTTTCAACAGTTTACATTAAAAATGTATTGTGGTTTTACATGCAACATCAGACCATAGTTTAGTGTTACATGAAAGAGCTCCTTGCTCATATATTTCTCTCTGCACTAACAGGCTTCAATCTGACTTATTTTGACTTTACAAGCTGGTTTGCAGGAGATTCCAAACCAGGATTACAAACCATGAATGTAACAGCAGACTATGGTTTCTGCAGAACTAATTCATTAAAGTAGAGAGTTGATTTGGGAGGAAGGAGTATATGAGCATAGAATTGTTGTAAAATGTGAATCGTCCTGTTGTGACTTAAGGATAATGAGGCTGTTTGTCTGATCAAGCAGCTGTAGTAGTTGCTTTTAAATGGGAAAAGGGTGGAGGACGGCAGCACCACTTCTACCCCAACAAACACAAGGAAGTAAACCTGAAAAGGTGCTAAAGAAAAAGTTATTTATTCATGAAATATTCTGATTTACTGTTCTTATCTCCAATACAGTTTTAACTGCTAGTATAACTGCTAGTCATCAGAGGTAATACTCCCTTTATCCCTGAATGAGGCATTCCTTTTTCTTTTGGGAGAGTTGTGGAACTCCTCATTCTTCAAGAGGAAGCATGCTAAGCATAATACTGTACATCAGAGTGTGTCCTTCAGCACTTTTTGAAGCTTGTTTCTTTGTGTTTTTGTGGCTTCTAAATTGCACCACATGGAACTTTTGGTTTTTAAGGTGATTTTTAATGTTGTAAGCCGCCTTGGGTGCCCATGGGGCAGAAAGGCGGGATAAAAATTAATTAATTAAAAAAACCCTTGATCTGAAAAGGCAAACTATAACTACTTCCTCTGTAGAACCTGAAATTTTCACAATATCACGACAAATCTTTTCCCGTCTGCCTATTTCCTCTGCCTTCCTCTTTCCGTTTTGCTTATGCAGTGAAAAATCGCAGATTTTGTGGGATAAGCAACTCCTTATGTGGAGAAGCCTTTGTTCCTGGTTAAGCAACTATTAATTGTGTGTTAAAATGTGCAACAACACATTTAAGTCCCCATTAGTCCTCATCAGGGAAAGGTTTTTTTTCTTGAACCACATTTTCCTACTTTGTTATTCACACATAGCCCAAAGTCCATTTGAGTTCAGGGAATGCTGTTAGGGTTCAGTTGGGTTTGTCCCTGGTTATGGGCCCATGCCATCAGAGGCCCACCAAGCCAGTCTTCATGGTAGGATCTGATGCACTATCAGAGAGAGGCACCACAGGGGACCAGAAGTAGATATGAAAGTAGATAACAAGGTCACTTGTAAAACTCTCAAATGCTTTTTAGAGCTATTTTTATTGTGGATGGTCCTGCAATAATACATTTTTCATTTTTATTTAGAGAGTGGAAGGATTCCTTAGCAAAGAGATTTCCTACTTAATCTCCAATAAAAAGGAAGCAAAATTTGCTCAGACTCTTGGACAAGCATCTCCAGTCCCAAGTCCTGAATCTCTTTGTAATGGAGGAAACAGTTCATCTCATCCAAGCAGCAGAAGAGACAGACATGATGGAAGTTCATTTAAGATGGCGAACACAGTAAGTCATGTTTTCATCCTCCGGTCTCTGATCCCTTCAGAGAATTTAAAAAAAAAAATAGTTGTAGTGCTAGGTCTTTACAACTCATCTTCCACCACCCTGCAAATATTGCAAAATAATTTCAGACATTAAGGTTAATGTTGCCTTAAACAAAGCAATGAAAATATGTTTGGTAGGTTTGAAATATGTTTGGTAAAATATGCTAGGATATGGCCCCTTCACATCAAACTCCAACTGTGTCCTTATGTCTGTTATGCCAGGATATAATTCTTTGAGAGTGCAATCCTAAACTGAGTTAGGCCAGCATAAGCTAAACCAGCAAAGTTTGGCCAGCACAAGGACACTGTAAAGTATGTTTGGACCATTCTTGGAGTTAGAGAGGCCAGCAGACAGACATGAGCCATCCTTCCTGACTCCGAGAGTAGTCCAAATTTTGCTGGCTTAATTTATGCCAGCCTAGCTCCAGTTTAGGATTGCAGTCTGAGTAACACACCTATGGAATCCATTGCTTTTTTTCATTTTTACTCTTGTTCATACAAATATGCATCTGAAATCATATTCAGAATTTTTCCACATCGTAGTCACGTTTAAAGCTTTCCATACAATTATTCAAGGGAACTTACAGAAAATTGCCAATAATTACATAGCTTGGAGCAGCAGAAATTCTTACTCTTTATTAAATATTTATGTATTTCTTGTGAAATATTGTTTCCTTCATTTCATCAGGAAATACAGTTTATAGCATGTTATGCTATATAGTAAGAGCACAACTCAGTTTTATTGTGGAGGTCAGAAAGTTCACAGAAACTGTGTGGGCCTGCTACTTATTTCTTTTATGTAATTCCTACCTTGTATTCAAACTCATGTGAGAACTGACCTCAACAGTTCTTGGGGAGATTTTTTATCACATAAGAATTCAGGATTGCTCTTTTTCTAGACATGCAATATCTAGAGTATCTTTCAAATGTTTTAAAAAATTGAAAACTCATTCTTAACCTTGTTAAACTCAGATTTATATCTGAGTAATGTCCCAGTAATGTCTTCCAAATTAGTTATGATTGTAGCATGAATCTTCAATCATTTAAACAATGAGGTATTATTCATGAGAGTATGTCTTTTTCTGCATACAGCCTTTTCTTTGCAAAGTTTAACTCCTAAACACTTAATATTTCATTATGTAAGGAGCATTGATATATGCATCTGTTCTGTGTTTTTCTTAAATGTAGGTACGCCTGAGTAGAGGAAAATCGTTAGTTGAAAAAGCAATCAAAGAGCAAGTATGTATCATCCAAGAGTGTCATTTTCTTTTCTTTTCTCTGGAAGTTGCTGGTGTGTTCACAATTCTCAAGCTATGCTTGTGTAATTTACCAGTTCGATTCATTTTCACATTTTAGGTTTTTTGTTTTAATCAGTTCAGCAGACCACTGTGGCACATTATCAAACCACTTCTTTAATGAATGGTTGTCAAATAACAGTTATTTTTTGGGACAATAGGAGCTTTGTATAGAAAACATTAGCTGAAGCAGAAATGGTTTCAACAAGCATGGAGGCATCAAGCTAGGAGCTACACCACAAAGTTTTATTTGCATGATAAGCATGCCCATTGACTTGCTTTTACTTACTTACATCTGCTCAAATAGTTTTGTTTTTACTGTTGCTGAATTCATGCAGATCAATGGTTCCCAAAGTATGGGAGAAGGGAACCACCTAAGTCTTTGCGGGGAAAGAGCTGCAGCAGCAACGTGATCCCCTGGAAACTGGAAGAGCCCTTTTTCTTTTCTTTTCTAACACGTTTGGAGGCCAGGGGAGCCTTGTGTAGGGCTCCCCAGGACTTCAGCACTGGAGGCTGGTAAGTGTAAAAAAGCCCTTCCATCCCCAGCAGGAGGATGATACTGGGGATCACATTGCTGCCTTCCCCCTGCCCTTTAAAGGGGCAGGGAGAATTGCTTCCCTGGGCTGGTGGGTCATGACCCTCCAGTTTGGAACCACTGATGCAGATTCAAATTTAGGCCCCCAAAACATACTCTCCTTGTGTGCCTACTTGCAATTCTTGAAGATGCTTTCTGAAAGGAAATCCTGCTTAGTAAGTAGGAGTCCACAAATGTCAGCTGACCTTAGTAGTCAAGCCAATATTTGTCATACTGAAATGTGACACAATGTTCTGTGTCTTCTCAGAAGTAAATCTCAGTGTTCAGTGAGGCTTTCTTCCTGGTGAAAGTTTCTGTGCACCTTTGTCTTTCAGGAATTAATCCCTTCTGGTAGTATACTATCTAATGCCCTGAGCTGGGGAGTGAAAATACTTCATGTCGATGGCAAGTATTTTGAATTCTTAGAACTGTAAAGCTTAATTTCACTGGACCAGTTTAGTCCTAATGTTCTTTTAGAAACTGAATAATTTTAGATAATTTTTTGCTTTTGAAATAGATATTAAGAATTATATTGATCAAAAGAAGAAAGATATCTCTCTGATCAAGAAATCAAGCGCAGAAGTCAAAGATGCGGTAAGTAGACATCCTTGTTTTAGAATATAATAGCACAAAGTGGTGACTATAAATATATTTTAAAAAATCTGATGTTTTATGTAGTATTGAGACCAATTACAATTACATTACATGGGTGGTTAGTTATTGTTCTTGGCTAAATATTATAATGACTTGATCATCTACACAGTACAGCAAGTTACACATTCCAGAAAGAAGTGTAATTCATCTGCTGAATTGTGTACCCTTCCACCTTCCCTGTCCAAGAGAAAAGGACATGGCACCTTATCCTAAAATGACAAGGTTTTGTGATTTTGAAAGAAGATAGTAACCTACTTGTCCTATGGAGGAAGAAGTCTGGAGATGTTTGTTAGCTGGGGGTGGGGCACATCTTTTTCCCAGCCTTGGTCTCCCGCACCTCCCTCTCGCATCTGTTCAACTATAGAAATCTCACAAAGTGTGGAATAAATTTATTCTGAGAGATAAATAATTCACAACATTTTCTCTTAAATAGGAAAAAGAGTCTACTGTTCAGAAAACAAAAAGTAAGTATTCAAGGCATGCCTTAGCTTGTAATCCTGTACACTTAAGTCCCCTATGTAACTACAGGTTAGGCTCCAGGGGTCTATACTCAAGACAAAGCGTGCATTTCTTGCTGGCCCATCATTATCTTGCCTGAGTGAAAGTACCACTGAAGGATATACAGCCCCTGCTTGAAAGCACCAATGTAGTAATCTGAACATCCGTAACTCAGAGAACCAGTGTATTTCCAAAGTCTTGCCTATGGGCAAAAGTACAACTCTTTAGTATCCACTGGACCAAAGCAACTATAACATAGAAGGGTACTGTCATAAGAAAGTACTTTTGGTCTTAATTTTTACTCATTAATCATAATTAAATTAGAAAATTTAGACTTTAAGGGTTTCTCCGTTTGCCTTTGAAAGAGAGCGTAGATGGCAACTAGGAAACTTTAAGCCTTAAGCTTTTCCTCTCTCTTTTCCTACTTGGCAGTGATAAAAGCTGGCTGCATTTTGTTATTCTGTTGTCGCCTCCATTCAAGGTCTGCTTTTTCTAATACAGTATTAAAGCTTCCCTGCACCTCACAATCTCTCAGTTCTCCCTCTACCCAATGTTCCAGGCACTGGTCAGGTTCGGAGGGTGGGGCCAAAATCCACAGGTCAGAATCCATGGGAACGCAACCCCACAGATAATGAGGACCACTTGTACTTGTTTTTGAATGAGAAGTGGTTGTATGAGTATTAGAAAATATTGTTTAAAGACCTCAATGTTTTTGAACAGGTAAACTGAAAACTCCTTTTCTAAAGGTAGAAGACAGAAGATGGTAAGTCTGTTTTCAGTCAGATTAACAGTCTACTTCAATGTATGTTCAGCAAACCTGTGGATTTTTATTCTTTAAGTTTGATTTAACATCTGCTACAGAGATGTCAAGTCTATCGCAGTCTTTATGAAAACCATCTCCAGCTGGAAGCCATAGAAAATAGAGTTCTAGTGGAATTGTTCTAGATATCCTATATGATTACTCAGTTGGTTGTGTAAATGTTTTGCAGCAGCTGAACTATGTTGAACAAAATCAGAAATGTGCAGACATACTGCTTCAACACGAAAGAAAGCACCCTAGAAATTCTTCCGTTTTTCTAAAAAAGAAAAAAAAGCACTTCTGTTTACTGTTTTCTGTTGGAGAAACCCAAACATGTACACCTTCAAAGACATGGGTGTATTGATCTTAGGAACAGCTATATGTAACCCACTTTTGAGGAGTCAGTAACTTTGAGTACTTCTTGCCTCTTGTTCTATGGTAATCTGCAGCATGCTAAAGAAGCAGACCTTTCGTGACCTTTCGTTAACACCACATTGATTTAAGACCAAATAAAATCAGAGTTTCTCAAAATGGGTATCTTTCCTAGAAGGAAGAGTGGAAGCTGGAGAGGAATGAGTTGGTGTGTGTATAGACTATATTTGACTTTTCATAGCACTGACCTTGCTGAATTTGTAGATAGCCTTCCTGCGACCTGGAAGTCCTTGTTGGCAATCTATTTTACATTTTTTTTTTAGTTTTCATACGCATCTGAGTGAAGAGGGTAGGCTTATATGGAACCTGAACCCTCCGAAGGGATGTGTAAAGATTACATTAAGAAATAATAAATTTTATCTTGCTTATAGCAATATTGTATCCATTACACAGAACATGTTAATGGATTGCAAGAAAGAGCTATTGAAGGATGTTAATAGGATTTTTACTGCTTTTATATACGGTATGTTCAGTAGCACTGAGATAGCTATTGTCTCTCCCTATACAGTCACTACAGACCATTTTACTTGCAACTCTCCAGCTTTCCTGTTGTCAACTATTTTAATCCCAAACCTTGCAGTCCATTTGAAGTAGAAAAGAAGAATGTGAATGGCCAGAAGCAAGTTCAGAATAAGCAAAGGTAATTAAAGAGGAGTTGGGGGGTGGGGGAGTGGCAGTGGGACATGGCAACATCTGATAAAGGCCAGAAAGGACAGAAGCAAGCCTAGAACACAGTATCCTATTTAGGCTAGCCACATATACGTTAGTGCTTATGAAAGTCCCCATTACCATTTACTAAGTTGCTATGATGTCATTGAATGTTTATGAATGTTTTAAATGATCAGTGCAGGGCCAGTCTTCCAATGAAGCTACATGAAATGATTGTGTGAAGCTGCAGTTGTGGAGGGGTGGTGAACTCCAGCCCGTCTTTCCACCCGTCCTTTTCTAGCCTGCTGCTTTGCTAGGCACTCCTCTTCTGACTTTCTGAGAGTAAGTTGGAAGAAGATTGCAGCAACTGAGTAGGGGGAAGAAAACTGCAGTAGCACCAAATCACTTCTTCCCACTAACCCGATACTTGCAATGTATCATGTGTTTTGTCTTCCTCGGCATGCACAAACTGATACCTCTGTTGATAACAGACAGGTGGTGCTAGAGATTTGTTTTTCTATGACCACAGACTTTTTTTTCCTATTTCGAAACAGAACCTAGTTACTGTATTGAACAAATTCAATTCTCTTTATTACTTAAAATAGTTTTCCATTCTTTCAAAAGTTCAGGGTCTCTGAACTTTGCAGTACAAGGGCCACTTCGTATATTTTATACACTTTCATGGCCTGAAAATGTTTTATGAATGAATGAAAATTTAAATGATTAATAAGTGTTGCTTAGTTGTTGTTGTTTTTTGTAATCGGCATGATATGAACTTGGAACAAAAGAGAAATGTGACAATTACAAAGAAACAATGTCATGCTTGAACTGAGAAATGATATATAATGAGAAAATGTAAAAAACAACAAATGCTCTGACAAAAAAAATAGTTGCTGTGCGCTGGATAAAATCTTGTGGCAGGCCAGATGTGGCCCCCAGGACGTAGTTTGGAGACCCCTGGGGATGAATATTGTTAGTACTTCCACACCTGGGCTCAAAATAACAATCGGTCTGTACCATTAGTTCAGTCTACCTTACCATATGAACGGCTGACATTTCGAGCTTGAGAAAAGAGCCTTGGTACCAGCCTTTTTTTCCTCTTTGCTGCTTACTAAAAGAGGCAATGGGTGTATTGTCGTTGAGCTTCTCCAAACAATCTGTTTCATCACATTAAATAAGGTGAGCCATTGAGAAAAGAGTAGAAAATGGGTTGTTGCATCCCTGGCTTATTCTGTTATAATTTTTGTCATCTCAATTATGTCTCTCTTGTGAACAGAAATCCAGCAAACAGTGACAAAGGAAGGGGCTTTCCAATTCAGGTTCCTGCAAGGCATAAAAAGAGAAAAGGCTATTGTGAATGTTGTTTGAAAAAGTATGATGATCTTCAGATTGTAAGTATATCTTACTGCTTTTTTATAAGTCAGAGATGTGCCTGAACTCCAGTATCTTCCAGATGTTTGGGTTTGGTTCTTTTTCACTTTTTTCTAATAGAGAATTTCTTCCAAGATCTTGTTTCATAGGTATTTAGGCCCTTCATAGAAATAGTTTGTGACTTAGGGGTTTGTAGCTTGTAGTGACAACAAGCTTGTAATAAGATTAATTTTATACCATTTTTGGTGGGATTATAAAGCCATTCAAAATTTTTACAGTTAAGTGTATTTAGTGCCCTGGCATAGAGACCTGTTTCCCATTGGGAACACTATTAATAGCATAGTTAATAACTATTAAAAACATAAGAGAAAATCCGCTGGATCAAGTCAAAGACCCATCTAGTCCAGCAGCCTGTTTTCCAAAATGTCCCACCAGTTGCGTATGGGAACTACCATACAAAATCTCCCACCACCATGGCATGGAGAAAAAGGCATCCCTCTAAACTACTGTGGCTCCCCTACAATTGGTATTCAGAGCCATATGGCTGTATTACGTGAGATTGTATATCGCCATCATGATTAATAGACATTAATAAATTAATGCCTTTTTTAAAGCTATCTAAGCTAGTGATCATCACCACATTTTCTAGTGGCAGATTCCATGGACTAATTATGCTCTAGATGGAAAAAGTACTTCCTTTTGTCTGTCTGAAATTTTCTACTAGTTGTCTTTATCCAATGACCCCTGATTCTAGTGTTATATTATAACGAACTCCTCCGTCTCCACACAATGCATGACTTTTTGAGTCCAGTCAGGTTGCCCTGTGGCTCAATTCTATGCCAGCTAAGCCAATCATCAGTGCTCTGCATGCTATGCACACACACACACTCTGTGTGTGTGTGTGTGTGTGTGTGTGAGGGAAATCAAATGGCTAGTGAGAGGTAGTAAAAATATATTTTCGCTTTTAGTAGCCACTGGATCAAAAATGGGTCTCCTCGGATATTTGCCAACGATTTTATTGGCATAAATACAAGGAGAGGTAGGGGGATGTATTGGGCTGGAAAAACAGGGATAATATGCTGGCATACGCTGTTCAGATCCATCCTCTCAATCAATCAATCAATCACTAGTATTTATATACCGCTTTTCAACAAGTTCACAAAGCAGTTTACAGGCAAATAGTAATAATAAAGCTAAATGGCTCCCTGTCCCAAAAGGGCTCACAATCTAAAAGAATGGAGAACACCACCAGCAACAACCATGAGAAAGACACTGTGCTGGGGTGAAGAGGGACAATTGCTCTCCCCCTGCTAAATATAAGAGGACACCACTTGAAAAAGTGCCTCTTGCCCAGCTAGCCTCTTGCCCTCTCCAGCCCCAATCCACCCTCTGCCCACCCCTAACTGCTCGGATCCTGCCTCCACCACCACCTTACTTGCTCTGGTGCCCACTGGGACTGTTGGCTGTGGACACGCAGAGCAATTGGTCGTTTGCACCAGCAGCTCACCATTTACAGATGTACATAGATGGGTGGATCTATGTATTTGGAAGTTTGTGTTAAATCTTTTTAAATGTTAGGGCTCGAGACTAAGACATGGGAAGTATGTTTGTTGAATAGGATAAAGACTTCTGCTAATATGAAAAAAACTTGGGTAAAAACAAAACTTAATTGCTTTTGTCCTTCTCAAAAGATGGTATGTTTATGATATAGCATATAGCTGGGTGTGTGTAGTGAATACGAGAGACAACTTTATATAATTGGCATAACAAAGCCATATACAGCAGACCCTCATCCAAAGGGGTTCCATTCCAGGAACCCCCATGAATATTCAAACTGTGGCTTTTAGGCCGCCCACTCCACCCTCCAAAGCCAACCAGAGCTGAGTTCCAGTCAGGTCAAGAGGCTTTCTGAAGCCCGCAGAGGCTGCCCACACGCAGCCTCTATGGGCCTGGAACAGTTTAAAAGCGACTTCCGGTTTTCAGCAAACACCAGAAGTTGCCCTTAAATGGGTCTGGGTGGCTTAAATGGGTCTGCGGGCTTAAGTTTTGTTCCTGCACCAATTTTTCATATTGGCAGAAGTCTTTATCCTTTTTAAGAAAGGATACATGCAACAAGGTTTTGAGGGCAGCTGCTTCATGTTTTTGGCCAATTGAACTACCAATGCCCTACAGGAGAAATGGAAGAATGATAGCACAAATGGTGTATTAGTGCAGGAAAGGCAAATGTTTATATTCTGGGGATCAGTCTAGCCTCCAGAGAGTGAAAGGTCTCTGGGCTGGAAATTGTTCATAATCAACTTGGCAGTGTCTAGCAGTAAGGATTTCCAAGTTATGAAGCATGGCCTTAGTCATACAATATTAATAACTATTGTGTACATTTGCATCCAAATCCAAGAAAATACATAATATTAAAGTATGGAATCTGTTTCTTTCAACTTGAAAATATGTTGGGGAGGGCTGTCAAAAACCAGGCAGCATCCTGTCCGTGGGTGGCTGGCTGGTCATTCTTGAGTTGGATAATCAGATGTAGACTGTGTGTCTTTTTTTGTAGTAGTATTTATTTATCTTGCTCAAAAGATTACATGCATTTTACTTGTGTGTAACTAATTTTTCTATGAATACCATTGCTACATTGCTTGTTTTTTTTTTCATTTTAGCATCTTGAAAGTGAGCAACACCAAAACTTTGCACAAAGTTCTCATTATCAAGTTGTAGATGACATCATTTCTAAGTTTCCTTGTGACTTTGTAGAGTTAAGAGAGAATACCCCAAAAATTAAAAGGTAACCAATCTTTTAACTTCATTTACTCCCTGAGATAAAATAATGATCTCTTAGAAATATGTCTTATTTGAAACTGTTAATGTTTTGACATTTAATTCTAAGTGTTCCATCACTAGTGAGTGGATAAGCACCATAAAAATCATTTTGGAGGATTGTGCGGAAGGAGGGTTGGCCCAGTCATGAGTGTTGACTCAGTGGCCACTTTGAATGACGTTTCAGGGAAAGCAGAAAATGGACACGTCCACATTTGCCCATCCAGCCTCTTTAATCAGGTCTCTGATATTTTTCTCACTTGCTGAGAGTGAGCAATAAGAGGATTGGGGAAGCAGCATCCTATCCGTTCTTCCAGGGCATCTGGAAGATGCAGGTATTCCCTGCATCTGGTGGAGATGCAGGTATTCCCTTTCTAATTGGGGATCCTGTTTTTAATTGCTTGCTTCCATGAACAATCAGAACAGGATCACTTCACTTCCTTCTCCTTTTTGCCCACCCAGCAAGAAGGCAAGATGGGCAAGAAGAAGCACAGAGATACCTGAGGTCCTCTGATCATGGTTGCCTCTCCCTTTTGCTGTCTGCTTGACTCTTACAAATAAATAGGATGGATGGAGATAGCATAAGGCCAGGTTTGAGGCCAGGCCTTATGATTGAGTTTGAGGCCAGGCAGAGAGCAAGCAAGAGGAGGCAGTGATAAACACAGGACTTCAAGGTAAGAGGAAGGTGGTAATCTGCTATCTTTAGGCAATAAAATCAGCCTTCCCAGTGCTATTGTGTCATAATAGCTTTTAATGGTGCTTCAAAAGTATTCAGTTTACATCTTCTGGAAGTAATATCTACCTCTTAAATAGCATTTCCCACCCACACTGGCTATGCTGTACTTGCTGCTATACAAACAATACATGGAACTGGTGGAAGAGCTGGAAGAAAGACTCTGTTATTGTGACAGTGGTAAGAATAACTATGGCAATGAGCCTGTTTCTGCAACTTCCAGACCAAGCACTTGACATAGTATATTGCCATAACTGCTCAGGTCAATTCTCTCATATTGGTGAGGAATCTAGTTTTGATGCTATCAGGAATTGTATCTTTTATGTAGTGTTGCATTCAGCATATGCAGGTAAGAAAGTTGTATTACTGCTAAACATATGAGTATCCTTCAGATCCTATGAAAATGGGTGAATTGAGAAATTTGCTGGTAGCCAAAGGAGAGGAAGAAAGCAGATTGGATAGATGGCAAAAAATGGATAGAGGACAGAATGTCTCTTTACAATAAGAAATGCTGAACTGGTATACCTGCCTTGTGCTCATTTTAAGTGGTGGAAAATGACAACTTAGCAACTTTAGGTTTCCACAGCTTTTATACTGCATACTACTATCAGAGATTTCCCCAAATCTAATAATTGAAAGTTATTTACACCCTTTTAAAAAAATGCAGGGCATCTCAAGGAAATGTACACACACTTCATAGTGCCCATTTCACTATGCTGCAGTTCACAAGTATACTATAATTCACACATACTGCATATGCTATACACAGACGTTTGACCCAGTTTAAGTAACTAGATCTGCAGTTTCCAGTTTCCAGCTGCTGCCGCCAGCAGAAGACTCCCCTGTTCTGCCCAGGAGTCTCTACAAAGTCCCTCTGAGAGCCCCCAGTTGTCACACCGGTCAGCCGCATCTGCCTGGAAATCCAGCACAGCCTGCCTGGGGTGGTGGAATCCTGAAGCGGGTGTCCAGCATGACAGTTGCATGCTCTCGGAAGAACTTTGCAGAGGCTCCCGGGCAGAATGGTAAGCACTGTTCACCCAGGGTCAGGAAAAGGCAGGTGCTGGAATCGGCCTGTGGGATGGAGTGCCCTGAATTAGACTAAGGGCTCAAAATGTTCCCCATTGGTGTCTGTACAGCAGCTGATATAGTTGACTTGAGGGATCTGTGTACAGGGATGGTCCCACACACCTCTTCAATTGCTTCCCTTAGATGTTCGAATATTGCAGGTTTTCTGCAATGAAGTATGTATGAATTAGAGCTCATTCATATGTGTGTACATTTTTTTGAGGCACCCTGTAGTTTCACTTGATAGTCACTAGGTAATGGCTGCTTGTCCCAGACACTAAAATGGGCGGCAAACTGCAAACAATGGAGGAACATGTTTACATTGTCCATGCTTTTTATGTGTGTTTATGCTATCTTTAAGGATCTTTTTTAATTTTTGCTTTAACAACTTTCTCAATTTTAGGAGAAAATGTAGTATCGGACAAATTGCACCCCTTATTGGAACAAAAACAGATGAACTGAAAGAACGGCTGAGGAGGGCAGATTTTCCATTGAGGTGGTATTCTAAGAAAAGTGTCACGCAGACTCTGAAGGAGGGTTCTCAGTATTTAGATTCGTATCCTATACCAACTCCCCAAAGTTCATCTATTTCTGAACCTGCATGTTCTGTTCATTCGTACCATACCATCTCTTTGTCAGAAGCAAGAAAAGTGAGTGGCAATATTGAAAGTAGTAAAATGCTGAAAACTTCAAATTTATCAGAATTTGCTTTATCAACAAACTTGGTACAACTACCTCTGCAGAAAGAAAGCAAAGTGGGCAAGAAAAACTTACCTGAAATCTATGAACATTGTGACCCTCTATCAAGACAGAACCTGCGCACTTTGCCAGCAAATGTAAGTCCCCTGGGCACTTGGACACGAGATTCTGAGTTTAATGAAAGGAACAGACCATTAAAGCCAAAACGAAAATTGAACAATTCAGTTCTTCTACCAGCAAAATGCTTGAAGAAGTTAGATGCCAATTCAACAGCTGACAAAGATCTTGATGACCTTGTTGTGCAGAGTAAATTTCCCAGAGAACTTGCAATCCATCTACAGACGGAACGGCCACTTTGTAGTCCTCCTCCAATCAAAGAGTCCAGTGAGTTGACGGACAGCAGTGTACAAAGCTCACCTTCAATCAAACTCAACAGAAAAGTCATACGTTCCTTAGGAAGGAATAAAAAAGGAAATTGGAAACAAAATATGGAGCTATGCTTTCCTCAGACTGATGAACCACCTGTTCCAGAAGAAACAAAAGCACAACACTCATCAACGCACGCGCTATTAGAATTATTTCAGACAAGTGATGCAAATTCTGATTTTGGGGGTTTTTCAAGTATACCAGAAAACAAAGATTCAAGTGTGATGAAAGATACTTGGGAAGATCAGCATACAGATGTTCTGTGGTCTTTGTTTTCTACTTCTGCCTCCTCGTCACCTTTTATTGGATTTTAATGCTGCTTTATTTAAAACAATGAGTTTTGAATAAACGTGCACACTGAAATTTTATCTGTGAAAATTTTGTTTTTGTAATAAACAATATAGTGATGATTCTTCTGTTAAACCCTTATGTGCATATTATTCCATGTGTGTATGCACAGCAAAAAGGCTTTTTAAAGAAAACATATGGCACATATTTATCTTTCTAAAGGTGTTCTACAGTGAATGAAATGTTGGATATTCTTTATCCATTAGAAATTTTTTAGTATATGAGATTCTATCTCATATAAATAGGTTAAGCATTTGGTGGAAGGGAAGCCCTAAAGAAATGAAAATGTAGAGGAAAGATTAATCTAGTTTAATAAGAGGTTACAGAAATGTTATAAAGGATTAAATGTTTGAGGGAATAGAGGGAGGAAGCTATTAAAATTGTTGCTACAGCAAGCGTTCCTTTTACTGGTGAAATTTAGTGTTTTGTGTCATTGTGGTTATATGCTGTTCATAAGACAATTCTGAGGATGTCGGCTTTCCTTTAATATTTACCTTCACTTGCGCTCCCAAAATTTTGACTGTAAAACCTTGCCATTCCCCTAGTGGAGATTCCACATTGAAATTAATTTCCAATATGAACATTTATATATTTAAGTTGGTTGTATCCCACCTTTCCTCCATAGAATACAACCACAAAATTCAAGAGCAACTACCTGAGAAGGGAAAGCCAGGCTCTTTGAGGTAAGCCTTTCCAGAATGCTAACAGGGAGGGGGAAATTTTTAATCCTACTGAAAAGTGCTGCCACAGAAAAGGCCCTGCTCCTCATTTCTGCCGATCTGGCCTCCACCAGAGAGGCCATGCACACCAGGGCCCCCTCCCCTGACTTGAGGGGGACAGGTTATATGAGGGGGACAGGTTATATGAGGATCCTCAAAGATCCTGATCCTGACTCATGTAGGCTTTACAGGTCAAAACCAGCATCTTGAATTGGGCCCAGAAACAGATTGATAGCCAGTGTAGCCGCAGGAGCAGCCAATGGGCAGTCAAATCATCCACTCCCAAAGACTAAATGGGCTGCTGTATTCTGCACTACCTATACCTTCTGTAAGATCTAGAGTGTGTTGCAGTAGTTGTGTTTTTATGCCACCAAGGCATGGACCACTGTGGTTGGCTCCAGTCACTGGTTTTTTGCCACTATTGCTCAAGACGTCTGCCAAACTACTTCACGGCCTATAGCTCCTCCAAAAAAACAGCCGCTTTGGCTCTGCAGTGAGGCAGAAATTACTCCATGATCTGATCCACTGCCCTGATCAGTTCCCCTTTCCAGAGCTCAAGTCTTCAATCCATGGATTCAAACACATCATAGGATTTAGTCCCAACATTTCACTTTCATCTGTGGAAAGCATAATTAAACCTAGCAGCAGGAAAATCCACCCAGAGCCCTAAGGAAACCCTCTGGCCAAACGCCTGGATGTATGGCCTGATATTCATTTGCCTCTGCTATATAGGGAAGAAAATTTTAAAACAATTATTTTCACATTTCAAGATGGATGTGATATGGTACAACAGGCCTGCTAAGCACAGGCGACCAGTCCCTCAAATTCTACATCCTTAATTTCAAATTATGCTGGAAGAACCTTATAAAAGCAGAGGGTGCTAACAGAACATCCTGTTCCTTGCGTCTGGAAGTCTATTTAGGATACATATTCAAAGATTCTTTAATATTGTTGGAGCTTCTTCATATTTGAGTCTATCTAGGCCAAGAATTTCAGCATTGTGTGTACTTCTAGAAAATGAGAGCAAATCAAGGAGCACCTCAGATAATAGAATTCAAACAAATCAGTAAAGCATTCCACAGAGAAGAAATAATGTTTTAAAATGCCAGGTTGATCTAGGTGCAGTATCTGGCACAAGGAATTGGAAACGATTCCAGCCATAAGCTGGCAATGCATGTGAAGAAACTGAGGGGGAGAGAGAAAACAAGTGATGAGGTGCTGACCTGAAAAGGGAATGGATGAGAAGAAAGATTTGTACTTAGAAAATGTTACAAAAAAAATACATTCTAAGGAGCAGTGATGTGCTGAAGCCCCTAAGTTCAAGTCAGTGCCCCCACAACTTGACTCGTGTATCATAGCACATGCCATTGTGACTCAACCTGTGTACATTTTGAGTCATTTTGAGAAACTTGTCAAGTCCTTGAGCAAGCAAACACCTTAAGCCTTCCTCCTCCCTCAACCATGTATCCTTCTCCCACTACGTCTGCTGCTGTTATAAATCTGAAGTATGACTTCTGAATTGCCCATGAGATTTTTTGGGGTGATGTTGAAGTAAAAGGCACAAAAAAAAAAACAAGCACACAAAACCCTAAAGAGAGGACTTGAGTCAAATTCGAGTCAGGACTCTTTTCCAAGTCCCTGGCGCTGAGACTCGAGTCTGGTTCAAATCAGTGACGTCCCTCATTTGAGTTAACGCAAGTCGTGAAAAACCAAGGTAGTTGTGGATTAATGTGGCAATTCAGGAATCCACTCTGGAAAAAAGTTGCTGCAAGAGAAAAAGGGTCCAAGTGTTGACAGCAAAAAATAAATAGCTGACTATGAAAAAGCTAAAGAAGCCAATGAAGAGAGAGAAAGAAAAGATGTGTGGTCAAATGAATAGACAGAATAAGCTGAACAGTGAAGACATAAATGAGAGTGGAGGCAAGAAAGAACAGTAAGAAAACGGGAGGAAAAAATGTAGTAGTAGTAGTAGTAGTCTGGATATATAATAAAGGACAATGAGAATATCATGTATACAGTAGGGCTTTATTTTTTTCTCTTCATTCAAAAATTGAGGCATGCCTCATGACAGCTGTTATTGCTCCTGTGGACTGAGCACATCCTGAACAGGATTGGGCCCTAAGTTTCAGAGGCTTCTGAAGCCAGATTTTTAAAAAATCTGCTCTCATTTGTAATAATGCTACCATCTAATTCAAGGTGCGTAGGAGTGTAAGTCAATCACATTTGTGCTTGTCACCCTAATGAGGCAAGATGCTTATATACAAATGTTTACTTTATCAGGGCTAAAATATGTTACACATCTCAGAGACTTCCAAGACGTCCCTTTGACTTTTCAACATGCAAGCTATATTTTATTGCCTTTATTTACTTTCCACTCCTGGATATATATATATATTTTACATTTTTATACCACCCTTCCTCTAAGGCAGTGGTCTTCAGTCCTATGCGGACTTTGAAGACCTGGTAAGTGCTTGCAGGGGTAGGGCTAGGTAGGAGTGGGGGGAGGGCCTGGCAGCACTGCAGTGATCATGGTGCTGCGGAGATTTAGGGTCATTTCCCCTTGCTTGGGGGGTCGAGGGGGTGTCCCAAAGCATGGGGAGGCCCGCTGCCACCTCCACAGGCCTCCCTCATACTTAAAATAGTTCTGTGGTACAGTTGTGCTAGCAGGAAATGAGCTCCGACTGTACCACGGGGCTATTTTAAGCATCAGGGCGTTGTGGCGTGTCACTTTTGACACGTGTGTCATAGGTTCGCCATCACCACTCTAGAGACAAGAGGGCAGCCTGGAAGGGTGTTGTGGCAGCTGAAATACCTGTCAGCCAAGAGTTGACATAAGATTTATCTGCCACCATCTTCTTCCATAGCTGTGAAGAATGATCTAGAAGTGGGTGGGGGGAGTTGGCGGCAGTGGTGATGGCTGAAGCAACACCCCACCAGTCCGTCATCTGAATCAAGAAGTGTTGGGTGATTCTGCTGCTTTTGAATTCATCATACGCAGAAGCTGAGTCAGAAGTGCAGAAAAAAAATTAGAAAAATTGGTGGTTTGGGGATAATGTATGGGAACTATTTTTTTAAACGACAAGGACATATTGAATTTATACCCCTTGGGTTGGTTTCCACTCATGCCTACATGAACTGTTAAGTCCTTTGGGGGAAACCCCTTGTAAAACAAGAACCAGATGTCATTTCATATAGGATGGAGATGTGTGATATCTTCAGGATTACATTTCTTCAGCCAAATATGATTCCAGATTTGTTCAATTCATAACAGATAACATTGACATCTTGGTGACAGTAGACAGAAGAAAAATGACACATTTTCATATGAATCAAATGGCAGGCTGGCAAAGAGGGCTTCACAGCCAATGACAGTCATCTGTCAAAAGAAGCCATATTTCATATCATTGAGGTACTGAAATGGCCAGATCTCAACACATCAAGCCCACCCCCTCTCAGTGTTAGCAAGCGTAGTCAGAGACAAATGGCCTGATTGGGGCACCACAGTGACAAGACAGTTGAAGCTATTCCTGACTTCCATCTCTCAACAGCAGAAGGATGAACTGAGCTCAAGCGACTGCCATCAAACAAGCCAGATGTAGCATCTGGAGGAGGACTCATGCCCATTCTCAGTGCTCCAGTTCATGAGCGTCACACATTAAGGGTGCAGTCCTAATCTGGAGTTAGGCCGGCAAAAGCTAGGCCTGCAAAATTTGGCTGGCACAAGGACACCATAAAGTGCATTTGAGCCACTCCTGGAGTCAGGGATGATGGTGCACATCTGTGTGCTGGCCCCTCTGACTTTGAGAGTGGTCTAAACATCCTTTACGCTTGTGGTGCCGTGCGCAAAGTGCAGCACCTGGGAATACTTGGTGCGGCTGAGATGATCTGTGAAGATCACCAACTGCTTCCGGGAGGCCTATTTTGGGCTGTTTGGAGGCAGGGGCAGGTGCGAGGCCCCCAGTGAGCACCTGCTCCATTGCGCCACTGGATTCCAGCACACAGAGATCCTGGCTGCAGCAGCAGGCGATCCGCTCGCTCGCCCAAAGTACGAGGCCTAATGTGACGACATAGGCCACATTGGCTTAAGCCCGGCGCCAGCCTAAGGATGCGAGCGCTGATGAAGAGCCTCAATACTCCCTGCAAGTGGAAGAACTTTGGTGACTACATTTCCCAGCCTCCCCTCCTCCCTTCGCCTCCAGCGGGTCTCCTCGGCTTCCAACTAAACTGCAATGCTCAGGGAACGTTCGGCGGCAGCGAGGGAGGCGGAGGCGGAGGGCGACTCGCTCGGCTGTCGATACCTTCCCTCCGGGACTTGTGCCTGTGGATGGGGAAGGAGGGGCGGAGCTTGCGGGCTCGGAGCTACGGCCAGCCACCCAATGCAGTAAAAGATCTGGGAGCGAACGGAAGCCGCTCAAACACAATGCAGCACTGAGGAGGCGGCGGCGAGAAGGGCGCGTGCCTCCCGCGAGCAGGACCCGGGAGCGGGCGAGCGAGCGCGAGCGCCTCTCCTCCCCACCCCACCATGCCCGCAGCCTGGTGGTAATCCTTGCGGGTCGCGGGAGGGTGGACGGCGCCCGCCCCTCCTCGCCACCGCGCCGGCACAGGCATGCATTCCGTGGCTGCCCTGCTCCCCTTGACGCTCTGCGCCTTCGGGACCTTCCCCGGAGCCCGCGCCAGGCATGCAGGTAAGCCTCGGCGGCGCCCTGCGGAACCGATGACCCTCCGCTGGGCGGCGGGGAAGGGAGCCGAGGCGCCCGTGAGGGTGACCCTGCCTCGATGCCGCTCGCCAGCATCCCGGAGGCTTCCAGGGAGCCGCGCCGCATTCCGCGCGCCTGCGTGTGCCTGCTGGAGAGGCAGGAGCCGAGGCGAACCGCGACGGGGCCAGGCTCTCCCGTTAAGATGGAGGTGGCTTCCCCCGCGATCCCCGCCGCGGCGTGCCCCTCTCGCGTTTTCCACCCCCGCAGTGCCAGCGCGCGGCCCCGATCCCCTCCCTCGCCCTTCCCACGCTCTCCGGGAGGGTCGTCTGGGTCAAGAAAGCGACGGCTCGCTCGTGACGGTAACGCTCTCCTTCCCTCTCCCCCCCCCCTCCGCCCCGTTTTCTCCGAGGAGACGCCTTGTTGACGGAGATGCAGCGCAGGGGCGAGGATCGTTTTATGGGGAGGCAAAGCGTCGTCCCTTTTCGGCTGCTCCACAGCGCGGACGAGGGCAACGCAACGGGACGCGACGCGCTCGACACCCGCGTCGGGGGCAGCTCCGATGGGAAGCAGGTAGGCTGGGGCAGCGGGGCGCGTTGGCTACTGGTGGCAGCCGGGGAGAGAGCGCGAGGCCAGCCCACTCTTTTGGGTTTTCTGTTGCCCCGGAGACGTGCGTTTGGCGGCGGCGGCGGCGGCTCCTTCTTCCCAAACGCCAGTCCCGGATGCGCCATGCATAGAAATTGCAGCACGAGGGGAGGGAATGTGGCGCTCTCCCCGAGAGGTACCCAAGATCCTGTAAAGCGATCCCCGTTCGTGCTGATCATGGTTTCTGCGAAATCACCCTGCAGTTTGTGAGTCACTTGATCCCGGCTGTGCTTTGAAAGAAAACACACACACGTAAGCATCAAAATCGAAATGGGCTTTTAAGCAAAACGAGTTGCTGCTGGCAGCTGTATGTGACCTTACACGCCATCCTAATGGACTACAAGGCGCTGGCTGGAACCTTCCCTAAGTGAACCTGGTCCTAACTTCTGGATGGAGAGACCTGGTAGCTTCCACACGTATCTTATAGGACTACAGTGGTTTGCAAAACGTAGATCAAAGCTATTTTGGGCGGTGGGGGGGGGGAGAGGGTAGTTTTAGCTTCTTAAATGTCATATTTTTTTTCAAATCTAAGCATAAATATGTCTAAAGCAGAGCAGTTTGTATAGCAAACATTTTTCAATACTTAAGTAAAGTTAAGCAGACTGCTGTGAGTTGAGATCTAGAATGTTGATTTCAAAGCTTTCTAAATTAGGCTGGAATTTAAGAAAGTGGCTTCATTTGTTTTCCTTTTGTTACCTGCAATCTTTTATCTGCTCGCTTGAGGGGAGCCCAGGTCTACCCGTGGCTGGTCCCAATGGGTAGACCTGGGCTACCATGGGGGCGCACTTCTATTGGGTGCCCCGGGTGCCATTTTGACTAGGTCCGCCCCTGCATCAGAGAGCCCACTAGTCAGTTTGATCCGCAGTAAACCCTGGAGCCCCTGCTAAGCCCACCCCTGGGTCTTTCTGTTGCTTTCTCTGTAGGGCTTTCCACTCCCAAAGAAGCAGGCTGTTGTGCAGTTTAAAATGACTTGGCTCTTCAGCTGTGAAAACTATTGGGAAGAAAACTTCAGAAGAAACTTTGAACAGCATGTTTGTTGTAACTTGTGCTAGTACTTTGGATCATGGCCTCAATAGGTAATGAGTCTATAACCGACTATTCATGCAAACGTGCACGGCCCATTGAACTCAGTGAGATTTATGAGTAAGCATAAACACTACATATATAGTAAGCGTATATACCAGCCATTTTCAACCACTGTGCCATGGCACATTGGTGTGCTGTGAATGGTCCTCAGGTGTGCCTTGGGAATTTGGGAGAGGGTCATTTATTAGTATTGCCATTGGGGGATGTGAGCTCCCCCCCAAACTGGAAGCACAGTGTGCCTTGTCAATTGTCAAAAAAACTGATGGTATGCCTTGACCATTTTAGTGCCTTGCCAGTGTGCTGTGAGATGAAAAAGTTTGAAAATCAATGATATATGTTATTCAAACTGTGGGTTGGGACCCACTTGGTGGGTCACGGAAAGCTGGGTGCAGCCATCTTGGAAACTGCAGACCTTACTCTTGCTGTGTTCCTTTTGTGAGTGTGAACAGTTTGAATTTTCAAGTGAGCTTTTAAAAAATTGTTTTTCAGTCCTTTTACATACTATTTTGTCCTAAGCTTGCTTCCTGTCAAAGATGTTTCGTGGTTGTGCAGTTGCTTCAATCCAAGCCTGCCAGTTGGCATTCTATGAGCGTCATTTGATTACGTCACACTGACAGCACTTTCTGCTTGATGATGGCACGACCGGTTATGGCATCACTTCCAGTGATGTAATGACATCACTTCTGATGGGTCCCAGCCTGTGTGCCATGCTAAAAGGTGGGTCCCGGTCTAAAAAAGTTTGAGAACCACTGATATATAGGATCAGACCACAATATTCCAGAAACAAGAAGTGACTCATAGGCAGAGGATTTTTTTATTTTTATATAACGGGAAAAGGAAAGGGCTATGTTCTTCGTTAGTAGAATAATAAATATTCATACATTGAGAACTGAACACATTGTACAACTGAGATAGATGGAAGGCATAAATGGGAGTACATATGGCCCCAGGGGATGCTCCTGGTGAGACTCAGGATGCCATCTCCTGCATCCTGGTGTCTCTGATGTTTTCCTAGCCCATTCTTTCTGTTGGAAGCTCACAGTGCTAAAAATAATACATGACATGCAGGAAAGCTTCTTTTTATTTCAGTCTTTCCAACAGATTACAAAGGTAGGATTTAAGTTGTGCGCACAAATTTTTGATTGCATTTAAAGCCATATTATTGTTAAAACACATACAGTGTAATTGAAACAGTAAAAAAGAATTTTAAAAATAGTTCAAATTATTATTTTTTAAATCCAAGTATATTATAAACAAAACACAAATCCATTTTTATCCACCCTGCACCACACCACCCTGCGGTGAAATGGACATGCTTGTCCTCTGTAATTCAGAGCTTAAAGATAAATTCATTAATGCTGCCCAGTGATCACCCAGTGTTTCCAGTCATCCCCAGAGAATGTTGGTAAACTGTAAGTCCTCCCTCCCACATCAAAATAGTTGCATAAAGTGCCCTCATGGGAAGCAACACAATTTGTTGTTGCCTACACCTGCCAGATAAAAATCAAAACACCAAACTTCTCACTGGATATTTGCTTTTACTGGTCTCTTTTTGTTTTCCTAAGATGAGGGGAGGAGAACAAGGAAACTGGTAAGAGTTAGAATCATTTGATTAAACAGAAAGGAGTTGGAAATGGGAGCTTTGTGCTGGTAAGAGTTGTAAAGGGAGTTGAGGAAATCCGATATTTTAAACCGTGATGAAACAGAGTTGATGAAAGGAAAGTTGCTTGGCTAGAAAGAGTGAAATTGATTGAATAAATTGGACTTTAAGCAGAAGTGTCTGGGAAGCACAAAAATGATTTGGTTTGGACACAGCCTGGAAGTTGGATCAGGCCCAAGCTGATCTGTGCTGTTTGCAGTTCTGACTGGTGAAGGGATCTGTGGCTTTGTGTTCCAGTCACATTGTTGACTGTTGTGATAGTCCACCAAATCCCCAGTGAGATCGCAATCCTAACCTGGAGTTAGGCTGGCACAGTTAGGCCAGCAAAGTTTGGCTGGCACAAGGGCCACCATAAAGCACGTTTGAACCACTCTCGGAGTCAGGGAGGATGGTGCACATCTGTGTGCTGACCTTTGACTCCAAGGGTTGTCCAAATGGACGTTACTGTGGCCTTTGTGCTGGCCTAACTGTGCCAGCCTAACTCTAGGTTAGGATTGCACTCTTATGCTGATTTGCTTGATCCACTGTTGGTTTGTAAGAGTGAATTTTGTCTTGGGAATAAGGTTGATTCCTAGAAAGTAGGCAATTTGTGGTCATTTTCAGTTGGAGTACAAAATCTACACAGTCATTGCATTCTGGCTAATGCTTTTTTATCTCGCTCCTTCCATATGATAGGACTGGTATTGCTCTGGTACTTCTTACAGTGTGCTCTGTAAGCTGGACCATTAGAATCACTGACTCTTCTCATGATTTTCACTGAATGCTCTGTAAGCACTTTGAATAGTCCTTAATTGTAATTAATGGACCTGTCCCACCCCAGGAGGTCTTGGCTCTGGCTGCAGTGGTGGCTGTGTAAGTGCTTGCTGGAAATGAAGGCAGGGTGAAAGGGGGCTTGATTTCTCAGATCTCTCTTGTCTTGATCTTGTCTTGTCAGCATTCTGGAAAGTAATTGATGACTCTGAAAGAAACCCAGACAAAGTTTGCAATAAATCCATCATGAAAGTTAGGGCAAACAAAAGAACAGCCTAGCCCCAAAATTACAAGGAACGTAACAGTTCAGTCTGCTTGCCTCGTCATTCCGCTCTTTCCCAAATACGACAATTTAGAGCCTGAGCCTATCGGGCTTAGCACTGGGACAATCATACTGCTGCACTTTTGTTGCAAAACGTGCTGTAAAGCACCAGCAACATTGGTGGTAAGCCCTTACCGCTGGCTCTGGGTGAATGTCGGCTCAATGCCTGTCTTTACTACGTGGTAACTGGTAATACTGCATGGACGTGGTGGCGCTGTGGGTTAAGCTGCTGCTGGGCTTTCTGACCGGAAGGTTGGCAGTTCAAGACCACGCAACAGAGTGAGCTCCTGTTGCTTGTCCCAGCTCCTGTCAACCTAGCAGTTTGAAAGCACGTAAAAATGCAAGTGGATAAATAGGTATCACTTGGGCGGGAAGGTAACGGCGTTCTATGCGCTACGGGGTATTGTCATGCTGGCCACGTGACCCCAGAAGCTTGTCCTCAGACAAACGCTGGCTCTACAGGCCTAGAAACGGAGATGAGCACCGCCCCCTACAATTGGTCATGACTACACCATTCGGCCGTAGGGAAACCTTTATCTTTTTAACGGGTAGTACTGTGTCTGGACTGGCCCTTGTGGTTGACTGTATGTTATGGTTTAATTGTACTGTATCTCCACCCAATCTAACTATACATGTTGGGGAGAAGCCTAGGCAAGTATGCATTTGCCAAACATCTCGTGTCCTGTGCATAAGGAATGTGTATGTACCAGAGTCGAGGGAGAAGAATTTAGTTGTAGAGTCTGCACCTGCAACCTGAATGGCAAATACCAGGAACAGTAATGAACAGAACTGCCTGTTAGATCCTTTCAGCCTGAACAGTAAGGAAATCCAGGAATGAGTGCACGAATGAAGATATAAGTAATTCAAAACCCATCATGTAGTCAAGGAAACTGTTTTTTCATATAGAGGTGTGCCCCAGTATCCATGGGGGATAGGTTCTTTCACTGCCCCCAGATATCTAAAACTGTTGCTAAGAGGGAGCCCTATGTTTAGGGGTCCTTCTGCGCCCCCCCCCAAGCAAGAAGGTTTTTTAGTGACCCAAAGTAAGCATAAAGGGAGGTAAGGGTCTCCCCCTGCCCCGATCTGTGGATAATCGAAACCGCGGATACAGGACCTGTGGATACAAGGGCCCACCTGTATGAGGACCACATATTGGGACATATTTAGAAATATTGAACAAATATTTCTTGTTGCTGGCTTGATGAAGGATAAGCATCTTTCTTTGGGTATTTTCATTAGTGCCCTTGATGAAAGAAGTTGGCCCTGAATTGCTTGTTTTTTTATCTTTGGGGAGTAGCAACAAAATTGTTTTAACTACTTTGTATTCTGCTTGTCAGGCTGAGGTTTCTGCTAGTGGCATATATGCAATTAAAATGAAATGATGGAGGCTTCTGTCTACCTCTGTTTCTTAAAAGTGCAGCTGGTCAGCATTAATAATCCTCCTCAGAATGGCCACCAGGAAAACCTTTTAGCAAATGACACTTAGGGCGCAGTCCTAACCTGGAGTTAGGCCAGCTCAGTTAGGCTAGCAAAGTTTGGCTGGCACAAGGGCCACCGTAAAGTATGTTTGGACCACCAGCGCACAGATGTGCACCATCCTCCCTGACTCCGAGAGTGGCCCAAAAGCACTTTACGGTGTCCCTTGCACTGGCCAAACTTTGATGGCCTAACTGTGCCGGCCTAACTCCAAGCTAGGAGTGATTGCACTCACAATAACATATAGTGATAAAATCTTAAAATAGAATATGATACCAATTTAGTAAAGTAATAAAGCAATAGATTTGCAATAGCAATAGCAATAGATTATAAAGCTCATAGAGTGTATGGTGAAGAGGTTCCACTTGCACCTAACCTCATATTTCTGATAGGCTCAATCATTCAGTATCCACTAACTCAGTATCCGCTGGGTTTTCCAGGAACCTAACGCTAACAGATAATGGAGGATTGATTGATAACACTGAAGAGGAAGTATGAAGGAAAGAAGAGTGGTAGGCTAGAGTGTCTCCTCACTCATGTTCAGTATGTCTTGCAATTTATTAATGTTGGTCAACTTGAGTGCCTCACTGAGATTTCATGAGACCCAAGATGGTGGCACCAGTGGGAACAGGTAGAAGGGGCCACCAGGGAAATCCCATGGCCGCCCCCCCCCGTGAGTGTGCTCTAAGGCATCATAATGCATACTTGAGGAATTCCTGACGTAGATGAGGAGTGCTGTTTGGTGGCTTCCTTCTGGCCTCTAAACTGGTATGATTGTATTGCTGCTGTCTTATTCTTGGATAGCTTTATTGCTGTGTTTATCTTATTTGTTTTTATCTTGTATCATAAACTGGTCTGGAAATACTCACATTGAAGGCAGCCCACACATTAATTAATCAGATCAACCCTGACACACCAGAGTAATCATTCTAAATGTATCCAGTTCTCTCTATTCCAAGCCCAAATATTGTCCAAGCCTGTCTCAAGATGTTCAAACTTACTGGAAATAGCTTGGCGTCCGCCGTGTTTATGTCATTGATGTGCAAATGAACATCAGCCTTCTGGCTTATGATAAATGTACAGTAATGTTGCTGTTGATCCATCCCACCCCTGAATTGCTATATGGCTTGTCATGGAAAGTTTGAGCTTTGAGATGTCGCGTACGAATGTTGCTCTCATGTATGTGTGGCTGCCCTTGCGGAGCCACAAGGGTTACATTTTTGCATCTTGAAAGGATCTGTCCTTTCCCAAATTGTTTTCAAGATATTTTGGGGAGTGGGTTTGTTGTAATGGTTTGGGTTTTTTTAGGCAGGATGGCCGAATCCTAGACCCGCATGGAGGCTGCGCGACCCCACTTGAGCCACACGGTCTCCTCGGATCTGCGCCTGCTGTTTAGCAAGTTGTTCCGCCAAATTCCCTGCTGGGCCTCCCCAAGGGCCCCAATGTCCACACTAGGCTAACTAGTTTCCCCACAGAGTGGCCTCAGAGATAGGCAAGAGGGAGGGTGTTTTTTTTTCACCCACTGGGCCTCCTCTCTTCCAGCAGCTTTGTTTGGGATCACTGGCTGACCAGCCTCCTCCAGACTGCCCTCATCACTGGCTTAGCTCCAAACTACCTTAATTCTAGCACCAACTAACCTCACCACCAAACAATAGGCAGTCAGCTTGCCCACGCCACAACTGCCTCCTCCGCTTGGTGGCTCCAGGGGCATGGCAGCCATATAACCATTCCCAATGGTCCCCAAACAACCTTACCTTAGCCAGTTCCTCAGTCCAGCAGTTCAGCCAGCAGTCCAGCAATCCATCCATCCATTACTCCATCCGTCCAATGTCTACCTGGTGCCTTCCTCCAGCACCTTCCCAGGTGCCTTTCCTCCAGCACCTATCCAGCCTCCTTTCTCCAGCTCCTGCCTCCAGCTTTATACTGAAGCCAGCCAATCAGTGGGCAGGGTTTAATTCATCAGCCACACCCATCTGCAGCTGTGCTAACCTTTTCCTAGCCAGGCCCCTTGCAAAGACCTTGGGGGTTAACCCTATAATCCCTGGCTTATCTGAGACAAGGGGCCATTGCTGATACCATTCTCTATCTCCTCGGCGTATCTCCTGCCTTTTCCAATACACAGGTGCAGATCCAAGGAGCGCATAGGGAGCTCCCCTATGCTTCCTTGCCGCATGAGGCTCCAGCCACCCCCCACCCAGTGTTGGATATGGCGCTGGCCGGCCGGCCGTGCCATTTCAGCGCTGGGTAGGATTGTGCCCTCAGTATGCCTCTTGTAAGCCTTGATTAAACAAACTTTTATGGATCACTCATGGCTTGAGCAGCTTTTTCTTTGTCTTATTGACCATAACACTGCAAAACTGGACAGGGGCCCCCCAGGAGTGAAAAGTAAGACATAGATCTGTTTTCTCCCAAATGTACTTTGTGGTTTTAAAACTATATAAGGCCACCAGACAACTAAGGCAAACATAATTCACCCCTAAATTACCCTTCCACAGGCAACCTGAACTTCACACAACTTGTTTGTGGAATGAATCTCTGGCCACCATAACATGGGTGTAGATATCTCTACTCCAGGATTTACACTTGTCTCAGTGGGCTATGAATGGATTTCAGTGCAGAGTATTTTATTACATTTGCAATTAGTGGTCAGCTTCATCACAGCTGTTTGTCGTGCCTGTGCAATGGCCTATTAAAATTCCATATGTTGTTAATCCTTTTCAAGCTGTCGTCTTTGCTTTTAAGCCCAGCATGGTCTATTTGGGTGGGAAGGTGCGTGGGGGTGCAAACCGATGAGAACCACAGCATTGCGTTTGGAAGTAATTAACCTTTAATATATGTCTGCCCTAGTCAGTGTGGATTGATGTAAATCAAGGCAATTTAAATCGCGGTTTAAATCACCAAGAGAAAAGGGACAATTGTAAATACTGTAATGTAAATAAAATGCTTTCTATTTTATTATTTAGGGACTTGCTAATGTAGAAGTGCACACTAATTTGTTTCTTTAATTGTGAAGACAGATTGATTTAAAGCTGTTCTAGATCTTGCAGCTCCTTGTTGCACAGTTTGCATTTCCTACATTTCTTCAGGAATTTCTTCACAGTTTCCCCCAATGTGGTCTTTTTTTCATGACTTGCAGCAGTAATAGAGCTACAGGGGAGGGGAGGGCGGCACGGTCAGTATTGTAGGTGCTTCAAAGCGCTGTTTAAGCTGCCCCTCCCACTCGCTGTCAGAGCCATTCTGGGTAGCAATGGCAATTGTGTTGCTGTTGGTGCCCAGAATGATTCTGACGGCAAGTACTGCAGAGCATGCAATATTTATCGTGCCACCGCCACCCCCACCCCCCACCCCAGTAACTTACAGCAATGAGAGCTTTTTCCAGGCAGGTGCTGATTGGGATACCCACTGATTCTCAGACTGTGGATTGGGACCCATTAGGTGGGTCGCAAGCTAATCTCAGGTGGGTCCCCATTCATTTCAATGTGTATTTTATTTTTGATACATTATTAGATTTGATGCGACCATAGTATGTGACTGCATTTGGAGAAAAAGGGAAATGAAATGGAGATTTTTGTGCCTAATGAAAACGATAACTTTTTGTCAAGCCCTCTTTTAAACTTGTCAAGTGCCTTCAACCTTATGAAGAGCCTTTTTTCCTGTGAAAATAAATCTTTAATCCTTTCTTTGTAAGTTGGATCCACTAAAACTGATATCATTTTTCTTGCTGTTGGCTCGGTTCTCCTGAAGACAATAGCAGATTTTTTTTTCTTTTTTAGCATTTTGATGAAGGGGGGAGGGGGAGGGGGAGAGGGAGAGAGGAAGACCGCAGTAGAGAGCTGGGATTCTATTGGAGATTAAAGAGGAATCAAGAAAAGGTTCCTTTTTCTACTCTTGTATTGCTTGTTGTTGTTCAGTCACTAAGTTGTGCCCGACTCTTCGCGACCCCATGGACCACCGCATGCCAGGCCTCCCTGTCCTCCACTAGCTTCCGGAGTTCGCCCAATTTCATGTTCATCGCTTCGGTGACACTATCTAACCATCTCATCCTCTGCCGCCCCCTTCTCCTTTTGCCTTCCATCTTTCCCAGCATGAGGGTCTTTTCTAAAGAGTCCTCTCTCCTCATGAGGTGGCCAAAGTATTGGAGCTTCAGCTTCAGGATTTGTCCTTCCAGGGAGCAGTCAGGCTTGACTTCTTGGAGGATTGCCCGATTGGATCTTCCCCAGTAGCATAGTGGACACCTTCCAACCTGAGGGGCTCATCTTCCAGCATCATATCGTTTAGCCTTTTAGTACTGTAATCCACGGGGTTTTCTTGGCAAGGGTACTGGAGTGAGTTGCCATTTCCATTTCCAGCAGATCACGTTTAGGCAGAACTCTCTACTATGACCTGTCCATCTTGGGTAACCCTACATGGCATAGCTCACAGCTTCATTGAGCTACTCAAGCTCCTTTACCATGACAAGGCGGTGATCCGTGAAGGCGCTTGTATTGCATAGTGTCACAGCATTGCCATTCTTGTGTGTATGTTTTTGTCTTTTAATTTTTTTGAGCCGATTCAACAGAGATTTCTGCTTGCCTTGTTTGCTGCAGCTGCGTATTGCATTGCTGGATTGATGATTTGCCTACTCTAAAGGGCCTGAAAGGAAGACCTTTGTCCTGATTTGAACCCTTTGGTTCAATCTTAGTCATTTTGTCATCGGTGTGGAGGGTCTGCACCAGCGGCGTCATGCTGCCGGAATGCTGGGCGGGACGAACGGGTGAGCGGCAGCCTCCCCGTTGCATACCGCTCTGTTTCGCCGTCTTCCCCGCCCCCATGGGGGCGGGGAAGACGGCAAAACAGAGCGGTATGCAACGGGCGGGCTGCCGCTTACCCGTTCCTCCCACCCAGCATTCCGGCAGCATGACGCCGCTGGTTTGCACCAAATAGCAGTGCAGTCCATTGCACTGCTATTGCACATGGTCATGCCGTGGCTGTGGCCCAGGCAGGCCTCCAGGGAACATTCTTGCAGCATTTTCAGGGCAAGGTTGAGTTTGACTGTCAAGGGATTGCTGGTTAGCAGGGTGGATCAGAGGCATGCTGTGTGGCGGTTCAGGGAGGTGTCACGTGGGCCGGAGCGGCAGCAGAGCCGCAGCTGCCATTCACCCACCCGCCTGCTTGCCGTAGCTGCAGTAAGCGCGAAGGCAAGTGGCATTTGGCCCTCCTGCCCGCCCTTGCGCTTCAGCCACTCAGAAATAGAGTGTAGTGTGTCGGGGAGGGCAGGGTGCGCGAAGCTCGCATCAGGGGCGGCAAGCGTTGACCTGGCTGGGACGGAGTCTCGACTGGGTCTGCCACTAGGGTGGATGAGGGAATCTATGTTGCTATTTTGAGTCCAGGTGGCCAGACTGGCTGGTGTGCCTGGATTCATGAAGGTCTGTAGGGGAGCAATCCTAACGTGGAGTCTTGGAGTCAGGGAGGATGGCGCATGTCTGTGTGCTGGCCTATCTACTCAGAGAGTGGTCCAAACATACCTTACGGTGTCCCTTGTGCTGGCCAAACATTTCTGGCCTAACTCCAAGTTAGAATTGCACCCTAGGTCAGATAATGGTATACAGGTTTGGTCATTTGACGACATTCAGCCCAGCATTTCCCCTTAGAGCAGTGATTATCTGATTGGTGCAGTATAAACAGTGAGCATTGCTATCCCTCTACATGTATATTTTGTTGTTGTTGTTCAGTCGCTAAGTTGTGCCCGACTCTTTGCGACCCCCTGGACCACAGCACGCCAGGCCTCCCTGTCCTCCACTAGCTTCCGGAGTTCGCCCAATTTCATGTTCATCGCTTCGGTGACACTGTCTAACCATCTCGTCCTCTGCCGCCCCCTTCTCCTTTTGCCTTCCATCTTTCCCAGCATGGGGGTCTTTTCTAAAGAGTCCTCTCTTCTCATGAGGTGGCCAAAGTATTTGAGCTTTAGTTGCAGGATTTGTCCTTCCGGGGAGCAATCAGGCTTGACTTCCTGTAGGATTGACCGATTGCATGTGTATTTTACATGCATATTACCTATACTTATATTAATAGATATCTTTAAGTATAAAAATTAAAGCTTCATGTGGAAAATGCCCTTAGTCTAATTACCTTTTGCCTTTTCATTTCTGCCTCTTGTGTTTGTCAAAAGGCACTTGGAAAGATCTAAAGTTGCCACATCTGTCATATTCTCCCTTAGCAGCTGTGGCATTTATGCATTCAAGACCTCCCTCAAGATTAGTTCAGCATGACTTGGCTGAATCTTTGTCATTTTGTTTTTCCAGGCATTTCTCCTGTTAACTGTTTTTGACTATATTCCCTGAACAAAATTAGTTGATCTGGACTTCTTCTTTTTTTGTACCTCAGTAATTCACACTGTCCAGACCAGGGGTGGCAAATTTGTTTCATACAATGGGCCGAATAACATTCATGGTGCTTTCTGTGGAGCAGGAAGTGACATCATTAAGCAGGAAGTGACATCATTAAGCAGATGATGGCCAGAAATAGGTACTTTGTTCTCACACAGAAACACATTAGCTGCAAATATCAGAAGAGAAAATATGCCAGTGAGAGAACCCCGTTATCACACTGGGAGAGTCCAATTGTAAGGGATGCCGTAGAAACTACTTCTAGAGGGCTGCATCTAGCCTGTGCACCTTATGTTTGGATGAGACTGCAGAAGCTGCTCTGTAACCTTTCAATATATTATATAGATATTTTTTGTCCAGCATCAGATCCTAAAAGTACTGCTTATTTAGTTGTCTAGACCATGGGTATCAAAACTAGTGGTCGGGCATTACAAACTACAAATCCGGCCTGCCCCAGGATTTTATCTGGCTTGCGGTAATTTAAAATATTTGACACTTTGACTTATTATATATCATTTCTCAGGTTAAGCAGGCATTATTTCTTTGTCCATGTCACATTTCTCTTTTGTTCTAAATTGCATCATGCTAATTACAAAAATGATCCAAGTAAAACCTATTCATTCATTTCAAATTCATTCATGTATAAAACTGATCTTTTTCCAGACCATGAAAGTCTGTAAAATATATGCTGTGGCCCTCTTACTAGGAAGTCGGGAGACCTTTGGTCTAGACAAACCATCACTACTACCGCTGAACCTTAGATATAGGAGTTCTGCAACAGCATTAATTGGTTGCAATGTTGTTTGAAAACACTACTTCAAAAAGGATGTCACTCATAAGTGTGAAAGAGAAAATGCCAGCTAAGAGTTCCTGGTAGTGGTGGGGGGACCCCCTATCCCTATCCCCATTTTTCCATGTCTTTTCTTGGATCTCCACCTTGCTGGACGAGACTGAAGTCCAGTTCCTCATTCTGCTTGTGTCTCTGCAGAGAATCAGTCCTTGTTACCAAGCACTTGTTCCCATTGACAACACCAAACCAGACGCTGGTACACTTGGCAGGGTGCAATGGGCTGCTCTGCTTCCCCACTGAAACAAGGGGGGTGTTGTTCTTGAAGGTCTCCAAAAGGTTTCAGAGCACAGCCCTTTCAGCAAAGCAGCCACGCTTGGTCAGATTACCCTCTAATTCACCAACATTGGAGGGTCGGCCAGAAAACCTTTCCAGAAGCATTTAGCTCTGCCGTAATATTTGGACGCAGGCCTTCTCCCCCCGACTCTCTCTTTTAAAACAATACTTCCTAATGATTTCTTGGGCACGGTTTTGTCAGCGCAAATCTGTAGGGACATGACAGATTGCATTTTTGGGTGGGGATTCATAACACTTGGCCATGTTGATTCATATTTCATGAGGGATGCTTACCAAATAGGCTTTTTCTCCACTGCCGTTGTTCAGTGGAGGGTGACATGTGCTTTCTCTGTGTAATGTGTCACCTGATGATGGCCTCACTCGCGTGGCATGGATGGTGCGCAACAGCATGTTATGAATTGGTTGAAGTATGTTTCAGTGTCGCCACCTGCTAACTTACCATAGGTAATAATGAAATATTTCATAAGTACAAACTGGATAAGGACCGAGACAGTCATTCATATATAGCCCAATGAAGAATTGCCTGGGATGTCATGTCTTGCTTATCAATTGGACTTGTGCATGGCACAGGGTGGCACAGGATTCAAGAAGTAGTAGCCAGTGGTTGGGTCACCATACAGCAGCCCTTAGAAGCAAAATCTCTTTGCCCTTGTTTACTAGGACAGTTTTTCTCAAACTGTTGGTTGGGACCCTGATGTCAGGCGGGCCATGGAAAACTGGGAACAGCCATCTTGGAATCTGCAGACCTTACTCTTGCTATATTCCTTTTGTGAGTGTTAACGGTTTGAATTTTCAAATGAGTTTTTAAAAATGGTTTTAGTTCAGTGCTATTATCTAATATTTCATCCTAATCCCGCTTCATGGATGTTCAGTTGCTACAGTCCAAAAATACCAGTTTGCATTTCAGGAGTATAATTTGATTACATCACAATGACGGCACTTCCTGCTTGATGATGTCACTTCTGACTATGACCACTTCCAGGTCAAGAATATAACTTCCGTTGGGTTCCAACATGAGTGCCATTCTAAAAAGTGGGTCCCGGTCTAAAAACGTTTGAGAACCACTGCACTAGGACATTAAAAAAATATCTCTGGGAAAAGATAAAAAGCTAACGTCTTACTGATAGTCATTGATACGTAGCCTTGACAGCCCAATCCTACTGGGGCTGTTCGCTGGTAGAATGTATGTTCCTCTATCATTGACCGTCTTATAGCAGTCATAAAAGGTGCTCCGGCAGCACATGAAGTCATGTGCTGCAGGGGCATTGGCAGAAAGGCTGGAGTGGTTTCTCCCCTGCCAACAGATTGTTATGGGCTTGCCAACAAAGATAGACAAGTGGGGGAGATGGAACAGGGTTGGGAGAGGGTGTTAATGGAGCAGTAACTGGGCAGGGGAAGGATGGATCATCTCTGGGAAGGGGTGGGTTCAGTGGTAATGGCAGCCTCCAAATCCTAGCCCCCTTCCTGGACCCAATCCCACCACACTGGTCCATGTAGACCTGTGCCAGGAATTTTGCTAGCACCGGTCCGAGTAGACTTCTCCATACCATTCCCTTATCCAGGGGAGACCTCCACGATTGCCTCCTGCAGGAAGCAGTGGTAGCCATTTTGGCTTGGGGGGGGCAGAGAATTGTTTTCAGCTGTAAATCCAGTAGTCTCACCAAACTACACTTCCCACTATTCTTTGGGAGAAACCACGGCTGTTAATACTAGTTTGTCATGCAGATTATCTGTAGTTGAGGTGTCCCAGCTGAGAGTACTAAGGAAAGAGATCTAATTTAAGGAAATGGATGCTATATCTGATAGAATTAAAAATAGATAAAAGGGGATGTTCTTAACTGGATTTCACGGTTCCGTGAAAAATGGGCTGAATTATTCAGCAGAATAATGAGCCTCTTTTCATTGGTGCTAATTCTAGGTACATTTCTGTCAACAAGATATTTCTCGAACAATGTGGGGATTATTCTAACTCATTTCACTTCTTTTAACATTGCAGTCCACTCATGTTGCCCAAGCCAGCTTCCGGGTTGACGCTTTTGGATCTTCTTTCATCTTGGATGTAGCGTTAAACCAGTAAGTATTTAAATGTATTAATAATTGAATGGTTCCATTGGATTCCTCTCTTTCTAGCCTCGTATGCATATATTTTAATAATTTCCACTACTGCAATTTGATACCTGCCGTAATGCAGCTTGGCACGACCTTAAGCCTTCTGAGTTTAGCCTTGTGCTTGGTTGGAAATTGACAAAGCCAAGTTGCAAACCAAACCATTCTAAGGCTGCAATCCTATACACACTTTCCTGGGAGTAAGCCCCATTGAACACAATGGGACTTACTTCTGAGTAGACAGGCATAGGATTGTGCTCCGAGTGGCGTTGCTTGTCACACCTAGCTGCATTATTTCTAAAATTACAAGCTGCTTATACTTTGCGTGTTGTGAAATGGATGGAATAAACCCTCTGTGTGACTGAGGACACATTTGTGTTTTGTATTCTGTGGATGAAGAATGAAATCTCCGTCCTTCCTTGGTGTGAAGTGGCATCGCTGTTGGTTGAAGAAGTATGGATTATGTTTTCTACCAGTCCGGGAGAATTGGCTTTTTCTTTGACAAATACTGTGTGCAGTTCCTTACTTTACTGTAAAGCCGGGTATCTTTTCAGAAATGCGCGTGCACATATGTGGAGCCGGTAACCACCCATTCCTTGATATCTATGGATTAGTGTCTGATCTGGGTCTGGCTGCAGATGTGCTGCTGCTGCTGTTAGAGAGAAGAAGCACTTCCTATCACTGGCAAGGAAACATGTGGATGATGGGTTTTAATTAGGCTGCACCTTGGATACTTGATGCCTCTGGTATCCAGAATAACTTGGCCTAGTTCGTCAGTGTATTGAATTGATCCAAAGGAATGGAGGCAGTTGCATCAGATGCCGTGGAAGGAAATCCAAATGACATTTCAATTGCGTTAAAAATATAACAGATATTTGGACAGCCAAGCCGCGGTTTTTGCAGGGACAAGTTGATAAATCCCGCCGTAGCTTTTCTTGGCATAAAAGACCGTACCATGGATGCTGAAGTGTGATGTAAACTGCAAACGAAAAACATATTTTGAGTTTGCCCTGGATCACAGGAAGACGAATGGCGTAAATGAAAACTGAGTGACAGCACAGGCAGAGAAGACTCTTGTGGTTACCGAGAGTGTGGGAGTCGATGTGGCAAGAGCATTGACCTTTGTTACCATCATGTGACGAGGACGGATAAGTTTGCAAAAGTTGGTTGCGCGTTAAAAATGCTCCTTGGTTAACGGCAAGGAATGAAGGCTCTTTGTAAGGGTTCCTTGTGTCTGCCTCAGGCTTTTTGCCTGTGTATTTAAGAGCACAATCCTAACCTGGAGTTAGGCCGGCACAGTTCGGCCTGCAAAATTTGGCCGGCACAAGGGACACTGTCAAGTGAGTTTGGACCACTCTTGGAGTCAGAGAGGCCAGCACACAGACAGGCGCCATCTTCCTAACTCCGAGAGTGGTCCAAACAGCCTAAGGTTAGGATTGTACATGCAATCTGTACATGCAGTTGCTGTGCTGTGGTTTGCACAAGCCAATTTTGACACTAAGGTGATATTTGGACAGTGGTGGCCTTTCAGGAGACTGGGGGTGCAATCCAAGCACAAGTCTCCTGTACTAGCCAAGGAGTACCACCATTGCACCGTAAAGCATGTTTGCGACGACTCAGGAGGCAGGGAGGCCAGCGCATGGATGTATACTGGCTTCCCTGCACTGTTTCCTGGGCCGGTCAAGCCTAGGTAAGGCTGGCATAGGGATGCTGGTGCGGGAGTTTGGGAAGGCATGGGAGGAGGGCAGAGGGAAGGCGAAATGGGTGGTAGGAGGGCAGGCCCATGGATGAACTGACCCAGGGAGGGGGTGCCAGGATCCGGCACTTAGGCCAGATCCTAACCCCTGTCCAAGGTGGCCTGTGCTCGCTCCAGGCTGCTTGGATTTGCACCACTGGTTTTTGCAGTGCAGATCTGAGTAGCCCCATTTGGGCTGCTGCTGCATTACCTGGGGTAAGAGGAATTGATTCCCCTTGCCTGGGTTGCAGTGTAGCCAGTCCCAGCCCCATGCCAGATATGTCGTAGGCTAGTTGGCCTGCCTAGGATAGCACTCTGGGTGAAACAACTGCTTTGAGTGGCGAGCTGGGAGAGGTGATGGGTAGCCTTGCGCCTTGTGTCTGCCCACCTGCCACTTTTCTGGGTTTTGGAGTGGCAGATCTTGAGTAATTAATTGCTCATTGGTTTGGGAAGATGCATTCATGACTACTATTCTTACAGACATTCCCCTTATCTCTTGTACTTTGTCTACAAATGTAAGGAACATGTTGGAAGCGTATTCTCGATTTCTCCTACATCTGTTCAGCCACCAATGTGGAATTAATTGTAGCAGAATATCTGCCTTGGCCAACTTCCTTCTTGGCTGGTCTGCGTTTGATCAAGTGCTCTTATACGTTGGTTACAACTCTTCCAAACTGTTTCCATATGAATACGGAGAACTCTTTGGATAGCAGTTTTTGGAACATCGTTGCCTACTTTGAATTATGTTAGTATTACTGGAATTTAAAGTTTTTGTGACATTTATTTTGGCACACTGAGCACTTTTGCCAGGAATACAACTTTTCAAACATTTCTCATATTTTAGTTGTGGTGTTTTCTTTTTTTTCGAATAAAACAGGCATTTATCCTCAATATAGTATCAAGCATCTCAAGTCGTTTACCCTACATTGATAATGGAAAGGGACAAAAACATTGTCTTCCTTTGTATCCCCAAAATGGCACTCTCCAGAGGTCCCCAAATTAAAACTGTTATTACTTGTAGATCTGTTTTTGCAAATATTTCTTTCCCCTGACAGTTTTGCTTTATTCCAAAGATTAATTTTGTTCTAAAGGGATGTATGTCTTCTAAATTTCCTACTTATACAAGCATAGTTGTGAACATATATTATAGTTTATGACTAAGCTGATTTTGAGAGACCTACAGCTTTATTTTTAAACCTTCTTGTGTTATAAAATGTGCTTCGTAGCAATCAGATCACGACGAGTAATCCTGCTTGGTATAATAATGGTTCACATGAAGTTCTAACGGGTGATCTGCACCAGGGTGGCTGCTTTGGTGAAAGAGAGAGCGGGAGAGCCTGCAAAATACTTAAAGTTGCTGCATTCTGCCTTAGCTAAGCTGTGTGATCAGAAAAACCATTGAGGAGGGTTGGTCTAGGGTGAGTTCAGCTTTTTTGCATAGTGGTGATTTGAGCCCATGTTGGGCTGCCACTGGAAATAAGGTCCTGCAGTGGGAGCCGCCGTCAGGCAGTAGTGTCATCTAACGGGTACGCTGGGCGGGAGGAACTCCGTTTCGACGTCTTCCCTGCCCCCGATGGCGAAATGGAGCGTTACGCAACGGGCAGGCTGCCGCTCACCCGTTCTTCCCGCCCAGCGTACCTGTTAGATGACACTACTACTGGCAGGTCCCACCCCCTCATGGGGCCGTGCCTCCCCCCCCCGCCCAGGAACACCCTCCCAGAAGGAGCACCATACCGGTGAGGGGTAAACTCTCCTCTCGCTGGCGTTGTGTCACCCCCTTTGGGTGGTGAGGGGGTGTCACAGCACAGGTGGTAGGAGCAGGTTTACAACACCAGTATTGGAAAGGTTCAGGATTGGGCCCTTAGTCATCAATGCTGGTTAAAAAAAACATGCATGTAGGCTACCATAGGTTACTAAGGCAAGAGTTGTTTTCAGGTATGTGGAAAGATCTTGAAATCTGTTCAAAAACACATTTTTGTGTGTGGAGCTTTCCTGAAAATGTTGCAAAAAAGCAACTTTTTAAAATGGTGCAAAAATGCATCTATGGTAGAAAATGGGTTCCGCAACCTCCTAAAACTCAGCTTGCGGCCCTCAAGGACTTGTCTTCCCCCCTTCAAACAGAAAGAAAAATGAAAGGATTTCTGGATGTTGCAGTGAGGGTGACTTCAATTTAGAGTAGTTGGAAGGTGTCTACCATTATCTAGTATTATTTTCTAGAGCCAGGATGTGCTTCGGTTTCACATATGGACTGTTTCCCCATACATTGCAAAAAAGAAATCCATGCAACGTATCTTTACACACATGGATTGTGTCCTTCTACTAAATTGACTGCAGGCACTGCCACCTTGGGTGCACATAATTTTTACTCATTCACGAATCTGTGGACAGGATAGTGGGCTTGAGCCTCTTTGAGCCTTTGCAGTGATCATCAAAAGGGCCACAGAATGTTACAGGGGGACGGTCTTTGATGAAAATCGTATGAGCTTTTTTTTAAAAGTTATGTGCCTCTTTGGTGTGTCCAGATTGCTCCATTTTTTTTCTTTAAAACGTAAGGCAAAACGGGTGATGAATTATTACAAACATGGAAAGAATTAAAAGATGGGGGATTTGGAATCGCCGAAAGACAAGCTGGAAAGAAATAACTCGTATGAAAATAATTTAATGCAATAAATAAGGTTGTAAATCAGGGACTCCCCTTGACCCCCTTTTTCATTATTCAAGAACAAAGGGGTATTCACACAAGCTGTTAGAAGCTGCCAGTACAGAGTACTTGGAGCATCCGCAGATACGGAGCAGAAAAGAAATATATTAGACTACATATGCTTTATTACAAATATATTGGACTACACATCTTGGAGCGCAGAGGCTCAGTTTTGTATAGGATATTTGAGAAGTGTTGCAACATAGCAACTTATTCCAGCTTGACAATCAATAGTTACATCTAGTTTTCTGATAGGATAGAAAATTGGTAGTGAAACAGAAATCTTTTAAAACAGGATGCCTTATTCCGATATATTAACAAGCCGTGGTTTATTGTTAGGTGCATCAGGCTCATACTTCTTCTAGTTAAGCCTTGTGACAAACCTCAATTGTCTGTTTCATCTGAATACAGGAATTGAGTTTCTGCAAACCATGATTATTTTTCAAACTAGGGTCAGAACCTGGTATCCTGGTTTGCTAGCTGTCTGGCTTATACAAACCACAGTTTCCTATATTTGTACAAAATAGGAAATCAGTTCATTACAACCTGAAAGGCCTACCTTTCTTCTTCTCTTACTCATGGATAGAGGGTTTTTTTCCACCCTGGTAAGATATGATTGCAGCCAGATCTTGCTGAACACAATGGGCTTACTTCTGAGTAACCCCCTGTTTTCACCTCTACTTATGGAGGAACGAGAAGATGTGAGCGTACACCTTGCCATGGTGCATTCTCTTAACAACAAATCATGTCTTGTTACATTTGAATGCATCTGTAGTCTTGGGTAAGGATCAAATCAGTTTTACTGTGTTCGTTGATGTACCGTTTTTGAGAATAAAAAAGAGAACCATGGAGTTCTTAAACGTACATAACTGTAAGCTCCATTCATGCATTGGTTCGACATGCAGCTGTTGTGCTTTATTACTTGAATGTGTAAAACTGCCATCACGGATTGCTTTATGTTGCCTTATTAGGGAGTATCTTAATAATGGAAGAAAGATGCATCAATTTTCAGTTTATTGCTTTACTTGAAAGTGTGAACTCTCAGCCCATAATAAAATGTCAGCCCGAAATATCTGGTTTATTTTAGGATTCTTTTTCCGAAATTCACTTTTCTTATGCTAATAAGAAGCTTTGAAATCTGGTTGAAATCTAATCTGAAATCTAATTTTTGCATGCGACTCTGTTTACAGCATTTAACACTCAGTGCTCCTTGCACAGAGAAGTCCATTTCAGCTGACTGTCGGTGCTAGCTGAATTAGGTCAGAATTGTTGTTCAAAAAACAATAGGTTCCATTGCCTTTCTCACAATCCCTATGGAAAAAATAAAGGCTTATTCATAATGTATGCAGATTTGTTTCTGGGGCCTTCTGAGCTTTGTCGCATTTATTATTTCATCATTTTTCCATGTTTCCTGGATTTCATGTGTAGAAAGCAAGCTCTATGGATTCAGAAGAAAGTGGCCAAGATTACGTTATTTTACACAGGAGCTTAGATTCCCACACAACTTGGCATTTTGCCCCCCTGTAGGAATGCCACTGCCCCAAGGTTCTATAGGCTAGCACTGGGAACTCCTAGCAGTGGGTAGTCAGGGGTTTAGAACATTGGTGGTTGGGGTTTTTAACAAAGAGTGTTGATGTTCCATGGTGGTGGGGAAGATTCTTTGTCCCTCCCCCTGAAAACCATCAACAGGCCCAAATGGTGCTGATGGCACCTTAGCGTAGGTACTGTGAATCTGTCATGTAGCAGTGGCTCCGTTACGCCTGAATAAAAAAATGCCCAAACAAAGTTGCAAACAAATTTATCTAGTGACCCCATTCTGTTCTTTCTCTTTTATTCTGTTCCAAAAAGAGAAACCAGGACTGACATCTGATGTAATACCCTGCATGATGAAGGAAGACTCCTTCTGTATTTCCAGCAAAGCCCTCTAATGCAAGGTCGCCTGGGAATACCTGGCCATACACCTTGAGTCATCCAACTCCTGTTGGTTTTTCTCATTGGGGACTTTCTTGGACTCTCCAGCCATGGTACTTTTAAGGCAGTGTTAATGGGCAGCGCTCAGTGTCACGAGACAAACAAGGAGAGAGGCAGATGAAGGGTAGACAGGCCTAATTTTGGATGGGATTATTAATTAATCAAGAGCATTATTTACTTAAGAGATTTATATCTTGCCTTTTTAGATTAAAAACCTCACAAGGTGGCTTACAACAAGGGTTAAGATGGTAGTAAGAAGACAATGCAAAGTTTATATACAGGTCCAGACTCTTATCTGCAGATTCCATGTCCGTGGGTTTAACTACCCAGGGGTTCCAATCCAGTGGGGGAGTGCTGGACCTGAACTCCCAGACTTGACCAGAGATACTCCCCAGATATTCCCATCTTTTCTGTGGCCTTCTAGCATCTCCAGTTGCCTCTCTGGGGCCCATAGAGGCATCTGCAAGCCTCGGAATATCTCCTGTCCCATATGGGGGTACTACGGACTGGACCCACGGGTTTCATTATTTGCAGGTTTTGGTATTGTGGGTTGTCTGAAATCCAAGAAAAGGCATCTGAGGTAGGTGAGTGAGTAGTAGATGATGATGATTGATGATGATGATGAAGTTCCCTTGCCCAGAATAGACCTCTGGGGCTGCCCTCCGCCAAGATGCAGCTTGAGCCATTTTGACTCAGCTGCATCTGAGAGTAGGAAGCACAGGATTCAGCTGCTGGGCTGCAGTCCTGAACACACTTTCCTGGGAGTAAGCCCCATTGAATACAATGGGACGTAATTCTGAGTAGACATGCATACGTTTGTGTTAAATGGGTGTTTTTATGTTTCACTTTAGAGAAAAGAAGGTCCTGCTTCTCACATTAGGGGTGGCACAGTTAGGCCAGCAAAGTTTGGCCAGCCTAAAGTATGTTTGGACCACTCTCGGAGTCAGAGGGGCCAGAACACAGATGTGCACCATCCTCCCTGACTCCGTGGATGGTCCAAACACACTTTACAGTGTCTCTTGTGCTGGCCAAACTTTGCTGGCCTAATTGTGCCGGCCTAACTCCAGGTTAGGATTGCACCCTCGAGATGTTTTGCCAGTTTCCCCTTAATTCTGTGACCCTCTGGGCAGAGACGTCATCCGGGCGCGCCAGGAACTGGAACGCCCGGATGATTGACAGCCCTCCGCCCCTATGGCGGAGGGCAGCCACGCCTCCCTGTGCCTCACAGCCCCCGAATCGCTCCATTTCAGAGCGATTCGGGATGCGAGGGAGGGCCTGAAAGCAGCTCGCCCATCCTTGGGAGAGGCAGTGTGGCCCGGGCCCGTCCAAGAACTGGCGGAACGGCGTGCCGGGCCGTTCCACCAGGATAACACCACTGCCTCTGGGCCCTAAGCAGTCCTGTCCTGGTGGTGGTGGTGTTCTTGACCCCACTTCAGTAAATATTCAGTGGGCACATAAGGTTGTTGGCTGGGGAGGACAACTTCCACAAGCTACCTTCTGTGTCCACCCTTTAGGATACAAAGATACAAGCCTATGGATAGAAGCCTTTTATTATTTATGTCTCCTTTTATATAGGCCTATAAATCATCATGGCACATTGCCTTTTCAATGGATATGGGCCAGTCAGTAATAGAAAGAGGCAAGAAGAAATACATTTTTACTTGGAAAGAAATATCCAGAGACAGAGGTGAACTAATGTCACGGGAAGATGAATTGGAAAACAAGATTCATTCTGAAATGTCATGGGTTTAGTCTTGTAATTACATCTAACATTGTCTTGTGGATCTTAAGGTTTCCGTTTGATTCTGAAAGTAGGTCTAGAAAAGTTTTCGCTTTAAAAAAGGGAAAGTAAAATGGGATAGATAAATACCAATGCAAAATCAAATGCAGGGCATTGTGTCAAGTACGTTGACAATCTTCCTTAGCACATACCCTTAGCACCTAACACATCACAGGCACAATGTCATAGTTGGAAATGGCATTCCTGTATTTTGTTATCACTACTATTTCATATTACCGATCACTTTCTGATCCTGATAGCAGGTTGTGTGTGATATGGTGCCTTAGTACTTGCATGTGTACATTTGCATGCATGTGCACCATGTACAGGCAAGATGCCAGATGCAGGGGACTCGGAATGCCAGATGCAGGGGAGTGGCAACAGGTTGCAGACGTCTTGTTGTCTTGTGTGCTCCCCGAGGCATCTGGTGGGCCACTGTGAGCTATAGGAAGCTGGACTAGATGGGTCTTTAGCCTGATCCAGCAGGGCTCATCTTATGTTCTTAAGGCCCAGATTGGGTTGCACGTTATTATAGCTCCCTCCCCAGATAGGATAGCAAATTCTGTTTTATTTACCTCAGAATTTTATCTCAAAATTTACCTCAGAATGCCAGATACAAGGGAGTGGCAACAGGATGCAAGCGAGGCATCTGGTGGGCCACTGTAAGATACAGGAAGCTGGACTAGATGGGCCATTGTCCTGATCCAGCAGGGCTCTTCTTGTGCTCTTATGCATCTGTCTTCCACTCAGGGTGCAATCCTAGCCTGGACTTGGGCCAGCACAAGTGACTTAACTCTAGGTTAGGATTGCTCCCTTAGAGGTTTAACCTTGGAGAGGAGCTAGCTGGAACTCCAATAATGGCACCTCTGCTATGCATGCCAGAAAGCTGAAAGAGTAACCTTCAACATTTTTGCCTTAGGGCAAAATAGGGACAAGATACAGGGTTGCCCCATCCCTGTGGCCAACTGAAGCAGTTGCCCTGGGCAGCAGCTCTTCTCTCTGCTTTTCTTTTCACTCCTTTTCTTTCTCCTTTCATTCCCATAGATTGGAAAAGGAACTGGGGGACAGAGAAGCAAAGAAAGTGTGGAGGGGAGGAAAATGCTGAGCTAGAGCATTGGGCAGTGAAAGGAGCAGAGGCTGGCCCATTATTGAGGAAGGGGGTTGGCCGTTGGCATGCCCCCTCAGGTGTTGAGGCCTGACAAAATATGTTCACTCACTCTGGTGCAGGTACCTAGTCAGTAGGGTCTATCTCTGGTAAAGAGAGACACCTGGAACATAGCAGTAATCCATAGATAGGAATGAACCTCAAAGATCCACAGTCTTCAGCAAGCAGACCCAAAATGGGAATATATATACGGTAATCCATACCAGACTCTTCCTATTGGCCAGTTTCAAATGCCAGATCACAGCATATAAAAATATTTTTTCCCCTCGTTGTGTAGTTCTAGTAGATACAGCCAAGGCCGGAGCAAATAATTTAACCCTGGTTGTCTTCATCATTCCAAAGGATGAGACTCCGCATTTTATTTTGTGTCCAAACAGAAGATGTTGGCTGCAGTTGCAGATGATGCCACAGCTGTGATGACTGATCTCATGCCGGCCCCAAGGGAAATATTAGTTTATGCTCTCTATCCGTTGCCATAGATGGGGTGTGGGGCACATCTGTATATCTGAAGCGCTTTTCTTGCACCAAGTATTGCATTTCTGGCTTTGTAACCTAGTACATTCTTTTAATTGGGGATGGTAAACAATGGCGGTGGTTCTCAAACCTTTTAGCACTGGGACCCACTTTTTAGAATGACAATCTGGCCGGGACTTAATGCTGGAAGTGATGTCATTAACCTGGACATGATGTAATGGCCGGACGTGCCATCATTGTGTTGCCAGAGCCTGCTGCGTTTCTGAGACTGCAGCAATACGTTGGGTTATTTCTCAACCATGTTCGAATAGCAGTGACAACCAGAAAGAGAAAAAAAAGCCTATTTACAACCTTGACACAAACAAAACGACTACACAGCTCTCCCCCTTTCCAGCAATGCGTCTTCCCGTATTTTCAATAAGGCTGCCCTACGTGCTTCGCGACCCACCTGAAATTGGCTCATGACCGACTGGTGGTTCCTGACTCAGTTTGGGAACCACTGATTTAAGGTGATTAATCATGCGCTGTCTCACCAGTGCTTCATTGATTAAATTTTAAATGCATATGCATGTTGCCAAAGCCTGAGTGTAGATGCCTTTTTGAGAGACAACCACTGCAATCCTATGTAGGTCTACTCAGCAGTAAGCCTTGCTAAATTCAGCAGGACTTACTCCCTTGTAATTGTGTTCAGGACAGTATTCCTGAGATGTCCTTTGGAAGCATTCCCTCAAAGTAGAATTTTCAGAAGTAAAATGTGAACAGGTTTAAAGTCTCAGTTCCGAAATAGTCAGGGCGTGTGAGTGGTGCCATAGTAAGTTCAGGGCTGGACCACCCAGGACAACTGGGATGGGTGCTTCAGGGAGCAGATTGGTGGGGGGGCACCCATCTCTGCCTGTTTCCTCCACTACTGCTCCTCCCACTCAGTGGATTGAAAATGGACAATGGAGTGGAAGAGGAAGTTTGCCCAGCGAGGGGGCAGCTTGCCTGCTCCCATCCAACGCGGAAATGTCAGCCCAATCCTAACTTGCACTGGCTTAACAGGTCTGTGGGCCTGCGCTATATCCAGTGCAAGTTAGGAGGCTGCTGGCGCCTCCTGGGGGCAAGGGCATGTTCAGGGGAGGCTCCAGGCTCTCCTATGAATTCCTCGGATCTGCACCTGCTGTATTTCAAGTGCAGCTCCGAGGATGGTACGCAGCCTGAATCGGTACTGCTTGGTTTGGGGACAGAACCTTGGAGGCAGAGGTGGAGGAAAGGTGTAGCCCGGGGTGGTGCGAGCCATGGGCGCTGGCAGCGGCGGGGCGCCATTTTTGCAGAGTCTGTGGACTAACCCGCGCGCTGTCTGGCCCTCCCTCCCTCGCATCCATTCCGCTCCAAAATGGAGCTATTCCGGGCGCAGGGAGGCATGGCTGGGCGACGCAGGGGGGTGGGGCGACGTGCTGGGGGCATGGTTTCGTCGCCCTGCCATGGGCACACTCAGGGCTCCGTTTGTCCCTGTTTGGATGCAGCCTAACGGCTGCGTCCCAACCCCGCCCCCTCCTGGGGCTGACACGCCCACACCCCACTCAGTACAGGCCTCCCTCCCGCCTGCCCTCCTCTCAGAACCACCCTTGTACCAGCCGAGTTTGGCTGGTGCAAGAGAGGCTCTCCCTTGTGCAAGGGAGTGCTCATGGGCTGACGCTACTGCTAGGGTCAACATGAGAGCTCTAGCACTGATGCGAGCGTGCCGGTCGGTGCCCCCACATTGGCACTAGTGATGTAGCGTGACGCAGTGACGTTGGGGTTGGCGCTACATCCTATAAAGGATTGCGCCCTGTGTAGCTGTGTGTGCTCGGGCTGAGCCAGCACGTCGAAGGCTGGTGCAAGTCAGGCTATTGGATCATCTATCCCACTCTGTATCCTAATTCCCCCCTGAACCCCCCGACAAACTGCCCCCTCCACCATGTTACCAGAACCGCTGGAGGGTCTATGCCATCCCAAAGGCACAATTGGATTGCGCCATTAGTAGCAAAACTCCCATTGCTGAACGGCTTCTGAGGTGATGCTGTCATAAATCAGTCTGGGTACCAATCCTGTTCCTTGGTGTCACCCATCCTTATTTTTCCGATGTTTAACTCCCGGGTGTGAAGGATGCTCTTTCATTGCTCAGCACAATCAGTTTCATCTTTCCTTTCTGCACTTAATTAAGATGGAACAGTAGCCCAGAATTGTATTCATTCTTCCTGTCCCAAAAGATGTTGGTTAAAAACAAAACAAAACACCAAACAGAACCATACCCTGTAAGGCGTTCTTGGAAGTTTTGTGTTTAAAAAATGAAGAAGTTGCACTGTCCTTCTCTTAATGTTTTGTCACACGCATTCCAGTGGCTAATTATTTGAACAGGAGAATAAAACGGCTGAAATGTTTGGTTTCGGGTGCAGAAGTGAAGAAATGTACTGCAAGGCAAATGGCAAGTGGGTTCTCCGGTTTTTCATAGAAACTTGGGCAGAAATAGTTTCCAGAAACAAAAAATGTAGCTATTGTCTTTCAGCCGGCATAAATATTTAATTTGGTTGTCTGGATGTTGGCATAAAAGCCTTTGGCCCAAGAACATATGATTGATTATTATGTTGCTAAGTTTGTGTGCTGTGGCCTCTTCCCTCCTGTCATTCTGCCCCCTCCCCGCCCCCAGAAGCATTACATTGACTCAGGATTAACTGTTTAGTTACAAGTGATTACAGAAACCGACTAGGCCAGTGGTTCCCAAACTGTGGGTCAGGACCCACCAGTGTGTTGCAAGCCAGTTTTAAGTGGGTTGTGAAGCACCTACAGCAGCATTGAAAAGATGGGAAGGGGGGGCTGTCGAGTGGTTTTGCTTGTGTCAAGGTAGTAAATAAGCTTTTTTTTTCTTTCCGATTCCCTTTGCTATTGGAAAATGGCTGAGAATTAACCCAACATATTGCTGCATTCTCAGGAAAGCAGCCGGCTCTGGCATCACAATGATGCCACTTCTGATCATGACGTCACTGCTGGTGGGCCCTGGACATATTGTTATTCTAAAAAGTGGGTCCCAGTGCTAAAATGTTGGAGAACCTTATAGCATCCGGGGGGTGAGAAGGTATATGTAGGCTGCAGCCAGTGGCGTTATTCACCCAGTATGCTGGGCGGGACTTACCTTTGAGCGGCAGTCCGCCCGTTGCGTCACGCCGCGTTCAAACGCGGCGTGATGCAACGGGTGGACTGCCGCTCAAAGGTAAGTCCCGCCCAGCGTACCGGGTGAATAACGCCACTGGCTGCAGTGCCCCAAACCTGGAGTGTTACTGTAATAATTGGGAATGAAACTGAGGAAGGACATGTAGACTGGAGCAAGTGGGGGGGGGGTCTGCCCCACGACCGTGCACCCTCCTTCCCTCCCTAGGGACAGAACAGTTCCTCAGCCTTCCAAGGCTGTAGCCTGTCTGTTGTATGCGGCCAGCCTCTGCTTCGCTGCTCGAGTGCTGCGCTTTGATGCCGGGCTAAAGGAGATGCTTTCTTCTGAAGTCCGCTGGCCTCCTTCCTGGGCCAGCCACTTGAGCGGAAATCGCGCCTGCGGAGTCCTTTGCCTTCCTGCCTGAATTGCAGTCGTGCTGGCTGAAAGATTGCAGTCATTCTTCTGGTTCCAGCTCCTGTTTCCCAGCACGTTGATGGAACGGCTCTGACTGGTGAGAGAGAGGCTGGACTCCAATGTCAGCCGAATGTCCTGAACCACTGTGCAGATATAGCTGTGAGAGCCAAATTTAGGGCGCAATCAGTGATGTCATGCAGGGGGAATGCGGGGGAACTCAGTTCCACTAGTTAAAATTAGGGCTGACCCTACCCACTTCACTCTCCCTCCTCCCCCCTCCCAATTCCTCTGCAAAGAGCTTTTCTTCTTGGTTGGCCGGCACTCAGAGGGTTAAAGGCAGTGACATCATTCAGGGGGAATGGAACAGAACGGGCATTCCGGTTCCTAACGGGCTCCGTGGCTGGTTCCGGGTTCCCGACAAGTGCCAATCAAAAGTGAGTTCCTGTTCCTAAATCATTTGAATGACACCACTGGGCGCAATCTTAACCTGGAGTTAGGCTGGCACAGTTAGGCCAGCAAAGTTTGGCTGGCACAAGGGCCACAGTAAAGTGCGCTTGGACCACTCCTGGAGTCAGAAAGGCCAGCAAACAGATGTGCGCCATCCTCCCTGACTCCAAGAGTGGTCCAAAGATACTTTATGATATCCCTTGGGCCGGCCAAACTTTGCTGGCCTAACTGTGCTGGCCTAAAACCAAGTTAGGATTGCGTTCCCAGTGCTTTCCCACCCCTCTAGGAACGCCACAGGAGGGGGGGGGCTGGTATTGCAAGGTGTGGTGTTACACACATGTAATACTAAATGTTTCATTTAGGAAAAAAACCTAGCGGGGGACGGGGACTTATTAGGATCAGGAGCTTCACCCTCCCACACTAATAGCATCTTGGGGCGTAGTTTTCATTGGGATAGCAGAGTGGAATGGAACAGTTGAATAACAGCCACCCTTTGCTCGGTAATCCTAATCGTGAATGCCATTCCTTAGCTCTTTCTTGCTTTCTTTCCAAACACAAGCTGTGATTATATGTTAGTGTTACTTGTGTTTTGATCCGTTGTAGTGAGCTTTTGCTGGAAGGGAAATAAACTGTGGCCTCCCCTCATTTGCTCTAGAAAAATACACCCAGAGGTGTGCACATTTAACACTGCATGTCATCTTGCATTGAGCCTGAATTTCCAACACAAATTGGGGAAAAAAAACACACGGAACAATGACAAAAAGCTGGTCTCCTTGGTTAACAATTGCCTATTTGCAATTTCTTGTATGCACCAGTGATAGACAGAGCTGATTATTAAAATGGACAGCATGTCCACCTCCACAGTGATATCACCACAAGGGTGAGAGAGCATCTTCCAGCTTTCTATGTCAGTTTGAAAAAAAGGCTTCCTGTAACTCCTTCATCTTGACAAAAGCAACTTTGAGCCAATGCTTTCCAAATTTCCAGTGCTGATCTGCCATGGAGACCTTGTCAAGATAAGGGGACATTTTCTCCCTTATGTCAGGGCTGCATTACAGCTGCATCAGTGCTGGGAAGTTGGATCGGATTGGGCCCCTAGTGTTTTGAAACATAACCTCACTTGCTCTTAATGCCTGGATCCACTATGTATTATTTAACTCTGTAAATGTATTACTTAGGTTTTTATTAAGCATGCCCGCAGTATGACGGAAGAAGCATGTGGCTGTCATTTGGAGATCAAATGAGCAGAGAGCTGCTTTTGCAAATTGTTCTAAAAATACCTTGTATTCGCTATAGTCATGTGATGTGATGCCACAAAAGGGGTCCTGGCATGCTGGAAATTACTGGGCATCTGTGCAGGCGGCGCAGCCACCTTAAATTCCCCTGCCCGTCCACGTATTGGAACATGCTAGTGCTGGTGGGAGAAGATGTTCAATTGATGCTCCTGACAGATGTTCATTTTTAGCCTTTCCATGACATCAGACGCGAGTCCACAAACCGAGACTTTGTCCTGGTGCTGCTCTTGGGTATGGTTTATTCAGAAACAGGCTCTTAGCTCAGTAGTAGAAAAGTGCAGGAAGTGTCCGGGGTTCAATCCTTGGCTTCTCCGTGCAAGCCTGGGAAAGACTCATGTCTGGGACTTTTGGAGAGCTATTGTCAGCCAATAGTGGTCCACCTGCAGCAGTGGTCCAGCTTGCAATATGACAGCTTCCTGTGTTCATCTTCAGTTTTTCTTGCAGATTCACCTGTTAGGGAAATCAATCCTTTTGTAAACAGAAGTCCATGTTTATTCCTGCCAAAGCTTATTCTTAAGGTCATTCTCATACAGGTTGATTATCATCCAGACCGTTTGGGAAGGGAGGGTGTCCAGATTTCAGGTTTTCCTGGATTTCAGAATAATTGCATAAAACATAAGGAGTCATGCATCCTCTTGCCCTTTTCACTGTTATCCAGTCGGGCGTCCCCTAGCCTCTTTCACATTTTTCAACCATGTCTCTATAGGCGCTCACCACAGAGCTGAGATGGAACTTAGAGTCTGTACGTGGGAGTGAGCACAAGACCTTCTTTCTACAGAAAGTTTGAAAAAAGTCTTGGACAAAGATGTCTGGATTTCAGAATAGTCTGGATTTCAGATGTCCAGATAAGGGATAATTTGCCTGTATGATCAACTGCTTATGGATGGCAGTCAATTGAGATAGGAGGTGGTGGTGGTGGTAGTAGTAGTGAGAATTAGATCTGTCTACCAGTCCCCTACCATGATTCTCCCCAACAGGACCAGTCTCCCCAATTTCATCCCTCCGGATTCTTTTTTTTAAACCTGGAGTTGAATGAAATGTTGTTTTACTGGAATAATAATAATCCAACATGCAGTGCCTATCCTCAGTCGTGGATCCAGGGGGATGCAGGGATGGCAAGACGCATGGGCGCCGGGCGGCGGGGGGCGCCATTGCGCAGACTCCGGGCGGTTTTTGGCCCGCCCGCCAAACGCTCCGAAATGGAGCTCTTCCAGGCTCAGGGAGGCATGGCGGAGAGACGCACGGGGGCGGGGCGATGTGCCGGGGGCGCAGTTTCGTCGCCTTGCCATGGGGCGCGCTAATGGGGTTTGCTTAGGGCCCAGTCCAGGCCCATGTCTTCTCAAGTAAATGAAGAAGGCTCGGGCTTGGACACACTGCTTTTAGATCTGGTTCTTTCTCCATCCCTGGGCTTTTTCTTTGGAAGAAGTAGGTTGTCCTTGCTCTCGGACTTCTTCATTCACTTGAAGGGACAGGGAACTGGAGTGAGAATAAGCAAGCTCCACTGATCCGTAAACCGCGAAGAGCCTTATGGCACCTGAAAAGCCAAGGTCAATGATATTGTTTGGTAGACTGCGGTCCATGAAAGCTTATTGTGGGTCCTTCAGGGCCTGCAAAACTTTGTTTGCCGCTCTAGACTAACGGTCCAATCCTATTCATGTCTACTGAGAAGTAAGTCCCATTATAGTCATGGAGTCATATAAGTAAGTCCCATTATAGTCATATAATTGAATCATGGAGTTGGAACTGTTTGTTGGATGATTGTTTCTCAGCATGCACAGATCTTTCCATCTCTGTTATCTTCCTGTCCATTTCCACTTGCAAGAGAGGAGAGGTGGAAATAACAGTGCAACTTGCTCTGCCTTTTGGTCCAACTATTTTTGCACACCGATTTAATGGAGCATACTCATTCCCCCTCCCACTCCCCCTCTATTAAATGACGCACAAGAGTTGCGTCATGTCCTATTCTGGAAGAAAATTATTTCGTTTTCTGGCTTTTCCAGAGGACCGACCACTAATATGTCGCTTTGCCTGAAAATACAACTGTTGGTGCATCTTGTGTTGTGTTGGTTCATGCTTCAACCAGATTGTGCATGCTTTATTAACAACGATTATGTTTTAATAGCATGACTAACCTAATTGCCTGCAAGAACTAGGCGTTTTATTATGGAAGGACATTTTCCTCTGCACGTTTGTTTGAGACACCAACGCGAGCACCACCAGAGATTCGGTTTAATTCTTCGTTGCTTGAAATTCTTCGTTATTGTCCCCAGATCACCGTTCCGTTCTTATAAACCGCGTTCCTCCTCCTTTGTTCTGCAGCTGGCGTTAGGCATGCGCGGTGCTTGACAGCCAACAAGCTGGATGGAGCTCCCAAATCTTTCTTTAGCTCCCCTTTGCGTTATAAATAGTGCACGGCGCATCAGAGCGGCTTTTAAAAGAAACGTCAATAATTTAGCAGCGGCGAGGGAGACTCCAGAGGGATGTGGTGCTGAAGGTGCAGTTTGCCCTGCACAGCCCCGCTCAAATGTTCAAATGCGAGTGGCGATGTGGGAATGCTACGAAAGGTGATGCCCGTGATGCTTTTGTATGAACAGCTTTAAGGCAGCATTAGAAGTAAATAGCAGTGATGCAATGAGTTCGACTGCCTTAAGGGAGCATAGGAATCCGAGGCTATTACTCCTGGTTTTTAACACATTCATGTATCTGCGTTTGTCCCTTCCCCTTGCCAATGTAGTTTCACAGGCAGCTGTTTCCACCCAAAAGGCTCACAAATGTCTCAGCTGATCCGCACATTAAAAAGCCCCTGTTAGCTGAGCAAATATGAACCTGCTAAACAGCTGCAATTCCAGGAAGACTGGCAATCTGAAAATAGTCAGAAATCAGGCTGGAAGTATCTGCAGACCGGAGGCAGGTAAAGTCATGTGTGCACCAGCTGATTTCTTGCCAGGAAACAACCAGGCGTGCTTTCTCAATATTTCTTTCGCTTCTTGCTTTGATCAGTCCCGGTCTGTCTTTTGGGAGGTGTGCTGTTAGTACAGGCAGACCCACACAGGCACCATCGCAAATAAATTCCTTTTGAGTGATCGTTCTGCTAGGGTGTATTGTATAAATCAATCTGCTTTTAGGGAATGGCTCCAGCCTTCTGGGAAGTGGATCTGCCTGCCACTCGCATTACTTCTGGGAAAACACTTGCCCTCTGATTCGTCAGTGTCCGTTCCTGGTCAGCCGCTCCTCCATTGAGAAGGGTGGCTGAAGCTCTTTCAAAGCCAAACTGGCCCATTAAAGGTGCTGGTTATGATTTTCTCCCTAAATGTGGCTAAATTTGGGGGCAGCTCCATCTCTAGAAGGAGGCACTGCAAGAACAAACTGCAGTTGCCTATTCTGTCAAACAGGGATGGGGGCATTTTTGGACTTAAGGAACACAGAGGGACAGTGATTTATTTTTTTGTTGCTAATAAGGATCCTTCCTTCACACCTCCAAAACTGGAACTGGGGCATTAATCCGTGTCTCTTCTTGTGAGTGGTGTGGCCAGCACAGCAGCCTCCCAGGGCAGGTGTCACTCCCCACATCCAACGGTGTCATGCAGCCGGAACGCTGGGCGGGAGGAACGGGTGAGCGGCAGCCC